>JAJHZJ010000178.1:2210930-2728430 GCA_023548195.1 Bettongia penicillata ogilbyi | reverse complement strand
GTATGCTCCCTTACATTTATCTTGTCTAACAAGATACTGATGAGAACAAGCTGGTATTTTTGAGCCAGCCCTGACCGCTCGTTGACTTAGAGACGTTTCAGCCCTAAAACCACACCTTCAGGTAGCCCCTCCGACCTCCTTGGGTTATTTCCCGATGAACTTTGGGTAAAATACCTGGGCAGTAGATACCAAAAGTGCATGTTCCTTTAAGAACTAACCACTCCCTAATCCCACCCCAAAACATCTAGTTAGTATATTTGGCACAAGACATACTATAGAATATCCTATATAAGCTTTACCTGTACCCCTCTAAGGTTTCAGGTTTCCTAAGAACTCTTGCCCACTGAAAAGCAAAATAAATCTTCATCTTGCCTTCAGCAATGCTTGAGTTCATGAATTCTTCTCCAGACGACCTGCCCCTGGTACCCTGGTCTTTGTGGGCATCTCACACTCCACTGCCAGCCCTCGTCAGAAGGTCTTGCAAAGGAGCAGCCAGGAAGCCATTGTCACTGGATTGAAGAGTCTGTGGGTGGAGTAAGGTCTAGGAACCCTGGACAGGCAGGAAGGGGCCAGGTTGTGAAGGGTTTAAATGCCCAAAGTGGAGGTGATACTTGGCCCTGAAGATCAGTCTTTTCTGTACAGATGGTGAGGCTGAACTCCTCCAAAGGATTACAGACCTCTTCCGAAGCCTCTGCAGTGTCAGGGGGCTGGGTGCTCCAACACTACGCTGTCTCCTCTCAGGAGCATTTCGCTCAGCAGTCTATTTTGTGCGTCTGAAACCCTTCCGTGGCAGCAGAGCCCAGGCAAGCTCCAGTTCTCTGATTTTGGGAGGATCTGGCCACGCTTTCCAATAGATATATGGGTTACCCCCATTCCCCAATAGAATGCAAACTCCAGGCAGGAGGACCTTCTCTTCTGTCTGGGGAGACTGAAGATCTTGTGCAGGGCCTGGCCTGGGAGGCAGGTGAGTCTCGGAATCAAAGCCAGGACAGGGAGAAGAGGAAAGAGAAAAAGGCAGGAAGGAGTGAGTGACTGCCCAGCGGGAAGGAGGGCCGGTGCTGGCGTCAGGTTTGGTCTCCAAGTCCTGCAGCTGCCCCTGCCTTTACGGCCCCCTGGACAGTAATGAGGAGGGAGGGATATGTGGCAGCATCACACTGAAGGTTTAGGAAAAATCCTTGGGTTGCTGAGGAGGGGATGGATTGGATGTGCAGGACCTGGAGGCAGGGAGAGCAGAGGAGAGGCCATTGGAGGGTCTGGGCATGAGTGGATGAGGGTCTGCTCCAGCCGGGTGATTGAGAAAGCAGCCAGGGTTGAGGAAGAACCTCAGAGGCAGCCAAATACAGCTCCCTTCTTTTGCAGCAGAGAAAACTGAGTCCTGGAGAGCGGACATCACTTGTCTAGGCTACGCAAGAAATGTCAGATTTCCTAGGCAGCCCCCCCTTCCAAGGAAGCAGGTTGATTTAGAGGCTGACTGGAGGCTGGCAGCCAGAGCGATGGCTATTGGAGTAGCTCCAGTAGTGGGAATGAGGTTCCTCTCCCCGCTTTTGCCTCAGTGCTGAAGCTTCTGCTTCAAGGGGGAGGAGGAGGCAGACTGAGAGTGGAAATGAGATGCCAGTCCCTGGCTGCCCACAGGAGTTCCTCCTGCTTCTGGGTATGTCCTGGCCTCCTTGCCTATCCCTCACCCTTCAGCAGGCATATGCCTGGCACAGAATAAGCCCTTATTAAATCCTTGTGAATGATTTCACAAGCCCTTGTGGATGCCAGGCTGTGGTCCACAGACCACTTGCCCTCCCCTCATTACACTGGGTCTCAAAGTTGTACTGTCCCCCTTTATTCTGGATCAGGAATCAGAAACCGAGCAGTCCTGTATGAAGGAATGGAGGCATCTGCATTGCTGCCTGGGAGACCAGCCTTTGGGGGTACCACAATGCCCCAGTCCTCCTCCCAGGGTGACTTGGGTAAGGCTGCCACTACTCACTATTTTTCTTCCTCTTCTAACCCAGACCTCTGGGGAAGCCACATGCAGTGGCTGAAAGTGAGGGGTCATCAGACACATGATCCCAGGACACAGAGCTGGAAGTCCCTCCCTCGGAGACCATGAAAGTCCTCTCCTCTCACCCCCAGTAATAGAGAAAGATCTGAAACATAGTGATGTCCAAACTCCCTTAAGGAAAACCATGGCCACCTGTAAAACAGGACCTTCTGGTCTGCTATGATCCAAAGCTGGTTTGGCCCAAGCCCATGGGGGCCCAGATTCCAGGAACAACTCCTGCCTGGAGAACATCAAAGAATGGCAGAGGAGGCATCCTTTGGCATAGACCTGCTGGTATCGACCTTCAGACCAGGTGCCGCCTGCTTTGCTCTATCCTCCTTAGCTGAGCTTGCCAGGGCTGGTGGGAGCTTCCTTGCCCTTCTGACCTGCCTCACCTCTGTCCTGTGCTCTCTAGGCTTTGTGATTGGTCAGTACTCCATCTCAGCCCAGAAGGAAATGTCAGAACATGAATGGACTGTTTCCAAAGGTCACTCATCCTTGGTCCCTGGTCCCAAGAGGGAGAGGGGGAAATCAATAATTTTGCAATCTGTAAGAATCATGGATTTGTGGCAGGGTGGGCAGGGTGGGTGGGGAGCTATGACCTGGTAGCAAGAATTACTTAAGCATTGGTACGTACTATCTCTATGACCTTGGGTAAAGCAACCTCTCTGGACCTCATTGTCCTTGGCTATAAAATGGAGCTCCTCCCTAAGTCCTGCTCTACTACCCTGGGATCCCAGGGTTTCCAGGGACTCAGCACAGAGGGCTGCCTCTGGCTACTTCCATCTGAGTTTGGAAGGCAGCAAACACAGACCTGGTGGGGGGCTCTGAACTGGCCATCTGAAGACCAGGCTGGCTAAATCCTAAGAGACCTACCCGCCCTGGGAAGATGAAGACCCTCAGGATGAAAGCAGCTTCAGCGACTCCTGAAGACCATTTACCAGCTTACAGAGACTGATTTGCAATGGCGAAAGGGATGGCCACCCCTCCGAAGTCCCTGACCCTTGGAGCCTTGGACTCCAGGATGTTCTTTCTAGGATTAGGAGGGATCTCAGGACAAGGGTGAGGGGAGACTGACCAATGAGGACCCAATCCTGAGTGCTAGCTCCATATCTCCTCCAGGAGGTTTGGTGAGTATACTCACACAGAAATGCAGGATTGGGTGGTTATAGCTCCCTTCTCTGTTTAGACCAGGCATGGGCCTCCTGCAAAGCTCTTTAATTAAGTGGCTATTGAACCAGAATGGCATGTGCATCCAAGGCTCAAACAGACAAGACCTCTCCTCTGTCCTTGTCTCTGATCTCTGGATCTTGGGTGAATGGATCAGGTCATGACTTAGTGAGCCTGGAAGGGTTGGAAGAGCCATCTCTGATTCCCTCAGCAGCCAGAGCCAGTCCTGTGAATGGCCAACCCAAAGGTGTGACCTTAGCCATATCCTCCATGGGACCAGGGAAGGGGGTGCTCCTCAGTCTTGGGGATCCCCACTGGCCCAACCTTTCTTCCCTTCAGTCTGTACAGATCCATGGGCAAGTGAGACTGCTTCCCCCCTCTTCCTGTGGTGGAACAAGACATCCCCCAGTCCTTGTCCCCAGGTGGCACCTGCCCATAGGGATGTAGTGTCAGCAGGCCTTTCCAGGTTTACCTCCAGCCCAGAATCTCTGGGTTTTTACTCTTTCTGAGCCTGACCTCAGGTGTACAGAGTGTGGAAAACATTGTCACAGGTAAGTAGAATTGGGAAAGCAGTGGGGACAGTGCTGGGGTGGCAGGAACCCCCAGGAGCTACCAGACTCCTGAAAAGCTGGACTCTGTAGGGGATTTGTGGAAGGAGTACCCAGGGAGAGGGCTGAGATGGTGTCCTGAGGGGTCCTAGCAAGGACCAATCGGTTGACTCAGGCCCAGTGTCATGTGTCTAGAGACATTCCTGGGACCTTTCTTCCTCCTATGGCCCCTGGAGCAGCACCATGGACACGGCTTTGCCTGCCAGAGGCCCTTGGATTATGGCAGCCCAGCCCAGCCCAACCAACCCAGAGAGGAGGGGAGAAAGAGGAGGAAGTAGCTGCTTCACTCTCTTTAAAAGGCTGAGCAAACATTCTTCACCTTTCTCCCAGCCCTCTCTGCCTCCGTAGGCACTTCTTCCTGTTTCTATCCACGATCTGTGGGTGCGTCCTCAGGCTTTGGCCTTGACCCACTGGGCTTCTCCCCAACCCTTTAAAGGAGTTTATGACTGAGTCTAGGGAGAGGACATGAACTCAGTGGGTCGTTCAAAGACCCGGTGACTTGCCCAAAGCTGCACAAGTCTCATAACCTGGCTCAGCCTCAGTTTTTTCTCTAT
This sequence comes from Bettongia penicillata ogilbyi, assembly GCA_023548195.1. NCBI lineage: Eukaryota > Metazoa > Chordata > Mammalia > Diprotodontia > Potoroidae > Bettongia > Bettongia penicillata. The sequence continues at coordinate 2,724,066 of JAJHZJ010000178.1, read as the reverse complement.
AAAACAGGGCTGTTAATAGCTTATCTCACAATGTCAGAAGGATCAAATTAAATTTAAATCAAGCAAAGAAGTGTTTGCTGATTGAGTGATTGATGATGTAGGACAGCTGTATCTAACCCAAGGAAAACCAGAGAATGGGCTTATATAACTGCGTGTGAAGCTGGATTTAAACGTTAGGTGGTATGGTGTTTTTCAGTCCTGTTGGACTCTTCATGACCTCGTTTGAGGTCTTCTTGGCAGTGATACTGGAGTGGTTTGCCATTTCCCTCTCCAGTTCATTTTACAGATGAGGAAACTGAGGCAAACAGGGTGAAGGGACTTGCCTAGAGTCACACAGCTAGGAAGCATCTGAGGCTGGATTTGAACTCAGAAACACGAGTCTTCCTCACTCCAGAACCAAGGATTTATCCTCCACGGCACTATCTAGATGCCCTTTAAATCTTAAAGTGGTACATAGATGAGAATTATCTCAGAAGCAACCTGTTGGCTTTATCTCAGAAGTAAGCCCTTTAAATCTTAAAGTGGTACGTAGAAGAGAGTTATCTCAGAATCACAAGATGGTGACAAGTGTTCCAACAGGCTTTACTTCTGTAACCTGCGGCCCTGGTTGGCTTCTCCCAGAGACTTGAACCGGGTCACTTCTGGAGGCCCATACACGAAGACCATCTTTCCCTTGCTCATCATCCCAACTTGGAGTTTTCCCTGGAGAAAATCGCTAAACATCTCTTAGTTTGCTGTTTAGGTTTCCCTAGGGTGCCACCAAGGGCAACAATCAGCTGTCTTCCAGTGACGTCCTCAGACCCCATGGAGCCCCCTCTCCTCTAGGCAGCTCATCTGGCCGTCTCTCTATCTGAGCTTTGAGACAGCCTGCTAGCCAGTTCTGTCTGAGTGGGCTGGAGGCCAAACTCAGCATATCCTAAACAGAGCCCACGAATTTAGCTCTTCCCCAAACCCAGCTCTGTCCCTGTTGAGGGTAACCCCACCCCACCAGTCACCCAGGGTCAAAGCCAGTCCAGTCAGTTACCAAGTCTTGTTTCCTCTATTTCTCCTTCTCTCTGCTCAAACCAGATTCTCCCCAAGGCGGCTCTCTATCACCTCTCTCCTGGACTCTGACATAAACCTCCTGACTCAGATGATGGAGATTTATTACACAGACTTACCTTACCGGACAGCCTCTTCTCAACTTTCCCAATCACAAGCCAGTGTCTTCTGGAAAAGAAAATCTTGCTGGGGAAAAAGGAGGAAGCTAGGTGGTGCAGTGGATAGAGCACTAGTCTTGGAGTCAAAGACCAGATTTCAAATCTGGCCTCAGACACTTGAAGCTGTGTGACCATGGGCAGCCCCGATTGCCTTACAATTTTTTTTTTCCAGAAGATACTCTCTGTTGGTAACTTTTAGCATTTCCTTTGAAAGGTGGAGTACTTGTTTAACAATAGTCAAACAATTATACCTGAATTAAAAACTCAGAGCAAATCAAATTAGAGTTCTTTGGCTCAGGATAGAGTTGCCTTCCATGTTGTAATAACAATAAATAAAAACATTATTTCAGTCCTCATGAAGTACATACGGTGAGTTTCCAAAAGCATCCATTCATCCATAATTTTACTTTTCTTTTTAATTTTAACATATCCTGCTGTAAAAATCAATTAAGAAGAAATTAATAAAATATTCACATTCTGGAGTTGTATATATAAAGTGAATACAGAATAATATTTTTTTAAAAAGCCTAGCTACCGAAAGTTTGTCTTAAGGCATTGCATATTAGCAATTGCAAAATAATTGCAAAATTACAATGCAGGAAATTATAAGCCTGATACTAATATACAGGAATCCCATGATTTAGAAATGAAACATTGGGTATAGTGACATTCATCCAGTTGAATGCATCTCTGAATTATCCTACATGGAAAAAATCATTTCGTTCTTTTTCCAAGTTTTACATTCTGTACTAGTTACGTTCAGACACCAGCACACAGCAGTTAAAATCAGAACTCACTCACTTTCTGAGGAGGGAACGAACACTTCTCTATTAGTAGCTGGCAAAGATGAGGACTTTGTACTGCCCCAACTTGGGTGAAAATCACCAGTTCCCTCCTGCTGCCTTTCTTACTTCTTGCCTTCTACTGGAGAACATGTCCACTCAGTGTCTGAGCTACCACAGGTACGGCTATCACCCGTAAGGTGTCCCACAAGATGGCGGCCCTACTGGCTCTTCAGTACTGAGCTCTGACTGGTGGGGTCCAGGATTCCCAGGATTGTGTTTTCAGTGGCTGCTCAGGACTGGTTTTCAGTCACAGTTTAAACATCAGCTCCCTTTTTTCTTTTCTCTCTTCTTTTCTCTCCTTTCTCTTTTCTCTCCTCTTGCCATCTCTCCTTCCCATCCCTTCCCATCCCTTCCCATCCCTCTCCTTCTCATCCGTCTCATTTGGAAGAACTGTCACTCAAAGGCTCATGGGTATGGATGAACTTGGGATGCTGAATGGAGAGGGGCCCTATGAGAGGCTTTCTTTACCAATGAACCATTCTACAATTATTGATTAGGCACCTACCATGTGCCAGTAGAACCTGGCACATAGTAGGTGCACATAGAAGAACAAAGAATGAAACTTATTCGTCTCTGTAGGGCTAGAGAAGGTGAGAACGTGCTCCCAAATCATAGGGCATAAGGCTTAGGGCTTCATGGAAACCCAATGTAACCATTTTATTTTACAGATAGGAAACAGGTCTTGAGAGGGAGGGAGGGCCTTCCTCAGATTTGCACAGTCACAGGTAAGGAGCAGAATGACAGGATTACATGATGAGGCATCTCAGCCAGGCAGAGATGGTGTGGTTCAGTAAGGCTGCTCTCTCATGGACCACGGACGAGTCTCATTGGTGAGAGGGGGCCTGGGATGGGGAATGCTAATTCACATCCATAGCACCAGCCTCCAAGAGCTGTTTTAGGAGTAGATGAATATAAAGTGCTTTGTAAAGTATAACACACTCTGGGCCAATTATTTCTACTGAACTATAGCAGGCATCTGATATGCCTGAAAGAGTGATTTTATAACTTGTGCATTTTCGGGACACTTAGAGACTGTTGTTATGGTAATAAGCAGTCTCTAAGCACATTTCCCTGTGATGTGCTGAGTTCCTATACTTTGAATTTGTTTCAGCCCATAGTTGGATAGCTTAACTTTCAAGCATTTGAAAGCCCCAACATCAGAGGGGTTAACGGACCAGGCTTCCTCTTTTTCCTCCTCTTCTTCCTTACTGCAGGATGTGCTAGAAAAGAAATGAAGGAAACCTCTCCCCCATATACACGCACAGACCTAGATCTAGGTTGGAAGGACCTTAGAATTCAGCCTCCTCTTTTACAGGTAAGGAAACTGAGGCCCAGAGCATGTAAGTAACCTATCAAGCTGCCAGGAACTGAGGCAGGATCTGAACTCAGCTCTTCCACTGTCCTGTGTCAGGAAAACACCCGAAATCCTTTCACAAACATTGTGGCCCACGGGTGGCAGAATCTTGAGGGGTTCTCCTGTCTCCAACCCCAAACTTCACAACAGCCCATGGGTTTCTGACAATCTCATTCCTTCTGTCTACCTAAACCTTCTATTTTAAGGTTGGCCAAAGACTCATCTAGACCCTGCCTAAGTGGAGAGGATTGGGCCTGCAGGCAAGAAGGCCCGAGTTCAAATCTGGCCTCAGACACTCGCTAATGGGCCACCCTGGGCAAGTCACTTCATTGCTGTCTGTCTCAGTTTCCCCACCTGTAAAATGAAGATCATAACAGCACCTCCCCTGGGGGCGTTGGTGAGAGGATCACATGAGATAATGCTTGTAAAGTGCTTAGCACATAGTAGGTGCCTGTTGACTTGCTGTAACCTCTGCCTGGGTGCAGACTGACGTCAGGCTGGCCTGGGTCGCGTGGGCTTCAGAGACAGGCAGGAAGGAAAGGATGGTCCCAGGGCATGGCACATGGCAGGCACTGTGGACATGTTGGTTAACATGTGATCTAAACATGTAAGAGCTGGATGACTCCATAGGCATGGATGACTCTGAGGGTGGAGACCTTGGGCCTGCACATGGCGCCCCACTTGTATGGGCCTGGCAGGCACCTGGGGATCCTTGTGGGGAGGCACCTCCCAGCTGGGGTCACCCACTCAGGACTGGGTGCCTGCTGCATGTAAGGCCTCCCCAGATGTCCTTGCATCTGTCCTGACTGACCGAGAGGTCAGAAGACAATGCCCGAGCCATTCCCTGAAAGGTGACAGGAGGCAATGTTGGGAAACCCTGCCCATCATCCGTCATGCCCATGGGAAGCAGGCTCAGACACAGACACCCACGAGGCATCATTGGAAGCATGGGGTTGGGGTTACAGTCAGGAGCACTAGCCCTGATTCTAACCCCTGCACCAAGGGCTGTGTGACCTTGGGGAAGTCTACTAATCTCTTTGGGCATCAGCGTACAATGAAGGAGGCTATTGCCCAGGTTTGCCCACAGCTGTGACTCATATCCTTGACCCTTCCCTGGCAATCTTGGGGCCGGCTCCATCCCTCACACCTCCTCAGTGGCCAGAAGAGCTGGAAGGTCTCCTTTCTCCATCCCTGCCCCGTAAAGGAACAGAAGCCACAAGCACGTTTCATTGAACGCTTTATTGCCTTTTTATTTTTTAGATTAAAACAAAGCCCAGCCTCTGACGGACAGTTTGGTGATGCCCCCCCCCCACTGACCCCCTCCCTGACTGTAAAGTGCACTTCCCTGGAACATGTGCATATAAAAATATCTTCTATCAGAAAAACAAAAGGCACTGTTGAGTACACCGCAGAGAATTCCTGGGCTATACATTCATATGGGCCTTGTATTCCTGCTGGTGTCTGAGAGCTAGCCCTACACATCCCACAACACACCACTCATGGGTGGGCCAATAGGTGACCATTCCCACCACGAGGTGCTTTGGGGGCATGATCACCTACCAGATAGCTCCAGTTGGGTGGCCCCTGCACCTGTGGGATGGCCCAGGGTTAGACCCCCTTTCCCCACAGAGACAATCTCCGACACTGGATCTAGGGCACCACATTCCTTTGGGAATTGGTTTTATTTCTGGAGAGTCTCAGTCTCCTCCCCCCACCTCCCACTACAAATCTACCTTAAAAAAACCAAAGCTCCCTCTCTTCAGGAGCTCTCCAAAGCTAGTGAGTCACCAGGCTGGTTTATTGCACTTATTTCTGCACATCTTCCATGGAAAGGACATCATGGAAGGAGAATGGGGAGGAGGCACTGGCCCTCACTGAGGGAGAAGAATGACCTCATTTCCTGAATAGCTGGACAGGGAAATAGGCTGACTGCTTTGGGGAGTGAACTTCCCCTGTCTTTAATTATAGGACTTCTGATCTGCCCTCCTAGAGGGTGATGGACGGGCGGTGGGGGTGGGGGGCCCGCAAAGCTGAGAAGACTTGAGTTCTCTTATTACCTCATCACTGTGCTGGGTGAGCACCTGTGGCCAAGGGACTAAACCTCTCTGTTCTTTAGGCAATGAGACAGGAAACTGCAGGAAGAGGCTGACTTGCACTGGCGAAGGGACCTTCTTCCCCTGGGAGTTCCATCCACTGACTGATTACAGCACAGATCTAGTCCTGGATCGTTTATGAAGGAAGAAGGCAGGGGAACCACCCACCACTCACTTGTGTCCCTTGGTACTGACCCCTTCAGCTGCTCCTTGGCAAGTCAGCCAAGATCAACAGCTATCTCTCCTCCCCTGGGGATGTGTCCGAGTCGCCTCTCCCAGTTCTAGCTCTGGCCCAGGCTAGGCCACACTCCCAAGGCAAGGATCAGGTTCAAGCTGTCTGGAACCCGGGACAGTTACGAACAAGCAGCCCCATTCACGTTACAGATGAAGAAACCGTGGCCCAGAAACGCTGGAAAGGACCCTGGTTTGAATGTTAGTTTGGCCTCTCCCCAGCAACGCGTCATCGGCATGACAGCTGGGACCTCCAACAGAGGAAGGCAGCAGGCCCCTCTAAGGTCCTTCCTGGCTCTAAATCCTATGAATAGACCCGTGCAATGCCCCCCAAGTGGCCAAGGGAGTATTTGAACCCAGGTTCCCAGCTCCAAATGCACAACCCCATCACTGGCTCTTTCTTTTTAAGGGAAAGTTACAGACGACTTGGGGTAGCCTGTTTACAACCCTGAGTGTGACCTCAGAAGGGGTTCACCAGACCATCCCCCATGCCATTTCAGCAGAATGTGGAGACACAGATGTCCATTAATTGTCCTGATGTGCAGTCCTCAGAGATCACTGACCTTGGGGAACAGTGGCTGAGGTGACAAGGAGCCCCAGGTCACAGAGGAGCCCAAGCACAGGGACTCACAAGGTCAACAGACCCACTTAAAGCCACAAAGACTGCTTTAGAACCAAAATGCTCACATGTACCAGCAGGCTAGCTACCAGCTTTGGAAGGGGGCACTTTGCTGCCCCCAGCTGCAGCCCAGGGGAGGAGACAGGAGGAGGGGAGGGAGGGTCCAAGAGCTAGTCTCAAACTTCTCTCCATTGTCTATCTTTCCTGAAAGGAAGAGGAACTGTGTTGGGAAATCAAGGCCCTAGAGCCACCATTAGTGTGCAAGAACATGCAACAACCCATGTGAGTGTTCAGCATCTGTCAGGTGAGGGACAGCAGCACGGATCAGGACAGAACGAAGAGTGGGCAGTGACGGCTGAAGACGGAAGTGGGGATGATCACCCTGCCGCTGTGTGGAAACAATATTTCCTAGTGCTTTCAGAAATGCGTAGAGAAGGCCACAATGCCCCGGAAACCTGCTGCAGCTGAGGGTAGCAAACGAGTGCTAGACCGACCGAGAGAGAGCAAAGCAACCCAACTCCTACCCTTCCTGGCTAAGTGACTATGGGGAGATCACTTCCCATCTTAGGACCTCAGTTTTCTCCTCTACAAAATGGGGCTAAAAGCACTCATACCCCCTCCCTCAGATGGCTTGTGTGAAGAAAGTACTTTACCTCTCCTAGTTTGATGATTATTGCCTTGGGAGGTCCCTGACTCCAACCCAGAACCCCCTACCCCTCCAATCCAGCACCAAAATTTCTTGGCATGCCACCAGTTGGTAGCCAGGTGAATGCCTGTGTTTGGGGGATATAATCCAGATTGGATTGGCTGGTGTTCTAGTGAATGGCCCTGTGGCAGTCTGCCTTTTCTCTCTCTCTCTCTCTCTCTCTCTCTCTCTCTCTCTCTCTCTCTCTCTCTCTCTCTCTCTCTCTCTCTCTCTCTCTCTCCTTGGCTGCTAAGACCCCAGAAGCCTTTGGCACAAAGCACAAGGACCCCAAGCCAGGCACGTCTACAACCTCCCAGATCAAGTGTCCATCCCACTGAAAGCTTCTAATAGTAAGGACCCGGTTGCCCATATCCCAGATAACTTGGCCACTCTGGGTAAAGGCCATAGGAGCACCGAGGACTCCCAAAGTGGTCGAAGGAGATCCCCGAGCCCAACACAGGTTGGGTTGGGGCCCCTCCCTGTATGCCCTGCAGCTCTGCCTGGATGATCCGGTAGTTCTTGCCCTGGTTGCTGTCCCAGTATGTCTGCCCACTACACTCATAGCACACAGCAAACTCTACCCTCTCATAGGACTGGACTTTCTCAGGAAGGCTGATGGAGAAGGAGAAGGTGTCCCTGTCTGAGCCCGCGTATGTGTCCTTCACGTACTGGCACCCGAAGTCCGTGAAGGTCTTCCATGTGTCAAAGGTCATGCGGATCTTCACTGACTTCTCGAAGGCCAGGTTCTGTACCTTCACAGTCCCCGAGATGGCCTTGTCCTTCAGCACACAGTTCTCCAGGCAGACGTGGTCAGCCTGCAGCCGCTTCCGGAAGTTCAGGTAGTCGGTAGATGGCTGCTGAAAGTCCAAGACAAAGCTCTCGCACTCAGCTGTGGTCAGGGTCACGAGGTTCTCCAGAAGCTCTGTGATGTTGAATGGGATATCCAAGGGGTCATCAAACTCGGAATACACCTTGACCATGGTCAAGGCCAGCCCTCGATTATCTGCAAAGGACACCCGCTTCTTGACCTTCTTCTCTGGAACAAGTGGGGCCATGATACCGTCGGCCTCGTTCCGGCTACTCAGCTGAATGCAAGGCCGAAGGGGCTTTGTGGGCTTGGGCAGGACCTTGCAGGCAAACCTGTCCCGGCGTAAAGGTGGAGTGGCACAGCCATATCTGTACTCGATATCCACTGCCATGATAGGGCAAGGAGGAGGACCCTGGGAGAGAAGACAAACAGGAAAGAGAAAGTGGTCAGTGCCAATGGGTACCAGGCACTGGGATCAGGTTGACAAATGAGGCATTCACTTGCACTTAGGCTTGAGGCTCAGAAACCACAAGAGAAAAGTTTAGCATTGGAATCTTGAGGCCAATGATAGGAATAATTGTAGGTGGTGCAGTGGATAGAACATTGGGTCTGGAGGTAGGAGGGCCTGAATTCAAATCTCACATCAGACACTCACTAAGCTGGGTGACACTGTGCAAATCATTTCCCTCATTTTCCTCAGTTTCCTCATCTGTTAGATGAGTTGGAGAAGAAAATGGCAGATCACTCTAATATATTTGCCAAGAAAACCCCAAATGGGGTCAAGGAAAGTTGGACTGATAACAACATGGGGAAGGCAGGCCAAGTGTGACCATTCTCCCTCTACAGAGAGGGAGACAGAGGCTGAAGAGATGTGCTCATGAGGGCGCTGCCCCCAGGTCAGAGGAGATTCCAACGCCTGCCCTGCTCAGGGGGGTAAAAGAGGCACTAGAATCATGGAAGCCCCTTCGGGATGCCATCTGGCCATGGGTACATGGTTCCACAAAGGGAAACTCTGACCCAGAGACTTGCTGTTCCACAATGGAGGTCACCATGAGCACTGGGTTCTTTGGGCACACCTGGATGCCCCTTTGTCTCTGCAGCCCTGGCTTCTGGGGCAGCGCCCAGCAGACAGTGGGTGTTAACTGTGTGCTGAACAGAACAGGTACTCCAGACATGGATTTCATCAAGAAGTTAAATACAGTCCACAGGACAAACTCATGTTGGATTCTCTTGCCCTTTTACAGATTGTGGCCATGGTTGGCCACTTTCCACCTTTCCAGGGTTCAAAGAACGAATTCAAACAAATTTCAATGACCCCATTAAAAAAAAACCAACCACACCTCCCCCCCCAAACCCCCCCCCCACTCTTAGGAAAACAACTTTTGAACTCAGAGCAAATTAGTGGCAAAACTATCTGAACATCTGTCCCTAAATTGAACAGGTAGGTTGGACTGTCACTCAAGTGACTCCCTGCCTTCTCCTACCAGACATGGGGGTGCAGGCAGTTCCCTACATGATCTCCTCCCTTGTCAAAGAGCTGGGGGCCTGGCAATCCTCTTTCCTATTGTCTAGGAAGGTCAGACTTCATGCAGAAGGAGTGAAGCCCATCCCAAAGTCTCATCCCCTGAAATATCATGGTGCAGTGGAAAGCTCTCTAGCTTTGGAGTCACAGGCTTATGCTCAAAGCCCAGCTTGGCAACCTGATAGAATTGAGCACATTTAGGGTTACCTGTGTGACCTTAGCCAAGTTCCGTATTTCTGAAAAGAGGAGATCAGCCTAGATGGCCTCTCAGGTTACTTCTGTCCCTGCACACCAAAAGGGTTGGGTGGAATTGGGGCATCAAAGCCCAGATGTCAACATAAAATGCATTTGGTAAATAGAAAGTCCAGGTGGGAGGGATTCCCTGCTCCCAAGTCTTCCCAGGACTGCAGATGAGGCCCCCTAGGGGAGAGATGGGCGGGGGTGTGGGGGGAGTGTCTAAGGCAGCATCAGGGGCCCACCTACTAACAGGTGTCCCAGAGTCTGAACGAGGGAGACCCAGAGGCACCCTGACACACCCCCCATCCCCATCCCAAGCCAGCTGTGAGTGGGAGGGAGCTCCTGCTAGCCTAAGGCAAGCCTGTCACAACTTGACTCATTCTAACTGCTCACTAAAAAAGGAGTGGTACCCAGAACAGGTTAATGGTGGGCTGTGCAGAGCATGTGTGTACGGGAGTGTGTGTGTGTGTGAAGTGTGTATAAGTGTGTGATTGTGTGTGTGAAGAAATGCATATGAGTGTGTGTGAGTGTGTAACTGTGTATATGAGCATATGACTGTGTGTGTGAAGTGTGTGTATGAATAGTGTGTCTGTATGTGTGTATGAAACTGTATGTGAGATAAATATGTACGAGTGTGTGTGATTGTGTGTATGTGAAGAAGTGTGTGAGTGTGTATGTGAAGTGTGTGTGCCTATAGGTGTGTATGAGATTGTATGTGTGAATAAGCATGTATGAATGTGTGATTGTATGTATGAATGTGTGATTGTATGTATGAGTGTGTGACTTGTGACTGTGTATGAGTGTGTGATTGTGTGTGTGAATAAGTGTGTGCCTGTACTGTGTATGAGATTCTATGTGTGAATAAATATGTATGAGTGGTGTGTGACAGTGTGTAACTGTGTGTATGAGTATGTGATTGTATGTATGAAGTGTGTGTGTATGAATGAGTGTGTGTGTCTGTGTGTATGAGATTGTATGTGTGAATAAGCATGTATGAGTGTGTGTGATTGTGTGTATGAATGTGTGATTGTATGTATGAGTGTGTGACTTGTGACTGTGTATGAGTGTGTGATTGTGTGTGTGAATAAGTGTGTGTGCCTGTACTGTGTATAAGATTCTATGTGTGAATAAATATATATGAGTGGTGTGTGACAGTGTGTAACTGTGTGTATGAGTATGTGATTGTATGTATGAAGTGTGTGTGTATGAATGAGTGTGTGTGTCTGTGTGTATGAGATTGTATGTGTGAATAAGCATGTATGAGTGTGTGTGATTGTGTGTATGAATGTGTGATTGTATGTATGAGTGTGTGACTTGTGACTGTGTATGAGTGTGTGATTGTGTGTGTGAAGTGCGTGTGTGAATAAGTGTGTGTGCCTGTACGTGTGTATGAGATTCTATGTATGAATAAGCATGTATGAATGTGTGATTGTATGTATGAATGTGTGATTGTATGTATGAGTGTGTGACTTGTGACTGTGTATGAGTGTGTGATTGTGTGTGTGAAGTGAGCGAGTGTGTGTAGGAATAAGTGTGTGCCTTATGTGTGAATGAGTAGGTATGAGGGTGTGTGGCTGTGTGTATGAGTTTGTGTGGCTGTGTATGTGACTGTGAGTATGAGTGTGATTGTGTGTATGAATAAGTGTGTGCGTGCCTGTATGCGTGTGAGTATATAAATATGAGTGAGTATATTAGTGTGTGTGAATACGTGTGTGTGATTGTGTATATGTGTGTATGAGTATGTGTCTATGCATGCGAGTGATTATATATATGAGTGTGTGTATGAGTGACTGTGGCAGGGGCAGTGGAGGATTCAGTGGGGAACAGAAAGCCCAGAAGCCCAGGCTGGGAAGGTGGGGCTAGCATCTGGCGCCCCACCCTTCCGCACACCCTCTTTCCCCCAGTCCTCTGCTTGCCAAGCCTTCCAGGGCCAATCAAAAAGGGAGAAGGATGGTTTGCTTCAGTATGGAAAACAGATTTAGGCCCAGGCTGCCCTTGGAGCTGGGGCCACCCCCGGCTTTGCTCTCCTGACTCCCCCTTGTGAAAAGATCCAAACTCTGCTACGTACAACTTGGGTGACCTAGAGAAAGTCCTTTCCCTCCTCTGGGTCTCGGTTTCCCCTTCTGTAAAACGAGGGGGATGGACTGATGGCTGACCCTCGGCAGCTGAGCCTCAGACCAAGAACAAAGATTCATGTCTCTCCACTTCTGTTTTAAGGTTTACAAGAGGAAGTGGGGGTGATGATGGTGGAAACTGAGGCTCAGAGAGGGCTCATCTTCAAAGCTCCTGCTCTGGAACAGGAGGGGCCTTGGAGATTCCCTGGTCTAATGTCCTCCATTTACAGCTAAGAAAACAAAGGGCCCAGAAAAGTTCCCAGGATCCCAGGCAGCTCCCTGGCCTGTGGAAGCCGCACCAGGGTGCAACCCTGGACCCTCTCTGCTGTGTCAGTCAGTGCCCACCTTCCTGCTCTGCTGGCTGGCTTGGGAGCCTCCATGTGCCCCAGCTGAACACAGCACTGGAAAGCAGGTCTGGCCTTGAAGTTCTGGCCTCGGTCTCCTGCCATGTAGAAAAAGTGCATTCGTATCACCAGTCCTGGCTCCCCAGAACTATGGATGGAGGTGTGTCTGGCCCCTCATGCCGCCCTGAGCAGCCCTTTCCCTCTGGGGCCCACAGGTGGCAGCCTGGCACTGGACCCAGAGCCATGGCTTGGGAGTTTGAGGCCCTGGGCCAGGGCCTGCTCTCTACGGGATCTTGGGAAAGTCATCCCTCTCTGAGCACTCCTGCTTTCTGGCTGTTTCGGGGGGTCAGAGAGGGCCTGGAATGCCAGCAGCTTACTGCCCAGACTCGGTGGCCCCCAGCAGCTTTGCCCCCCACTCCAGGTCACCTGTGGGGAGAGGCGGATAGCTGGCTGGCTTCTGGCTGCCTCTGATTCCTCCGAAGTAGTCCTGCTCCCTTGCTCCCCACGCCCTCACCCTCTCCTGCTGATTCTGGCTTGGCCAGAGCACTAGGCTTGAGGTCACCTTGACCCCTAGTCCTCCTGACTCTGACCCTAGTGCCCTAGTTATCCATTACACCACGTGGTCACAGCAAACACCACCACCACCTAAGGCCCAGGTTAAATGACTCTCCCAGGTCACACTGCTAGAAAGTGTCTGAGGGAGGATTCAAACCTGTCTTCTGCCTCCTAATGCACTACCCCCCTCTGGCCTTGCCAGAATCCCAGCCTGTGTGTGACAGAGTGGAAAGGAGCCACTTTCCAGAGTGAGGCTGCCTGTGCGGACAGCAGTCTGGAGTGCAGACCTGCCCCACCCCGCTTCTCCTAGGGCCTGGCTGGGGCCAGGCTCCAAAGCAGGAAAGGAGGAAGGAGGAAATGGGAAGAATCCTGGCTCTGGCCCTTCCTACGTGACAGACCGTAGGACTGATGTGTGTATATAATCTGCTATAATTATCCCCATTTTGTAGACAGGAACACTGAGGCCAAGAGAGGTTCGAGTAGCTTGCCCAGGGTCACACACTATGTATCAGAGACAGGATGTAAACTCAGGCTGCTGGACTGGGCCAATATCTATTCTGTCCATTTCACCATCGAGTGGGGATCCTTCTCTTCTCCCTCTCTGAAGAGGGTCTCAGTTTCTCCTCCTGTAAGGCTGAGCTTCCTTCAAGCTCTGAGGACAAGGAAAGACACCCTCCTAATGAGGTACCCTCCTGGTCAGCTGTCTCAGTAAGACTTACTGTCCTGTCCACAGCCGGAAGCCACACAAGCTCGAAGTGGTGACTGATTGGGGTGGGAGGGGCCTTCCTAGAGCCATGATGGCCTTATCTGCTCTGCTGATAACATTCCAGCCCCAGTTCAGGAGGATGCCATCTGCACTCTGGCAAAGATACCCTGACAACTAGCCAAGGCTAGAAGAGTCAAACCTGATTGTGTCATCAGCCAGAGCCCCTGAGTCAGGGACAGAGAGACCAGATTCAAACCCAGGCTTTCTCCCTACTGCCTGCCGGCCTGACCTCCATTCCTCCATTCCTCTGTACATCCATTCCTTGATCTGTCTATCCATCTCTCCATCTGCCCATCCAACCCTCTATCTCTCCACCTGCCCATCCATCCATCCATCCCTCCTTCCTTCCATCCATCCATCCTCCCTCCATCTGACCATCCAGCCCTCCATCTATCTCCCCATCCATCCATCCATCCATCCATCCATCCATCCATCCATCCATCTGTCCATCCATCCCTCCATCTCTCCTTTCTAGCACTGTTACTCAGAGCCATCACAGGCCTTCTCTGGTCCCACTATTTTCCTTCTTCCCTCCCAACCAGAGGGTTGGGCTATATACACCAACATCCCTTAGTTGCCAAGTCTAAGATCCTGCCAAGGTCACAAGAACATCATGTTCTAGTGAAAACTGTCCTGGGCTGGGAGTCAAAGCCCAGATCCATCTCAGTTCCACCTCGGGCAGGTCTCTTGCCCCCCTGTAGGTCCCAGTTTCTTCCTGTGGATGGGAAAGAAGATTGGACCAGTCAATCAATCTCCAAGGACCCTGACTCATAAATCCTGGAATGGGGTAGGCATTTAAGACAGTCTATCCTGACAGCCTTCTATAAAGTGTGGTTCCCATGGCAACAGGAGACTGCCCCCTGCTGTGTCCCCCTGCTGTGTAGACAAAGTTTCATGTTTTTTTGCAAATGGACAGGACAACTTAAGTAAGTTTTCCAGGCAGTCCTGGGACCCTTGCATAATCACAGACCTTGACTAAGTATGTCTGATAAGGAGAACTGACCCCCAGTGGCTAAAGAAAAGATCTCAATTGGAAAGCATTTTATCAGCTGTGCTCCCCTGGACACCCTGTGCCCCAGAGTGGGTCCTGAGCACCCACCTGTGCCAGCTGTCTAGACTGAGCTCAAGCCAGACCTAGAATGCCAGTGCACCTCACCATCCCCACCCCTCCCTTGGCTCTGGGCCAGTAACCAGAGCTGTCAATCATTCACCAGCTCCGGACAACCCTGCCCTAAACACCTATACCTGGTTTTCACTTTTCTAGATGAGCTTTTTGGAGGGTTTGCCCCTTGTCATTGTATACTTACTGCCTGGTTTCATAAACACTTGTGGTTTGACTGTTTGGGGAAAGAGGAGGGGGGCCAGGGGAGAGTCTAGATGAGAAACCCACACAGTTACACAGTTCCGATATTAGATAAGTCCAGCAGCGCCCATTCCTGCCAAGTAAAGCCAGGCATCTCCCTTTGCTCCCTCCCTCCTTCAGCCGTCCTCCAGCCCTGCAGGGCTGTCAGCCATATATGGGCCCTTGACCTCCAGTGTCTACTTTATTTCCAAAGTCAGGGGCCTTTCTGGAAAAAAGTACAGTGACAACTTCTGTGGGAGGGCCTCTTTTGTGGTCAGAATGCTCACACAGCTGACTGGACTGCCCTTCCCAAATCCTCCTCAGAGGTCTCATCCCATGCTGAAGCTGGCCTCCCCCCCCACAGCGCTGGCTTAGAGCTAGAAGGAGCCTTTAGAAACCCTGAGTCCAACCTCCACATTTTACAGATTTGGAAACTGAGGCTGAGAGAGATCAAGCCTTTCCCCCAGGTGAGCCCAGCTAGAAAGTAGTTGAGGCAGTCTTCCTGTCACTCAGGCCAGCCACTCCAGTCACCTCCTCTCTCTAGTTCTGGGCTCCTCAGCTGTAAAATGGGGGAGGGGCAAGATGAAAGCAAAGCTCCTACATTCTAGGCTTGTTCTCCCCAAGAGACAGTTGCAGGCTGCCAGCTGGGCTGCAACATCGTCCTCTGCCCACCCCCACTCCCAGTGACAAAACCCTGGCCTCTCTATTAGGGAAAGTGTTGTATGTTGGGGCGGCAGAGGCTGGCCATCCCTGGAAACTAGGCACCGGCCCCGAAGAGCCCCCTTGGCAGTCTGCATTGCCACCAACTGCCTCAGTAAATAGGGGCGGGCCGCTTCCTCTCCTGGGTCTCAGGTGTCTCAAGCACACCCTCGCCCGACCCCTCCCCCCAGCCTTACACCCAGTGTTTAGAGCTGGAAGGGGAGGCCCCCGCAAAGTCAGTGCCTTTCTAGGAATTATTCTGGCCGAAAGAGATCCTGGGGAGCCACTCATCTAGCAGATGGGGAGACTGAGGCTGCAAAGAGCAGTGACTTGTTCACTGCGGGTGGGGGCCCGGTGCTTCGGCCAGCGCCCAGGTAGGAGCCTAGGGACCCGAAGCCTAAACATGTCCGTGTCCTGGGGCCTTTGCGGACGCCATCCCCTCTAGTTGTGATATTCCAGGCTCCTGCGGTCTCCTGTCCTACCCCCAGGCAGATCCTGGATGGGGGCGGGGTGGGGGTGAGAAATCGACCTTCCCCTCCCCCATCCCGACCAGGAGGAAGGCCTCGGCACTCACCTGGCTGCGTGCCGGGGAACCCCGTCCCTCTCCCGGGGGAGGGGAGGCGGCGGCTGGGGCAGCACGGAGCCCGAACCCCAGGCCGGGGCTACGTGCGCATCCGGCCCGCCTGGATGGAGAGCTAAGAGAGGGAGGTCGGGCCCGGCTGCTGGAGATCCATCGGGGGAGTAAAGGGAGGGAGGGAGGGAGGAGGAGGAGCCGAAGGAGGAGCAGCAGCTGGGGGCCCGCCCCCCATCCTGGTCCACCCACGGGCCCCGAGGGCTCCCCCGGGTGGCAGCCCGCGACACCGCCTGGCCGGCCTGGGGACGTGGGGGCATAGAGCGGTGCGCTTAGCGCTCGGTGCCAGCAGACCACCCCCCGGCCCCCAGCCCGGGGCTTCGTGCCAGCAGAACCCTCTTCTTCCCCCAGCAAAGACCACGCCAGGAGGAAACTGAGACAACCCCGGCAGTAGCAGCTACTGGTCCCTGGACACACAGCCCAGTCGGGAACCGAAGCCGATGGGGGTGATCCGAGTCCCTTTCTGCCCTCGGAGTGACTGAGAGCGAGCCAACCGGGACGGGGGTGGGGGTGGGTGCAGAAGAGACACCTCTGAGGACCTGTAACGGCGGTGGGGAGGTGTTGAGATCAGTTCGATCGGTCATTTGGTTTTACAGAGGAGGAAACTGAGGCCTCGGCTGTTTTGGAATTGGATGGGAAGGGCAGGACCTCCCCGACACAAAAATCTGGCTGGGTGGGGGTCCCCGGAGCCTCGGGTGCTGCCGAGTACCCCCGGGACCCCCCCACGTGAGGGGACAGGGAAGGGGCTTGCCTAGGGATCGGAGGGCGAGCAGATACGGGAGGAGGGTTGCCTCAAGCCCGGCTTGCCCCCCGCCCCGCTTCCGTCCTTGCAAGAACAGGAGCCCTCCGCTCCCCGAGAGAACAGCGCCCCTGGGTCCGCATCGGCTCCCTCTGGCCCACGAACCAGGCGAGGCGATGTGAACCATTCGCTGTATTGATCCGACCCCTGCCCAGCCCTTCCCAAAGCTCGGACCTACCGGCTCAGCCTGGCCGCCGCTGCAGTCCAGAGCCGTGCCCGCGGCAGCCTCCGCTTCCTCCTCTGGGGGCCAGAGCTGGTGGGTGCAGCCGCCCAGCGTCCAGGCCACCTCCCGTAGGGTGCTGCCCGCGGGCACCTTTAAGCCTCTGCCCCCGCCCGGGAGCCGGTACCCCCAGCCAACCTGGCCCCCCGACCCCGCCCCCCCAGCCAATGGGCGCGCTCGGGACGCGGGGCCCGCCAATGGCGGGGTCGGCCGTCGGGAGCTGTGGGTCAGCGCTCCGCAGGCCGGCGGCCCGACGCGTGATGGGCCCCGGGCCAGGGCTGGGGAGACGGCGTGCCGGCATCGTGGCGCTCGGTTGGCAGGATCACAGAGAGCTGCGAGGAATGGGAAGGGGCTGCGGCTGGGCCTCGGTGTGGTGTGGTGGGGCAAAGCCTCCAGAACCGCCCCAAAGGCGGTCCAGCGATCAGTCAGTCAATCAACAGCATCGAGTACCTGGCGCTGGATTGGGGGCTGGAGACAGACGCCGAGAGGGGCGCCCCTGCCTCTGTACCATCCCCAGTCAGGGCAGAGGCGCGGGGAGCTCCCAGAGGGAGATACAGCGTCCCTCTCCTGAAAGGAGGAAGGAGGATTTCTGCGGGATCCCAGCTCACTGCCTTCCAAGCTCCACCCGCTACTGACCCCCCCCGCCCATCACTGTGTCTGTATAGTGCACCCTCTCTCTTAGGCCAGGGGCAGTGGGGACCAGTGCAGTGAGGACCTACCTGCCTTCAAATCCCGCCCCCACTCCGCACCTGTGTGTGACCTTGGGGGCGTCCTGACCCCGCCTGGGGCCTCCCTGTGTCCCCCGGTAACAGGATTGACCTCTGGGATCCCTTCCAGGTATAATCTCAGATCCGATCTCTGCACTAGCTGACTTTCCCAGAATATAAACTCTTTGAGGTTAGGGACAGTCTCAGGTGTATCCTCAAAACTTGGCTTTTTGCATGGTAGGTATGAACTACCTAATAGTTATATATTAAAGGGATCAGTAAGGTACTTTGTTCAGAGCCTTAGAGAGCCAGCTTGGACACCTAGGAAGACCAGGGTCCCACTTTCGATACAGTGACCAGGTGATCCTGGGCAAGTGCCCCTAGGTGTTAACCTGCATTCACAGGAGGACTTTCCCACTTGGGAGTTCCCCGTACCCACAAAAATCACAGGTCCAGTCTGTACCTTCTCAATCAATAACACCCACTATGTGCCAGGCCCTGTCCTATACCCTAAGGATACAGAGACATACAAGAGAGAGTGCCTGCCTCCAGAAGCTAGCTGTGGGACCCAGGAAGTCAGTATGTAAACATACAGCTACATGGTATCTATATACATATACACACAACAGATACAAGGAGACTGTGTAACTATACAACTCTATGTGTATATATATATGGTATATGTAACTATACACATATATGTGTATGCATATGTATATACTCATAATAGAGAAGAGATACACAGTGGTTCGGGAAGATGGCAAGGTCAGGGAATCAGCTGAGGCTTCATGTCCAATATGTTCTTGAGTTGAATCTGGGAGGGTAACTACGGATACTGAGTGACTGAGATGAGTGGGAAGGGCATTCCTGGCATGTGAAGCAGCCAGTACAAAGGCCTGGGAGATAGAACATCCTGCATGACCAGCGTATGGAGAGTAATACATCAGACTGGAATGACAGGTTGGGGCTGAGCTGTGAAATCCAAACAGAGGAGCTTTTGTTTGATTCCAGGGGTAAGTAACAGGGAGCCACTGGAGTTTACTGAGCTGGGGAGTAACAGGATATGGACATATTTTAACAAAATCACTTTGGCAGCAATGTAGACCTTAAATTGGAGGCTGGGAGACCACTTTAGAGGCTGTGACTTAGTCCAAGAGGTGACAAGGGCCTGAAATAGGGTTCTGAGTAGGTGAGTAGAGAGAAGGGGGCATATGGGGACTGAGAAGAGACCATCAGACCTGGCACTGAAGAGGTCAGTGGTAACTGGAGAGAGTGGTGTGACTGGGAGCCAGACTGCAAAGATGGAGATGAAAGTGGAAAGAGGCGGAGGCACCAAAGGCAGCCAGCTTCTCTGAGGACTTGGGCTGTGAAGGGGAGGAGAGATATGGGATGAGAGTCTGAGGGAATGCTTGTATCTAGCAAGAGACTTTTTCTGAGGATGGAAGTGACTGGGTGTGTTTGTAGGTAGTAGATAGAGATTGTAGATGGGGGACAGGGAGAGAGGGAGAGAGAAGAGAGAAGGGGAGACAGAAAGAGGAATGACAGGAAGTAGAGAAAGAAGGCACAGAGCAGATGACAACAGAGCAATCTTCCAGAGAAAGCACTCATCCCTTTCTCTCTCGTCAATGGTCCCTGCAAGGGTTCTATGAAAACAGTCCCTGTTCTCAAGGAGCTTATATTCTGGTACAACTGAGGATGGGGCTCTATATCCTGTAAACACAGGAAGATAGGCAGGATCGTTGGAGGAGAGAACTCTAACAAGTGGAGAGAGGGGACAAGCCTTCCTGACCCCCAGAGTAAAGCCCAGGGCTGTGATGAATTCTTTCCTTGGAGGCTCAGCCGCTGAACATTAAGATACTTCTGGTTTGCTCTGTACTCGGTTAGGCTCAGCACGGGGTAGTGGGGGGATCTGGCTGATTCCATGTTCTATCAATGAGTCCACCAAGAAGTATCCATTCAACAAGTGTTAGTTATGTGCCCAGCCTTGGACTAGGTGCTGGGGGAAGGATGCTGAAGTAAAACAAGCCTTCCTCTCAAAGGTCGTACATACAGTCTAGCCAGGGGACAGAATACAGACCTCTCCAACATGGATACAAAATGATTTTAGGAGGACATCTGTCAGTAGCTGGGAGATCAAGAAAGGTATCATTGAGGCGATGCTTGAGCTGAGGAAAGAAGACATTTTCCAGACTGAGGTGAGGAGAGAGTATGTTCCAGGCATGAGGCAGGGAATGGAGTGCCCATACAATGGATGGCAAGAAAGCCAGCTCAGCTGGACCATCGAGTCCAGGAGGAGAAATGAGGTCAGAGAGAGCCACAAGGACATTCCCATGTATTTAATAAGACAAGACTCAGCTATGGCCCCAATTGAGCTCCTGGACCCACAGACCGCAGAAGCTGGCTGGCCCAGTCCCTCATCTCCCTGGGGACAGGTCTGATGCAGGACCACCTGCCATGAAGGTGGTTATCCTGAAGTGACTGGCAAACCAACTTCCTGTGCAGTCTTCTGCTCTGCCAATTCCCAGCCCTTGATGGATGGCCGATGAATGAGATGGAGGGTTATGGAGGATCTTGTTGGCTCAGTTTCCCAAGTGAGTGGGCATGCCAGAACCTTCGAGGAGCTAAGGAGCCAGCACTCTGGGCACTGCAAAATGTGTGCAAACATCTTGGGCTGGGCCCAGCTGGGAAAACTTAGGATGAGCAAACAGAAGCTAGGAAGACCGGAAGACTCTTTCTCTTTGGGACTTGGGGGCCTGAAGCTACCATAGTGGTTCAGGGTCTCGTTTCTGACCCCAGGGCAGCAGGGCTAAGCTTTGAATAGGCACCTTGGCTTCCCAGATGGTGCTTCAGAAGAAGGCAGCTTCTCCCTGGCCATCTCTGGCCCTTGGAGACCCAGGCTCTGAGAGCTTGGTGCAGCAGCTGACAGAAACATCGAACAACACAGACTAGATTGTCTGAGAAGGAAGGGACCTTGGACCATGGAATCCAGCAGGGCTTAGAGGTCATCTGGCAATGCCTTTCTAGGAGCATGAACTACTTGAAATTTACTTGTATCTCTCAACTTTATATTCGTGTTATACACGAATATAATATACACTTGTCTGCCCTACTGCAATATAATCTCTTTGAAAGTAGGGATAGTTTCATTCTTTTGTATATCTTTTATCATATTCTTACATGTATCCCCAGGGTCTAGAATGATGCCTGTCACATAATAGGTACTTCCTAAATGCTCGATTGGATTGCATTTGATTGACCAGTGAAGAGATCCCTCTATTGGCTATATACACCATCGAGCTCAAAGAGAGAAATTCAGGCACCCTGGAAACTAAAATATTCATCAAGATACTTTAGGTTGGTATGAAAAATTGGAAACAAAGTAAATGCCTGTCCATTAGGGAATCGCTGAATAAAATGGTGACAGATGGATGTAATGGAATCGCTTTACAGAGTCAGAAATACAGAATATGAAGAACTCCTAAAACATGGGAGAACCTATGCATGATCTGATGGAGAGCAAGATGAGGTGAGACCACAGTGACAGAAATGAAAGCAATAGGAAGAGGCAGCCACACTGGAAAGAACTGCGATGACCAGCCTTGCTCTTGATCTTTATCTCAGAGGATGGGAACACATCTCCCTCCTTTGTTAGAGAGGTGAGGAACAATGGGTCTGCAATACTGAATACATCATCAGCTGAGATTTATTTGGTTTAATCATATTTCTTTGCATTAGGGAAAGGGGAACAAAAGTAGAACCCATTGATGAAACATTTTAAAATGAAGCTGAATGAACTGGTCCAGAATCAGGCGTGGGGAACGTGTGGGGACCCGCTAGGTCCTTGGGTGTGGGTTTTTGACTGAGTCCAAGTTTTACAGAACAAATCCTTTTATTAAGGGGATCTGTTCTGTGAAATTTGGGTTCAGTCAAAGGGTTGCACTTGAGGACCTAGAGGGCCCCGTGTGACCTTGAGGCCTCAGGTCCCCTACCTCTTATCCCTTAGGTTCCTTCCTACTCTGACACCTGTCAGTGGTCCCTGCATACCAATATAAAAGGAATTCTTTCCCAGGCATTGAACTCTCCCCTGTTAACTTCTCCTCAGGAGGGTGGAAGGGTGGCATGTAAGGAATCCTGTCCTTCAATTCTGGGTTCCCAATGATAAGGAGGTGTGGAGGCCTTCTAAGGCCCCAGGCTATGCCCTGAAAGAAAAAGGGGTTAGGAACTACGGAAGTCCTAGAAAGGAAAAAGACTGGAGTGCAAATAACTCCTGGATAATAAGAACCAAATTAGCAAATGGGAGGGGGTTGTCCTTGTGGGTGCAGCCCCACCCAGCTCACTTCTTCCAGGCTTAGGAGGAAGCTGCTGCAGAGCAATGACATCACGGGCTAGGGACTGGCCCTGGGATGGGGAAGATGGGAGGGAGCCGCTGGGAGCAGGGGCGCTGTGCTGGACAGTCCCACTTTGCTTATGCAGGCTCTTGCAGTGTTCTCCCTCCTGGCATCCTGGGGCTGCTCAGTGACCCCCACCTTCTGCAGAAAGCTTTCATGATTCCCCCGCAACAATATGGTCAAACCCCAGCCTCTGGCTGAGGCCTTCAGAACGTCAGTCCTCTCCTTTGCTCTGCCTTCGACCCTCCCAAGTCCTTCCCATCTTTAGACCTCAAGGCCCAATGTATTGGCAGCACCCCATTTCTGAGTCCACAGAGCCCATCCCCCTTCCATCCCCAACCTCCCCTCTCCTCCAGATCCCAGGGGCTTCCTGGGGAGGGGGAAATGATCAGGTTTGAAGATGGCATTGTTCTCCATGTCTACCTCCAGTGCAAACAGCTGCACACTTTCCATATGGAATGGTTAAGGAGAATGCGCATTTGGAGTAACAGGGCAGGGAGGCCAAGTAATACAGGCCATTTACTGGAAGGTCAGATACTGAAGATGAAGCTTTAATCCTTTGGCCACACAATGAGAAACCCCCGGCATTGGGGAAGATCGGAAGCAGAAGGAGGAGGTACAGGCAGAGGGTGAGCTGGAGAGATAGAGCCATAGGAACAGTGAACATGAGCTTAGACAGATTTTGGGAGGAAGGGGCAGGGACAGAAGGGTCCTGCCCGCCGTGGTCCATGAAGCCATCAAGAGTCACCACTGAACAACAAAACCTCGAGGGCAGGGATTTTCTTTTTGTCTTTGCCTCCCTAGAGTCCAGCCCATAGTAGGTACTAGATAAGTATTTTTGAACTCAAATCTTTGTTTCTGGTTTGCACATGAGGACAATGAGTCTCTGAGAATTCTGGCAGTGATCCTTGCCTCCATTCAGCTTGCTGGTCAGTCCCAGAGGCAGGATTCCCATGGGAGCCAAGCAATCTGACTTGGAAGGCCATCATCTTGCATCAGCTCGGCAACATCCAGGATGGCCGACCACTCTCTGCTCCCTCCTGGCTCCCCTCCAGCTAGTCTGACTGCTCCTTCTGTCTCCTTGGCTGCTGAATTTAAAATGAGAGGATCATTTGTGCCTTCAAGGAACCTGTCATCGACAAGAGGTAGGGTGGAGGGAAATATATAAAGAACATAGATTCAATTCATTGGGATCTTGTCCTTCAGGACATCCTCCTTATTCTACAAAAGGAGAAACTAAGTCTTATCACTGTTAGAAGAAATGATTTGTTCTGGGTCACGCAGGTACCAAGGGGCTGGATTCAAACCCAGGCCTTCTGACTCCAAATTTGACACTGGCTCTTTTGAAAATGACAAAGTTATCTAAAGATAACAGTTTTTTCTGCCCTTGGGAAGATGAAGCAAACCCTAGGTGAACCTTTGATCACCCACTCACCCAAGGGAGTCTAAGGAGGGAGGAGGAGAGAGTAAGACTAAGGGAGAGAGGGGAGAAGGGAGGGGGAGAGAAGGGGAGAGAGACAAAAAGACAGGGGGACAGAAGGGAAAGAGAAGAGAGGCAGAGAGAGGAGGGGGAGAGGAGGGAGAGAGGGAGAGGGAGAGAGACTATATATATGAATACTCTATATAGAATAAATCCTATATATATAACGAATCAGATATTATCATACATCTGATGGAATTGTTGATTGAATCAGAAGTAGCCTATTTAGAGACTCAAAAAGGGAGAGACTCCCCCTTTTGTTTCTTTTCCTTTCAAATTTCCCATGTTGAAGACAGTTTTTGCTCACTAATTTCCCAGGGACGGGGGCATATGCCAATGTGTGATAACTAAAACTGGGGCATCGAGTAGGTGAGATGAACCTGGACCCTGGGGTCTGATTTTGTATCTTCTTTTCCAAACACAAGGGACTAAGAAGCAATCCCAAGATAGATTATGTCCAAACTTATAGGCAATATTACGATTGTTGGAGGTTGGGAAAACCTGAGTCTCTCAGTTTGAGTTGACTGGCATTGGAGAGGAGAACTATCCACAGGAAGATAAGCTAAGGTCCTAGCCTGGCTTACAGGAAGACATAGTTCTATTGTTTGGACAGTGCAGAGCCCAGGTGAAATCTACAATACCTACTCATTTGCCCTACAACCAGCACCAAGTCTTGATGTTCTAGATATTAGCCTTCTGGGAGAGTATAACAGTAGTTATAAGTTGAAGTCTTTCTGTTAATGAATACGGTTGGGTCTTATATTTGTTGAGGATTTCTTCTGTGCAGAGGAAATAAAATAGCTGTCCTATATCTGATCTATCTTGTACACTGATCACCCTCTTACTTTTCACATAGGAGAAACTGTAGATCTGAACCCAAACCTAAGCTTTTTGGAGAGTACTTTAAAGTTTGCGAGTACTTTACAAATATTTTCTCATTTGATCCTCAGAACAATCTTGGGAAGTAGGTTCCCATTTTAAAGAGGAAAATGATGCTGAGAAAGATCAAGTGACTTGCCAGGCACAGCTCTTAAGTGTCTGAGGCTGGATGTGAGTCTGCATGCAAGGGGACCTGTTCACTTGAGATTCTTATTATTGGTGATTTCTTGCAGCCTTTCATGTGGTTGTTGATAATCTGCAAATCTTCGGACAGAGCAATCACTTCTGTCACCTGTCAGATGAAGAGGTTATAGTAATTGAATGTTAAGGTCTCTCAGTGCCTCTGTTCTGAGGACCTTCTTGGCTCCGAGGGTCTGTCTGGACTGGTCTGTTACTCTCACATATCCCCCAGCTCTGACATTGCCTGTTGCATGCTTCTCTGCTCTGACCTTCTCTGTTCTAAGTCCCCTCCCATGTTCCTCCCCTGGATTGTGTGGCTCCATGTGATATCAGATGCTGAGGAGTCATTGACATAAAGGAGGCCAGGTGAGACCGTCAGGGTCAGGGCCCTTCTTTGCCTCCTCTACTCCCCTGCCCCCCATCTCACCTGCAGAGAATTCTTGTCTAAGTGCTCCCACCATTTCAAGGGAAAAGGTGCCCAGCAGCACCCTGTGAGCTTAAGCAAACCATTACTGTGCGCTCCAAATACCACAGCTTGTTCTGAGCTGTCCTAGTCTCATTTGGGGGCATTCAAAGTGAGTCCAGGCTGACTTCCATTCACTGTGTGGGTTGTACCTAGATTACTGTGCCAGTTCCTTGAGAGCAGAGCTGTCTCATTTTGTTGGTTTAACACTTTGTAAATGTTGAATAACCTTTCTTCCTTCTTCACTCCCTCCTTCTTTCTTCCCATTTTGCCTCTTCCCTCCCTCTTTCCTTCCTTCCTTCCTTCCTTCCTTCCTTCCTTCCTTCCTTCCTTCCTTCCTTCCTTCCTTCCTTCCTTCCTTCCTTCCTTCCTTCCTTCCTTCCTTCCTTCCTTCCTTCCTTCCTTCCTTCCTTCCTCCAGGCTTTCTCACTTTCCCATGATGGCCAAGTCTCCACATCAGAGAGTCTCTGCTCACACAGTTCAATGCATTATTTCTGTTCTCAATGACAGCATTTACTGCCCAACGTGACCTTTCCTCTGACCTTTGTTTCATGCTATTCTTTGGTTGAAAGATGTTTTGGAGGCTTTAGGTTGACATAGTACTCCCCCCTTGACAGACCAGTAGAGTAGGTAGAAAAGGATTATCACCCCCCTTTTACAGAAAAAGAAACTGAGGCCAAGATGGGGGGTGACTAGGTGAAGCCCATGCAGCACTTGATGAGGAAGGCAGGATTTGCATCCTGGCCACTGGATCCCAAGCATGATGCTCCTTCCACAGCACTAAAAATAACCAGTATTAAGAATGAGTCACCAGGGGGCCAACATTCTCCTGGCAGACCAGAATAGAAAGTGGGACAAGAGAATTTTCAAACTAAATGGGGAGAGGCTATCACTTCAGACAACTGGAGTGATTTGCACCTGTCATCAGCAAGGATGCCTGAGAGTATTATACCATATGATATTTGTAGTGACTGAGGGCACCTCCTCCCTAGTTGATAGGATGAGTGCTTTGGTGGGTGGCTTCCACAGGTTTCAGATACTCCGTGGGTCTGCATCTGCTCAGATCTGAGCTCATGAGCCCCTATCAATGTGTCTGCCTTTACTAGTCATCCAGATGATACAATTAGTTAAATACAGCCATTTGTTGTCAGGAAAGTCACAACAAAATATTTTCTCTAAAAGCTTGGGACGGACTCTCCCACAAATACACTTAGCACCTGTTGGAAGAGTGGACACATGCAGAGAGTCCACCTGAAGAGGCATACAGGTTGGGAGCATGGGCAGCCAGGGCATACAGGTGGACAGCTAATTTTCTCATGCCCATGATGCTTCAGGGCCTCCAGTGCCTTTGAGTGACATCATAACATTGCTCCTACTTGGTGTGGCCTAGCCTTTCCCCTCAATTTCTAAACTCAGCTTCTGGATGGCACTCAGGAGCATTGATTTGCTAGACTCTTGCTAGATTCTGCTTCCCTAGGGCCATAGTTCTCCCTGCGTACAATGCTCTGAGGTAGACTCTGCCTCCCGTTTCTGACTCCCCTGAAATCCTTGGTTAGTTCTCTCTCAGGGAAGAGGCAGGTGTGAGTTTTGGTTACTAAAGTCATCCATCTATCATTGCTCCAGTCAGAGCTTCCTAACCCCAGGTGCCACCCATTTTAGAACAAAGGATGGAGATCTCCTAGTTTGTGGGTGCCCTCCCGCTTAATATTTTTCTCCCTCTTTTCCTCACCTATTCTCCCAGTCTTCCATTTTTGCATATGGGTGGGGAAACAGACAAAAAAGGGAAACTAAGACTGAGTGTGAGGTCACCATCTCTGTTACATTTCTGGATCATTTTGTATCCAGATGTACAAAACTTCCTTGAAGATTGTATTTGTTAGGCTGCCTTGTATCACATTGCATTAGTGTTTCAGTGATTTTCAAATTTTCAAAATTAATGTTTCAGTGATTTTCTTTATACACTTAAAGTATGTAGACCCTTCCAGAGACCTTTTTTAATTTACCATATTAGAAATTAAACACCTTAGTATTCTTATGAAAATAGTTTTGACCCCCACACTTGGAGAACTGAAGCTCAATTGCCTGGGACCTTGTCCTTTTGTCAGGCTTATTGGGGATGTATGTTCCTACCGATGAAATGACTTTGATCTGGAGCTATTGAGAGACCAGCATGTATGCTGGGAAAGACTAAAGCCCAGGAGAGGCCCTCTGGGGGATGATGCTTTTCAGGGGATCATAGCTTCTCATGGACTTGGGAGATTCATTCTTGGAAAGGTGGGAGTCTTCCTCTGTACCCCAAAGCCAGCTTGAATGTAATGGCTTAGATTCTTAGGATTTGATTTCATTCAGTCTAATGCAACCCAGCCCTCTCCAAACCAACATCCTTTTCAAGAACCAAGGATGAACAGTTCACCAAACTCTTCTAAGAACATCATCACAAGACCAGACACTGTATTAGAAATGGACATTTTAATTAGGGGATTGGATACATGCATGGATGAGGATAATTCAAGGATAGCTGAAGAAGGCAAAGGAAATGCCAAAGACTAAGATTCTTGAAGACATTAGTTCAACAAAGTTAGATTGGTACCTTTATGAGTCTTCTTGGTATATCATAACACACATTATAGTAAATGTGCATTTCACCGGCTAATCTGGAGTTTTAACCATCAAACTACCATGAACTTCTAAAGGTATCTGAGTGGGGGAGGGGCAAAGTCAGACCTGTCCTTTAGGACAATTTAAGTGGCTGAGCGAAGGATGGACAGGAGGGGGAGTGATGGAATAAGGAGGCCACTGGAAGAGGTGATAAGGAACAAGGAATAAGGCGGGGTCTGTGGGCACAGGCACAGCAGATGTGTGGAGATAGATTGGTGAGCCTCAACAGGCGACTTGGCTGTGCAGGAGGAATGCTGGGAGGGACTGAGAAGAGTCCAAAGTGACTTGGAGGCTTCAGACCCTGGTGACTGGTATGCTTGGAGTCTTTAACAGCAATAGGAAAGTTTAGAGGAGGGGAAATTCGATTTTATATGCATCAAATATGCGCGATATTCGAGGTGACTACAGAATACCCAGGAGATGAGCCCATCAAGAAGGCTGGCTTTTGTTCTATCAGCTCTCGTGGGTTCAACCATCACCTCTCTGAAGGTTATTCCCACATCCAGATAGCAAGCCCTCACTTCTCTTCTGAGCTCCAGACCTATATCACCAAGTGACTACTGGAAATCACAACACGGCTCTCCAAGAAGCATTTCACACTCAGCATGTCCAAAACAACTAATTTTTAGCTTACTTTCCAATCCTCCCACCGTCCCTATTACTATCAAGGGAAGCTTCATTCTTCCACTCAGTCAGGCTCCAGACTTCCATGTCATCCTCACTCCACAGATCCAGTCAGCTGCCAAGTTTTGTCTTTTTGGTTTTTCCCCAGATTCCACATTCTCCCCACTCCCATAACAGCTACCCATATACCTTCACACACACACACACACACACACACACACACACACACACACACACACACACACACCCTGCAATCGTGTGATAATGATAGCATTCATGGCCACAGTTCCTCCTGCCCCTGCGACGTTGTACTGGCTGTCTGGGGCCCCCTCACCTCCACCTCCTGGTTTCTTTTAAGACTCAGCTCAAATAAAGCCCTTCACAAGAGGCTTGTCCCTTCCCCTCCTTCTGAGATTATCCTCATATGGTCTGCATGCATCATGTAGGTGCTGGGATGTTTTCATGGTATGCCCCCACCCCCTGCTCCCCCATAGACCCTGAGCTCCTTAAGGACAGAGAGACTGTAGTTAGGAGGGAAGCTGTCCCGAGATACAAGGAAGAGGGAGAACCAGGAAAGTGCCTCTTGGAAGCTAAGAGGCAGAGGGGAGGGGACAGACTATTAAATCACAAAATGACTGTGGTGCGAAAACTTTTTCAAAAGCCCTGCTTTTAAAGACAGGCTGTTCATCCTTGTTTTCTAAGAGGACCGATGACACCACAGAATGATGCCTTACCTTGCCTGTAAAGTTATTTAAGTAAGGCTGAGTTGTGGGAAGTTGTCTTCCTCACTCTCTCTTCCAAGGTCATTAAAGTCCAGTGGCAAGACAGAATTCAAGGTAGCTGTATGTATGCGAAAGTATAAGAAGCCTGGAAATTCCAAGTGAGAAGAGCAGGCTATAAAGGGTTTTATGAGTCAAACAGGATTTCAATCTGATCCTGGAGGTGACAGGAAGTCAGTGGGCTTTATTGAATGGGGGTGTGGGAGAGGAGATGGGTCACAACTGTGCTTTAGGAAGACAGCTCTCTGAGCGGAAGAATGGATCCTAATGGGAAGCCCTGAGGCAGAGGTAGTCCAGGCCCTTCCACCATCCTTCCTCACACAAATTCACAGATAAGTTTGTATATATTATATCAGTTGCCATTAACTACTATGCCTTTCCATTTGGCAAGACCATTAGTTTTGGTGGAAACTTTTGGTTTCCTTCCCTAGCCACTGCTTTAAGTTAACTAAATTTATATAGAAAAGAATGATAAGCAGAATCAATATCTTTTCCTTTATCTATTTCCCAATTTTCAACTTGTTTACATGGGTCAGAGTGCAACAGTTGTAACTGTACTCAGTGTCTTCTTTTCAGCTTGAACTTTTTCGTTCTCATTTGGTGCTGGTTTTGACCTTTGCTTACTAGTAGATGGTCTTATTGCATACAGATAGCATACTGTCATTTTCTTTTGGTTAAAGTAGTTAATTAAATTTTTTGTAATGTTGTCCAGTCATTGGCATATCTTTTCTTTGATAAGGTACTCATGATATGGGAGAATGAGATTTCTGAGTAGCCCACGAGCCTCTAGCTTCTTTCCATTCTTATTCCTAAATCATGTTTCCTGACCTTTGTTTTTTACTATCCTCCCCTATGCCTACCTGCCTATTGAAGTCACTGAGTATTGAGGTCTCTGTTGACTTAATCTGGAGGACTTTGCCAAGTTCTTCTTAGAACTTTTCATCTTTCTTCACTTCTACAACAGATTTTGGCACAGAAATTGCATTAATATCTTCAGGGTGGTCTTTTTGCTCATATGCATCCCAAGCACTACAAGGTGAGCTGACCCAGTGACTTGGGAACTCATGGTTTGAGTTGCCTTTGGACACATGATGAGAGTCGCTCTGCTTTGTGAAACCATGAGGGAGCCTGAGACGTCATTTTTCCATTTAGCTGTAGCTTTTTATGTCTCTGAGTTTCATTTATAGTAAGCATGTCCAAGCTGGCAGAGTTTGTTTCTTCCATTAATATATTGACTTGATGTTTACTGGGTGGGGCTTACCTCACATTTAGAACACTGAAGTTTAAATTAGTAGATGGTCTAAGAGCTCTGTAGTTAACTATTTGGAACTTATTCTCTTTATTTTTAATCTGCATATGACATATATGAGTATATATATATATATGGTGTCTATATAGCTGCATTTCAATATATCTATATCATTGTTGCTGCCATTGGAAGGTTAGCTCCTTGAGGTAGGAGGTTGTTCTATTTGTTCTTTCTATCCCTGGCACCTAGTACACAGTAGGTATTCAATAAAAACTTGATTATTGCTTCATCACTTAGCACTCTTGGCTTTCTGGTCTACCACCCTGCCCACCATGGTCACTGAAGTTCTAGAAAGTTCTAGAAAGGGACCTCTGAGCTCAAGGTTCAGTTTGTAGGTTTATTTGTTTCTCTGGTTCCTTCCCACAGCCAGAGCATTCCTTGGGCAGCAGCCACTCTCTTGGTGAGACCTCTGCTCCCTAGCCTAGGACACTGCTCAGAAAGTAGAAGGAAGATGCAGCCAGCCCCAAACTCAGTCTCTCCAGTTTGGGAGAAGCTGCCTGAGCTCACTGTCTCCTGGGCCAGCCTTGAGAGCCCAAGGCTGTGGCAAGGGCTCCCAGGAGACTTCTGTGGAGGAAAGGCCCAAGGACCTACGATAGTATGGAAATTAAATCACCACCGTCAACCCAGTTACCTAGAGTCACATTTTCACCTCCTCATTCTCTCACCCCTTTCCCCACTTCTAATCCACTGACAAGTCTGATCCCATCTGTCTTTGCAACATTTCCCAGATATTTGCCCTTTCTCTCCTCTGACCCTACTACCCTGGGTGCAGACCCTCATCATCCCGTGCCTGGCTGCTGCAGTGGCTGCTGGGGGTGGGGGATGGAATCTGCCTGCCTTCAATCCATCCTCCATCAATCTCCCAAGTGGAGATGGTGTCACCCCCTAACTCCACAGCCTCCAGAACCAAATGCACAACACTTTGCTTGGCATCTGAAGCCCTTCCTGACCTGCCTGCTCCTTTCTTTCCAGTCTCCTTCCCCTGTAACCTCTCCATGTTATAGGATCTGGGGATGCAGACCTTCCAGCTATTCTGTTCTTCTGCAATTTCCACCTCTGCGCATTTGCACTGGTCCAGGCCTCCCTGGTCCCTTCTGTAAGACTCACTTCAAATCCCACCTCCCACAAGAGGCCTTTCCCAGTCTTCCCAGTGCTAGTGCTCTGGGATGACTTGGATTTACTCTGGAAGCTTCTAGTTTGTTTGTACATCACCTGCCCCTTAGATTGTGAGCCCTGGAGCATCAGGTCTGCCTTTGGTACCTCATTCCATGCCCAGCCTCCAGACTCAGCCAGGGCACGGCTGGGGGAGCTGAAGGGAAAGAATCCAAAGGACAAGTCGAATGTCCCAAAGGGCAATGGTGTCCTCATCTTTTCCTTTGTTTTGGGTTCCCTTCTCCCCTTTAGGGCCTCACTCTTTGCTCCTCCCCATACCAGCCTCCTACCATCAAAGGGCTCCATAAACTGTCAATAAGTCATCAGCCCTGGGGGCTTCAGGAGGCCTTGGGGTGGACCCTCAGCCTGAGTCTCTGCTTCAGCAGCTCAGCAAGTGAAAGTCTCCTTCAGGTCTCCCCCTTCCCTCGATCCCTCCCCCAGCCCAGATAAATGTCTCCAGGGGGCTGGGAGGACAGACAGGCTTCCAACCTCCTCCTCCTCCCCTTTCTGCTAGGGTAGTCTTACTGTTTCAAGGTGGATGGAGGCTGCTGTTTGCTCAGATGGAATGTCCCAGCCCACCTAAGCCTTTGGCAAGATTATTTTTCACTGAATGCTGAGGCTCCAAGCTCCTCTGTTGGATTGTAAAGTCATACCATTTTTGATGGAGAAAGAGGGCTAACTCTTTCTACAGACAGAGAAACTGAGACCTTCCAAGGAGTTAGATTTTACGGTGTCACCTGACCAGGTGCAGTCACAGGTGGTGCATCACTAGCTGTGATCCCGGAATGCGATCGAGTTTTGGTTAAGGAGGATATTAATCAATAAGCATAAAGGATTTTGTCTCTTCATCAAACATAAGAAGAAAAACACGTAGTTTTTTTTAATGCAAAACTAAACTTTACTTACAAAGTGAAAACTTAAAACATGAGACTCAAATAATTGAATTTATTTTTGTTTGAGGAGGGAACTTTCAAATGTGCTTGGACATGAGGGGTTCTTGACCTGAGGGTCTGTGAACCTGTTTTTTAAAAAATGTTTGGGTAACTACATTTCAATAACAGAACACAGAGATCCTTGGACTTCACTAGGCTGACTGCCCTTGGGGGTCAGGACACAAACAAGGGGCAGATCCCCTGGGCTGGTCTGTGTGACAGAGCCAGGACTGACCTGGTGGGCTCTTCTCACTCCCCTGTACAGCAAGTCCTGAAGGTTCAGCATCTCTCTCTCCCTCTCTCCCTCCCTCCCTCTCTCTCTCTCTCCCTCCCTCCCTTCCTCCCTCTCTCTCTCTCTCTCTCTCTCTCTCTCTCTCTCTCTCTCTCTCTCCCTCTCCCTCTTCTTACAAGTTGAGTCTGCATTAGTCATGTTTTCTCCATCACTTTCTAGACAACAGTAAGCAATAAATCAAGCCTTGATCCGCAGCATTTGCCAATGTTCCCACTGAAAATGTACCCATCAGCTCTCTCCAGTCAGCCTGAGTTAGTCTCAACCTCACCTTAACCTGACTTCTTCAGTTCAATCAACAGTCTTTATTAAACACCTACTATGTGCCAAGTGCTGAGGATACCAAAAGAGGCAAAGGGCAGTTCTTGCCCTGAAGGCTCTCACAACCCAATGAGGGGAAGAAGGAGTTCCTTCCACAAAGGGAGGGGGACAGCCTGTTCCAAGACTCGGAAAGGGAAGGGGGTTTACCATGTGTGACGATAATGAGAAGGCTGGTTTGTCAGTACCATAGGGTGCTCAAAGAGGAGTCATGGGGAAAAAGCTAGAGATTTAGAATGAACAGTGGAGGGACCCAGTCAGATCTAGACTTTGGGAAAGTCCCTTGGCAGCTGTGGAGAAGGAGAAGACGATGGTGAGGAGGCTGGTTCAGTTGGGATGGGAGCCAGGAGAGCAGCTGCAGGATGAGATCTGGGTGAGAAGGATAAGATGCAAAATGTTGGGTTTTAGGGTGCAGGCTGCCAGAAACACTTTTAAAATTAATTTATTTCTATTTAGTCCAAGTATTTCTAGTTTACCTAGAGAAATGTCCAAACTGACCTAGTCCTCTTCCATTCCCCTGTCCATACTGGGCCCACCCACCATCATGCCCTTGGCCATCTCTCTGACACAGGACGATGTGAATGATATTAGTAGGATCTAAAACAAGAAAAGGTTACAGTAGATACAGGATGGGGTTGACATTCTACTCTGTCTAATAGAACAATAGTCACTAAACCTCTTAAAACCACTCTTTTCAAAACATTTCTTTGACCCCTGCTTTCAAAGGCTCTTTGGGAGTGATCTAAGGAACCTCTTCCCTCTGATCAAAACATTGATAATCCTTTCAGAGTGGTGGGAAGAAAGGAGTCACTTTTAGGTGAATGATAACTGAAACTCCTTGGTGATACGGAAGGCAGATGTAAGACCCTGTTAAAATCATGAGTTCATCTGATGCAAAGTGAAGCGAGCAGAACCAGAACAGTGGACACAGTAACAGCCACATTGTGCAACAATCAGCTGGGAATGACTTAGCTCCTGGAAACAATGTAATGATCCAAGACCAGTCTGACAGACTCCTGATGGAAAATGCTCTCCACCTCCAGAGATAGAACCGACGGAGTCTGGGTGCGGAGCCTTCACCTTCTCTTTTCCTTCCGGAGCTTTGCCTTCGTTCAGTCCAAGAATCGCCTTCTCAAAACTTTTGGTGAATCCTTCAAGGAAATTCTCAAGAGTCCAGGGCAAAGTCCCTCAAGGCTGGAGGCTGGGATATGAACAGAGACTTGTGTTTGGAGTCACAAGACCCAGGCTGTTTGGGGGAGGTTACCTCACCGACCTGGCCTCCTTCTGGGGCCAGAATATTTTGGTCAACACTAGATTCCAGATGGAAGGCAGGAAAAAAACAAGTATATTTTTAAGTTAATTTATTTTTAGTTTTCACCATTCACTTCCATAAGTTTTCAATTTTCTCCCCCTCCTTCCTGCCTCCGTCCCCAAGACAGCATACAATCTGATATAGACTCTACACATATATTCCTATTAAACATTCCTATTTTCACATTAGTCATGCTGTATAGAAGAATTATAGTGCATGGGAGAAACCATGACAAAGAAAGCAAAACAAAAAAGAGCCTGCTTTGCTCTGCGTTCTGACCCCATAGTTCTTTCTCTGGATGTGGATGGCATTTTGCCTCAAGGGTCCTTTGGGAATGTTTTAGGTCTTTTCATTGCTGTGTAGGACTAGGTCTACCTGAAAGAGTTCTCACACCATGTTGCTGTTGCTATGTATAATGTTCTCTTGGTTCTGCCCATTTCACTCAGCATCAGTTCATATAAAAATCCTCCCAGACCTCTCTGAAGTCTTCCTGTTAGTCATTTCTTATAGCACAATAGTATTCCATTGCATTCATATACACACAACTTGTTCAGCCATTCCCCAACTGATGAGGCATCTCTCCTCGATTTCCAGTTTTTGGCCACCACAAAGAGTGCTGCTATAAATATTTTTGTGCATGTGGGACCTTTTCCCATTTTTATGATCTCTTGGGGATACAGTCCTAGAAGCAGTTTTGCTGGGTCAAAGGGTATGCACATTTTTGTAGCCCTTTGGGCATAGTTGAGTCAGCTCACAGCTCCATTAACAATGAATTAGTGTTCCAACTCTCCCACATCCTCTCCAACGTTTATCATCTTCCTGTTTTGTCATGTTAGCCAATCTGATAGGTGCGGTGTGGTACCTCAGAGTTGTTTTGATTTGCATCTCTCTAATCAATGAGCATTTTTTCATATGATGATAAATAGCTTTAATTTCTTCCTCTGAGAACCACTTGTTCACCTCCTTTGACCATTTACCAATTGGGGAATGACTTTTATTCTTGTCCATTTAACTCAGGTCTCTATATTTCAGACATGAAATCTTTATCACAGACACTGGTTGTAACAATTCTTTCCGAGGAAAACAAGCATTTATTAAGAGCCTTGTATGGCCAGACACCCTGCTGAGCCCATTCAAAATACTAACTCCTTTGACCCTCACAACAGTCTTACCTGAGAGGCAGGAGCTAATTATTAACCCCATTTTATAGAGGAAGAAATTGAGTCTGAGGTGAAGTGACTTGCCCAGAGTTATGCTGGGTCAGATGTCTGAGGATGGGTTTGAATCCAGGTCTTCCTGGCTCCATGCATGGCCAGACCCCAAATGAGGGGATCTCAAACCAAACCATTTGGGGCTAGATGAAGGTGGGCTGATTTGGGTTGAGCCCTGGCAGGGCTCACTCACCCACATCCAGCTGTCATGGAATTAGCTGGAGCCCCTGAGCTTCTACTTGGAGTTGAAGGTGAATGATAGGGGTAGACAGTAGGTTTCTTGAGGGGGGGAGGCAGAGAGGAGATGCTGACACCCATTGGCTGATGGGAATATCTGAAACCTTAGGCACTGTGGCAGAAGAGCAGCCAGTGGCCTGGTGTGTGTTTGGGGGAGGGGGTGGGGGGGGCCGCACCAGGTTATGAGACACTTATGAGCATCCCTAGAAAATTGATTCCTTGACAAGGCACTATCAGCCCTTCTAACCCTAGCCCTAGCCCTTGACAAGGTCACCTTCTCAGAATCATATTTGCAAATGCACAAGATTAAACACAGGATTACAAAGGAAACCAGTTATACTGAATTTCTGTTGTTGCTTGGTCATGTCTGACTCTTTGTGACCCCATTTGGGGTCTTCTTGGCATAGATATGCGAGTGGTTTGCCATTCCTTCTCTCAGCCATTTTACAGGTAAGGAAATCATGATTAGGCAACTCACCTAGGTCACACAGCTAATAGGTTTCTGAGGCTGAATTTGAACTCAAGTCCTTCTGACTACAGACCTATTGCTCTATCTACTGTGTTACCTAGCTGCTTCATACTGAAATTTAGTTATATATCAATATAAAAATATTGAAATTTCATTAAATATAAAAATATAAAATAAAAATTAATATAAAATATTGAAATTTAGATATAAAATATATCAATATAAAAATGATGTTTAGTTATATATAAAAAGAAAATCATCAAAATATTAAAAGTTCCAAGCTCCAAGACCCCCTGAAATCTACCCACAGACCTCTCCCTAGGATAAACTCCTCTTCTTCACAACAGAACCAAGGAGACGCCTTGCTAGCTCTCCTCTGGGTCCCACGAAGGTCCAACAGATAGGGAGGGAGGTAGACTGTTTCATTAACTGATAAGGACTGACCCCTATTGATCAGTAGCTGTCAAGAAATAGCCAGAAACCTGGGCTGCCCTGGAATAAGGAGGATTACCCCAAATGATTTCTTTAATTACTGTTGGCTTTGGGCGACCAAGGATGAGAAAATACTAGATGCCTGTTATTAAAAACAACAGCAACAACAAAAACCCAACCCTTCGAAACTATTCTCCACACCTCGGTCATGGGCATGGAAAGATTCCTGAGGACTATTCAGCTCAAGCTTTATTTCTGAATTCTATCCTTTCCGGACAAAGCCGTGAAAGAGCTGAGTGGCCTCCACGTTATTAGTTGGAGGACATTTGCACCTCCACATCTTTCCCAAACCTGGAGGGCTAGGACCCCATGACTTTTGGGGTCACTTTCTGTTCTAGATATAGGATCCTCTGACCTGCCTGGGCCTCAGTTTCCTTCTCTGAAAATGACAAGCTGGTTTCCAAGCCCTTTGCCTGAGAGGTCCCCGGAGGGGCCTTCTGGCAGCTGCAACGCTCCTTTTGCTTTTACCTGAACCCCAACTTCCTCTGGGATTCAGTTCCCACTCAGCCCCTTACTCTCCAGAGTGGAAGGGAGGAAAGCAGCAGGGAAAGCAAGGCGTCTAAATCTGCCCAAAGCAGGACCTTAGCTCCAGGGAGGAGGAATACCTTTTATTTGGGGTGAATGAATGATAAGAAAGCCAAGTGAGGAATGAAAGCTAAAGCTCGATTAGACAAGTAGCAAGAGAGACGGCCGGGGGGTTGGGGGTAAGAGCACAGGGAGGGGGCGGGCTTGAGAGAAAGGCAAGATCCTGAGAGGCTGACCACTCTTTCTAGCAGCAGTTTAGTGAGGGGTTACGGCGGAGGGTCGGGGGGAAGGGTCCCTCTCCCCTCCCCCTTACTTCCTTTCCCTTCTCCCTGTCTAGTACCTCCCGCTGCCCCAGAACAGGAAGGGAAGAAGGTTCTTTGAGGGGTTCACTTAGACGAGGGTCCTCATGGGTGGCCGGGGCTTCTGGAGAGCAACTGGGACGGGGATGAGATGGGAACTTCCTACCGGCCCCTCCTTCCCAACTCTGACTCAGCTGTTTCCTGACTGTGGGTGTCCCATTTCACGCCTCGCTTTCTCCCCCACCCACCCCCTCCCCACAGGCTCTGTCTTTGTCTTCTCTCTTCGTGGCCCCATCCACTCCCAGGCTTGCGCCATCATCTCCACCAGGTGACATCCCCTTCCCCATTTCTCTCTGCAAGACTGGAGTGGGTGGAGGTCTCTCCTTTGAGTATGCAGGAGGAGAGTCCAAACAATGCTGCAGCACCTTAGGGCTCCTTCCAACCTGGGGCTCCCTGCCCACCCTTTCCAGCCTTGCAGAACCTGCCACGACAGGCAGTCTTCCACCGCTCACGGCATGGGGAAGAATGCTAGGGCAAGGTTTGCAGATGTGCAGCCAAGCTCTGTTTATGTCTGCTTACTTGTCCTTATGATGAGCGAGGCTTCGCACACCTCGAAGTGCTACATGAACGCGAGCGATCGCGTTTAGCAGCATTGTCATCGTCATCGTGGGCATATGACTGCCAGTATCAAACTGAGACCATCTCAATTGAGACCTAGGCGAATTACAAGAATTTCAGAGGTGGATCCTTCTTGCCCCGCGGATATTCCTCTGGACCTGGGATTTCATGAGCATCACTGGGGACTCCCCCGAGGAAAGACTCTTCACCAGTGCTGCTCAGCACCTCATCTGCCCTATAAGCCTGGGACACTGTCAGAAGCAGGATTTGAAGTACGGTATTCCTGCCCCTCCTCCCCAGCTGTCTAAGCAGGGTGCTGTCCAGTGTATGTGAAAGTACATAATGCAGCACTCACATATGCATACGTGGATGCCCACACATACACACTTCAGTACTTCAGGCACGTAACACTTCCACATCTTAGGAGATTGGGCTTCGTGAGGTTCTGTGGGCAAGAACGAGCCTTCCTGTGGAGGGAGCGGGGCCAAGCCCCCTTCATCCTCTTGACACAGAGACGGACAGTTTGTGTTCGGGGCGGCACTCAAACCCTGGCCATTTCAGAAGGATCTGCTAGCATCCTACTCCCCTGGTATGGCCTTTGTGTGACCATGAACAATTCATTTAATCTGCAGGGTTTGGACTGGATGCTCTCTAAGATTCACTCCAGCTCTAAATTTCACATGCCCTCTGTTTCTTCCCCTCCCCCAGTCCCTTCTCATTCACCCACATTCTCAGATCTGCCCAGTCCAAAAAAAAAAAAAAAAAATTTCCCTTTTACCCTATCCAGTGAAATCCCATCTCTCATCTCCCTGGCCAGCTTCCTGCAAATGCAAATGTCTACACTCAATGTTTCCACTTTCTTACTTGGGTTAGAGTTCAGCCCTTTTACTCTTTGGCTCACCTGAATAGTTGTCTCCAAAGTCACGGTGACTTCCTAATCTCCAAATTCAGTGACCTTTGCTCCATTCTCCTCCAGCTAGGTATCTCTGCAAAATGCGCTGTTTCCCACTCCTTCTGTCTGGAAACCTCCTTCTCTTTTGCCTCCAAAGACTTGGGTTTAGGGACTGGTGTTTTTTTAACTTCGTATCCTCAGCCCCAGGTGTTAGGCCAGCACATAGTAGGTTCTCCCTCCATATTGGTAGGGATGGATTGAGTTGCCCTGGGCAATGGTTGTTACTGTCTTGGGGGTTCTGCGGTGGCAGCAATAATGCAGTGACATGCTAAAGAAATCCCACGTATGCTTTTTATTTGCAGATCAATCCATGATTATCTATGAAGTAGCATCTGAGGCTGGCAGAGACAAAAACACCATCCCTGCCTTCAAGAGGATGAATCCACGTCTTCTTTGTGTTCATGCTTCCCAGAATGGAAGACAAGTTGAATGCAAGACATTTCAAGCTTTGGCTTCTCCAAATCTGGCACGCAATAAATGCTTGTTAAGCTGAATTATTGGGTTTATTTTTTAAGCAAAAGTCAAGGACACTGCCATTTTGGAAAAATGCTTTGGAGAATTTTGACTACCTCAAGCTTACTAAGCTGTCAATGGCATTTTCCATCTCTCTCATTTCTCATGGAAATCCTCATTCCCAGTTCATTGGAATCAACTTTTTTATGGTGATGAGCAGCCCACTCCAGACCTTAGAATCCAAGCCTTCTGCTTTGGAGTGATGATGAGGATGCTTTCTTCAGATTCTCGGCATTTAGCACCATGTCTGGCAACAAATGCTTGTTGATTGGCTTGATTTATTGACTAGGTCCTCAGAATTCAGACCCTCCTGTTCTTGGACCCTGCTCCCAGAAATTTTCTAAGGGAGAATGAGAATATCTTGTTCTGGATGCAATCTTAGAGATCACCTAGTCCACCTTCTCATTTTACAAAGAGGAAAACTGAGGCCCAGAGATATGTGCCTTGTCCAAAGTCACCCACAAAGTTAAGACTCCCATTCAAGTCTGGTGATTTTTTCCACCATCCTACATGGGCTCTCAAACAGCCAAGAGCTTTAATTCACTTCTTGGAACAGAGCTGCATACCTGTGACTCATTGTTTCAGCTAGCCTAAGGTCAAACATTAATTTCCAAATCCAAAAATGTCAGGGAATTTAGGCATGAGATAAACTGTAGCTACCTGGAAAGGGTAGAGTCAAGAGTGATTGCCAGCAGCTTCGGTGGAGGCTGGAAAGAGCTCTCCTTGCTCTTAGAACCACACAGCTTCTAAGGTTGAATTTGAACTGAGGTCTTCCTGACTCCAGACTCTCTATCCACTGAACCACCTAGCAGACCCATACCTGGCATATAGGTACTTAATAAATGCTTATTGGGTTAATTAGAGAGTAATCCAGTAATTTAGATAATTCTCTGTTTTACATTTCACCATTTAATTAGTACCTGCTGGGCTCTTTATCTCCAACCTCCTTCTCTGGGGTGAGGGTGGGGGGCTCTTTTCACTGACTTGCTCCTGATTCTGTCACCTCTAACTACTCTGGCAGCTGCTCTTCTGTGGCTTGGGTGCCTGGGAAGGAGAGGATGCCAGCTGCCTTTAAGATCCCACAAGTTCCTGGAGCAAAGGAGAGGAGGCACAGGAGACAGCCTTATTCTGGTCACAGGCTTCCCAGAAGACCATGAAGTCACAGTTTGTGGCCATGAGGGTCAAAGGCACCCTCCCCCTGGTCCTCCCTTCAGCCCAACCCCGAAGAAAGAGGAAGGTCTCTCAGTCACACATGCACAGAGCAACCTCCCCCTAACCCCAGTTTGGTGCATTTGCCTGGAATTCTGACTGATCACCCTTTAAGGGAGGTAGGAGGAGCCCAGGGGAGCTACCCAGGCAAACCACCAGTGTACCCTACATGTTCAGGAGATGTGAATGCTTTTATTGTGCGCCAATATTTCACCCTAATGAAACTGGAGACAGACGCCAACTGTTCTAGGCTAGGGTTTCATGTCACCTTTTCCAATGGTGCCCTCCAAGGGCCAAAGCAGTGTATCACTGTCCCATTCATCACACACACACACACACACACACACACACACACACACACACACACACACTCCCTTCACCATTAAGTTCTTATATGTTGAAATAAAAGATGATGTCCAGCAGCTACTAACATCTCATGTGGGAAAAACTGGAGACATGAGCATGTGCTTGGTGAGTCTAGGAGAAGGAGCTGCCATTGAATTCTTTAGTCAGATGCAAAAGCAGCTGTTTTATTATCTGTGCAATCAGTGGATCAACAAGCCTTTGTTCACCTAGAACTTTCAGTCTAAGAATGATGGCTCCCCAGGACTGTTGGCTGTCTGACACCGCTGAAGGAGAGAGTGCATCGGTAAAGTCAATGTGACCTAAGAGATGAGAGTGCTGGGCTCAGAGAGAAGAAAAGTATTCCCATGGAGCCTTATGACCTTCAGGACTGACTGTGGGACACTCCCCCATCTGTCAAACAAATGGGCTCCACTCAATGATCTCCACGGTCTCTTCCAGTGAAAATCAAACTCTCCTTCCCTCTCCAGACTCTCCACCATTCCCTGATAGTCTTTGAACCCTGGAAGATGTGCCCCCTCCACCCTCCACACCCTTTTCCATCCCTCTGACTTCTTGCTCTGATCAGTCAGTTCGCCCTGGATAAATGAAGTGCCCAGGTCAGCCATGTTTGCTCCATTCCTCTTTCTACACCGTGATCCTCTCCTTTCTGACTTTTCAGCTCCTTTTGAAATGTAGTTCCCCCCATTAGAGGTTAAGCTCCTTGATGCCAGAGACAGTCTTTCCTTTTGCTTGTAATTGTGCTCCTAGCCTTTCACATGGGGTCTGGCTCCCAGGAATGCTTACTAACTAATCGTAAACTTGCGTATTCTACTCTGTTATTACCAACAAATTGTCTTGCTAATGTTGTACAAACACGGAGTACACACAAACACACCCCGATTCAAAGGCCTTTGGCTAGCAAAGTTGAAATAGGGACAATCTCCTGGGCACCCAACAAAGCAGCTCCCACCAGGGGAATCTAGCCCACCCTGACTTCTCTTTCTGGCTTGGTTTTCTACTCTGTTAAGTTTACCCTTTCAGATTTCTTGGCCACCCTGGGGTGGAGGAGCCTGACTTGAGTCAGACACTCTTCAGGGAACTCCAAGCCTTTGCAATCCAAGAATCACCCACTCATCATTTGCAATTGAAACCATGTGCACCCCAGGCTGCTAGAATGAGGGTGGTGGTGGAAAAGGAGGTGAGGTCCTTCACCCTGAGAAAGTCTGGACTTGTCAGTTTTCTGGGTCTGTGCCAATACTCTATGCCATAGACACGCGATGCCACACCTTGACTTGACACTGGAAGTGAAGTTCTCTTGCTCTGCTTTGGAGATTGTTCATCCACAAAGGTCCTTTTGGCTCTCTTCTCACTCCAGATCCACATATAAATTCAATCCAGAAGCGTCCTTCCCCCACAAAGGAATGACTTTGCATCAATGGAGCCCTATTTTCAGTTACAGTGGTTGGTCATTTCCTTCTCCGACTGTCGTACAGTAATACAGCATTGACAGATGAGGAAACTGAGGCAAACAGGATGAAGTGACTTGCCCAGAGTCAAACAGCTAGGAAGTGTCTAGCTAGCTGCATTGATGTTATATGGAGAAAATTCTTCTTTTGGGAATCAGCCAATAAGAAACATAGAAAACATCAGTTTGGGTAATTGTTCCTCTTCTTTAAAAAATACTTGTCATATGGGATGGTTCTGTAGGAGGGTGATAGAGATTATGGTGTTGTAAAAAACCTAAAGTTATCGATGAAACCTCACCAGGAAAAGAAGACAACAGGACCCTAGAGTTTAAGTCTGGGTCTTCATTTCCTAGCTGGGGACTGACGGAGGCTTGACAAAGATCACCCAGCCAGGGAGCGGATGAGCTGGGATTCAAATCAAATACCAGGAGCCCTGGGCTAAAAGCTCAGCTCTGCCATTTTCTCAGCTGCAGTGGCATTGGGCAGGGCTTCATCCTTTCTGGTCTTTAGCTCTTCCCCTAAACAGTTAGTGATCAATTGATGTTCAGTGAGTTATTGACCCTCTCCAAGACTGTTTCCTCATCTGTAAAATGAGGGGTTTGGGCTCAATGGCTTCTAACATAGGTGCATGGTCCCATGCTTCTTTCTAGAAGAATTCCCTGTACTCCTGGAGTTTTGTGTTTGCCAATAGCTTATCTTGAGAGACTTAATCTTGGACCTGACTTTTAAGAAGAGAAATAGCATGAGACAGACATTACAGCCTCTCTTTCAAGTGCTCCCATAGCCTGATGCTTGAAAATAAATTCACAAGCTGTCTCTGGGGAAGAACTGTGCTCCTCAAGCCCAAAAATCCTTTTCTCCCTGAGAGAGAATATTGCTCTGGACTGTTTGTCCCCATTTTACAAATAAGTAAACTGAGGCCAAGGGAAGAGAAGGAACTTGAACACATGGCCTTTCATATAATTGGTGCTTCATAATTACTGTTAGGGGGTGGCTTGGAGTCTGAAAGACTCATCTTCCCGAGGCCAAATCTAGCTTCAGACACTTACTAGCTGTGTGACCTTGGGCAAGTCACTTCACCCTATTTGCCTCAGTTTTCTCATCTGTAAAATGAACTGGAAAAGGAAATGGCAAACCCCTCCAGTATCTCTGCAAGAAAACCCTAAACAGAGTCACAAGGAGTCGGACATCACTAAGCAACCACAAATTGCTGGTTGGTTTGAAGCGTGCAAGCTCCTCCAGTAAGTGTCAGAGGCCTCCTGACGACAAACCCAGGGCCCCACGCCCTTTACTGCCCTGCCTTGCAATAGAAGGTTGATGTCAGATGATTTGAAGAGTAGGAAGAGGACTTGCCAGGCAGCCCTGACCATTCTGTAAGGATGTGGGAGGTTTTTGTCAAAAAGAAAGAGTCAATTCACCCTCTCAACATGTACACCTCAGTCCTGTCTGTCAGGAAGTCTGTGGCAGCCTTTAGGCCTGCCCTTTCATCCCAAATTACCCTGGCTCCTTCCTGAAGGACTCACAATGACATCTCTTCATCACTTCAGCCTTTAGTACTGCATACTGGGCAGCAGTCTCCATTGGACAGCCCAGTACGGCAGAACAGAATCCCCTTCTAGCCAGAGTAGCCATACGAGAACTTGTGGGCAGGAAAGAAGGTGGGGCAGGTGGGCTGGGGTATAGGTAGGTAGGCAGGTGGGCAGGAAGCTAGGCTGGTGAGCAGGACACAAAGCAGGGTCCCTTCCTATGTCCCCTGAAGTCTCCTGTGTGCCCCTGAGTTCCTCTGCCATTTCTTCCATTGCTCCCCATGTCTG
Source organism: Bettongia penicillata ogilbyi (assembly GCA_023548195.1). NCBI lineage: Eukaryota > Metazoa > Chordata > Mammalia > Diprotodontia > Potoroidae > Bettongia > Bettongia penicillata. Next base: position 2,679,383 of record JAJHZJ010000178.1, on the reverse strand, counting down.
GCATGTTCACCGCATCCCCTCTCCTTAACCTGCTGAATTTGTAGCCATCTACTGTGGTAGCAGGTAGAGTCACCAATTCCCCAGCCCATGGAATATGCCCAGAATTTAATCCTAGAAGGGAGCAAATACCCCACTGATTCAGTTCGAGCTCCAGGAAAGACCCTTTCACATGTGATTCTTTGCCCAGAGATTCTGTTTAAGCCACAACACCACCATCTCCAAGGGGATACATCCCTCAGCTTGAACAGACGTACTAGTCAAACTGTGCAAAGACCTTCGGTGCTGACCACTGCATCCCTGGCTTTGGGATGCTGACTGTCGAAGAAGCTCTGCCTATTTAAAGTCATTTAGAAGTAATGAGCTCTCTCTGTCTCTCTGTGTCAGTTTCTCTGTCTTACTCTCCCTGTTTCTGTCTCTCTCTCTGTCTCTCTGTCTCTATCTGTCTCTCTCTCTGTGTCTGTCTCTCTCTGTCTCACTCTCTCTGTCTCTCTGTGTCAGTTTCTGTCTTACTCTCCCTGTTTCTGTCTCTCTCTCTGTCTCTATGTCTGTCTCTCTCTGTCTCTCTCTGTCTCTGTCTCTCTGTTTTGCTATCCCTGTTTCTCTCTCTCTCTCTCTCTCTCTCTCTCTCTCTCTCTCTCTCTCTCTGTCTCTCTCCTCTCTCCCCCACAAATTCTTCAATCAAGCTTATAGTCAGCAAACCCACCATGGGAATCCTTTTATTCATCTATTCCCTCTAAGTTGGTGACAACTCTTGGACCCTACATAATTCTTTGCTGGCTCTTCTCTATTGTACTCACCATATGGTGTATATTATAATCATGTTTGTTAATAATACTATCTAAAATGTGTATAATGCTCTAAGATTTACAAAGCACTTTACACATCTCAATCAATTTGAATCTCACAGCAACCCTGTGAGGTAGGCATTTTATTATCCGCATTTTACAGATTGAGAGGTTGAGGCACAGAGAGGTCGTACAGCTAGGGAGTATCTAAGGCAGCTTTCGAGCTCAGGTCTTCCCAATTCCAAGTCCTGTGTTCTAACCATTGTGCCATCAAATACGTGGTAAGCTCCATGGTAGCAGAACTGAGCCTTGCCTAAACTTAGCCTGAGCTGTTATCTTCTCTCCAGCTGGGTTCTTGGATGTGACCAGTGGCTCAGGTCAGAACCTTCTGCTGCTTCTCCTTATTAGGAAAAACTCATGGAGTCTGCTTTTCTGTAACTTGCAAAACCAACCATCTTCACTGAGTCAGCCCACAGCGTCCAAACAGTTATTTGATTTACTGCTGTGGGAGTTGTTATCTCTGACTCTGAAAACAGTCTCATGCAAATGAAGTGAGGGAGCGCACTATTTGAGTCATGTCCCTGTTCTCAGACTCTCTCAGTTCTCTCTTTGGTCCTCCTAGGGATCTGTGTCTAGAATATATCATCTGAAAGCTATTTATTTTTTTTAAACCTGTTTCTTCACCTTTGAATTTATCTATTTTTCACAATTCTGCTTTCCCCTCAATAATCAAACTGTTCGCCTATGTAAAGGGTAATACCTTACATTCTTCAGAAACTGATTTACAGAAATTCTTTTTTCCTTATTCAGAAGTTCATTTTTCTCCCTCTTTGAAGAGCCAAACTGCTTGCATAGAAAAGCAGGAGTACCTTACAGAGGTAACGATGCTGATTGTACCCTAGCTCACGGTGCATGTGTATGAAAGTGCTTTATAACTACATCAATATGTCATTCCTCTAGAATTTAATAACAAGCCCCTAATTATTACTTGCATCCAGTCCCTACTCCTTGGCTTGACATTTAAGGCCTTCCATATTTTATCCTTTATTTCCCATCATGCTCTCTACATGAACGATGCCTTCCAACGTGGACCAAGAGAGCACTGGCACACACCATGATCAGTCCAACATCTATATCACTGTTCACGTTGTCTCCAGAATGGTTGACCAAATTCTTACCCGCATCCTTTACGTTCCAGGGTCTCCGTGGTGTTCCCTATCCTCCATTGAACCTTTCCCACATAAATACTTTTTATTTTATTCTTTATTTATTTATTCAAATGAAAAAGAATGGCACGAACATCTTGAGTGACTTTGAGAAAGAGATGGCCACATTGAGAATGGAATTCCAAACTTCCTTTTTGAGTATGACAATCTAATCCAACTAGCAGACCAATTATACCCATGGAGAGTAATTCCCCAATGCATGGTGTCTGAATGACCACTTGTCAGGAATGCTATCAAGAGAATTTCTCTTCAGTTGTAGCGTGAATGGTGATCTCAGAGGTGCCTACCAGTTCTGAGGGACTGTGACTTTTCTCTGACCACATTGTTCTATATCCTTTCTCAGCTCCAATAGATCTCTCTTCTCACCCCCAGAGCAGAACTAGAGACAGTAGATTCTGCAAATCAAATGATCAGCTCATTTTTCCTTGAGATTTAAATTGTTTTGCCCAAATGTGGTGGTGAGTGCATCTGCCGATTTTATATGGGCCGGTTGCATTGACTGCAGCTATCAGATGTGATGGGAACCTATTTGTTTATTAAACTGAAGAACAGTGAGCTTTCTAGAGCCAAGAGAACATCAAGCCCTTGCTTCTCTTGGTGGATGGACTCCTAGTTCTAACATGTGGTTTTTTTTCTACTGATTAATGCAATCTTGATCAGGTCACTACTTCTTGAACTTTTTTATTGCTGAGTCAGGAAGAGATTTCCTCATTAGAGGAATGCTATCTCCCTTAGAAAATAGAAAAGGCAAGTAAGTCAGTGGCTTTTTGGTGTTCTTTCTCTGCTTCTGACATAGGAGTAAGTGGAGTTTTACTAGTTCTTTTTGATATGTAATTCAGATTTCTGACTTTTAATGTGGCTGCCAAGGAGCTCTATTAATACTGAGTTTCATAAGAAAGTGATAATAATGCTAGCATTTATATAATGGTTTAATGTGTGTAAATGTTTTTGTTTGTGTGATCTCATTTGAATGTATTAAATATATTTCAACAATAAAGAGTATCTATCAAAGGATGAGAGATAACCATGCACCTTCATAACCAGCCAGCTTCAAATGCAGTAAATGGAAAAAGAGAAAGTTAGGAGACATTTCTAGCAGAATTAGGTGACATGATGGGATAAAGGACAAAAAGATGGAGACATTGAAGTGTAAAGGGAAGGGGACTTCAGATGTAATAGAAATATTCTTTACCTTAGAAAAGGTCCAAGACCTCAATAGCTCAACTGCATAGAAAGAGGCCAGCAAAGGCAAATGAGCTGCCTGGAGAGAACAGGCTTCACTCCTACCTTTGTCCTTAGCCACTCAGCGTCAGACCTGGAAAGGAATCTAGGAAGTGCAGCTGTCTGGATTGAGTGCATCCCCACGAATCCAGACAGAATATGTTACTAAGGAAGCTTGCTTTGAGTCACGAAGTAATATTAAGCCAGAGAAGCCAGACATCTCCCATAGCCTACCTAGAAGTGACAAGCCTCAGAACGGAGGCTTTGAATGGGTCACAGAAAAGAGCAGCTTTTGCTGATCTGGTGAGAGTCCTTGACCTGGCTGAAAGAGCACGGTATCATAACAGCTAAGAAGAGCCTTATAACACTCTGTCTGAGGAGAGCACAGTGCCACTCAGCCAAAGCAGCTGCTGGGGTCTGAGGCTTGGAGAGTGAAGTTCCATATAACCTGCCTCCAGGGCGAGTCTTTGTCCTTGGTCACTCATCTACTTGAGATCCCCCAAAGAGTAAGTGAAGTAGAACTGGTTGACTTGAAACCAGTCCCACAAAGTCAAGTGTGACTTACTGCGGAAGGGAGTAGCTTACTGAGTGAAGGAAGCTCTTGAGCCAGAAAGGATTTTCAAGCTGTAGAGGCACACAGGAGACATATCCTGTCACCTGCCGGGAGGTGGCAAAGAACCTCAGCTCAGGCTCTGAAGAGGTCAAAGGGAAGAGGTTTCTGCCTCTAGAGGTAGTTGAGTCCTGTAGCACTCCAGCTGTAAAGAATACTATAACAATCCAGCTGAAGAAGACACAGTACCACCCAGTCAGCCCTGAAAGTGAGGGTAGACAGCAGGTACTCATCAAAGGGCAAACCTAGGACCAGTCCATTAGAGGCATTATGCCCTGAAAAGAGCCATAGCAGTAGGTCAATGGATGAGTGACTTGCCTGGCCTCGCTCTAGTGATTAAAAAACTTTCTTTTTTAAAAAATTTATTTAGTTAAATTTATTTAACTTTTTACATTCATTTCCACAAAATTTTGGGTTCCAAATTTTCTCCCCATTTGTCCCCTCCCCCCACCCCAATACACTGAGCATTCTAATTTCCCCTATCACCAATCTGCCCTCTCTTCTATCATCCTTCCCTTCCCTTCCCTTCTCCCCATCTTCTCTTTTGTCCTGTAGGGCCAGATAACTTTCTATTCCCCATTACCTGTATTTCTTATTCCCAGTAGCAAGAACAATACTTGACAGCTGTTCCTAAAACTTTGAGTTCCAACTTCTCCCCATCTCTCCCTCCCCACCCATTCCCTTTGGGAAGGCAGGCAATTCAATATAGGCCATATCTGTGTAGTTTTGCAAATGACTTTGATAATAGTCTTGTTGTATAAGACTAACTATATTTCCCTCCATCCTATCCTGCCCCCATTGCTTCTATTCTCTCTTTAGATCCTGCCCCCCCAAGAGTACTGATTTCAAATTGCTCCCTCCTCCCATTGCCCTCCCTTCCATCATCCCTCCCCACCCTATCCCCTTCTCCCCCACTTTCCTGTATTGTAAGATAGGTTTTCATACCAAAATGAGTGTGCATTTTATTCCTTCCTTTAGTCAAATGTGATGAGAGTAAACTTCATGTTTTTCTCTCAGCTCCCCTCTTTTTCCGTCCACTAAAAAGTCTCCTGCCTGCCTCTTCTATGAGAGATAATTTGCCCCATTCCATTTCTCCCTCTCTCCTCCCAATACATTTCTCTCTCACGGTTTACCTTAATTTCTTTTAAGATATGGTCCCATCCTATTCAATTCACTCTGTGCTCTCTGTCTCTGTATGTGCGTGCGTGTGTGTGTAATTTCACCAACTACCCAGATACTGAAAAGTTTCAAGAGTTACAAATATTGTGTTTCCATGTAGGAATGTAAACAGTTCAACTTTAGTAAGTCCCTTATGACTTCTCATTGCTGTTTACCTTTTCATGCTTTTTCTCCTTCTTGTGTTTGAAAGTCAAATTTTCTTTTCAGCTCTGATATTTTCATCAAGAATGCTTGAAAGTCCTCTATTTTATTGAAAGACCATATTTTCATCAAGAATGCTTGAAAGTCCTCTATTTTATTGAAAGACCAATATTTTCATATTGTTATACTCAGTTTTGCTGGGTAAGTGATTCTTGGTTTTAGTACTAGTTCCTTTGACTTCTGGAATATCCTATCCCACGCCCTTCGATTCCTTAATGTAGAAGCTGCTAGATCTTGTGTTATCCTGATTGTATTTCCACAGTACTGGAATTGTTTCTTTCTAGCAGCTTGCATTATTTTCTCCTTGACCTGGGAACTCTGGAATTTGGCCACAATATTCCTAGGAGTTTCTCTTTTTGGATCTCTTTCAGGAGGGGATCGGTGGATTGCCTGGATAATTATTTTGCCCTCTAGTTCTAGAATATCAGGGTAGTTTTCCTTGATAATTTCCTTGATAATATCATGAAAGATGATATCTAGGCTCTTTTTTTGATCAAGGCTTTCAGGTAGTCCCATAATTTTTAAATAGTCTCTCCTGGATCTATTGTCCAGGTCAGTTGTTTTTCCAATGAGATATTTCACATTCTCTTCTATTTTTTCATTCTTTTGGTTTTGTTTTGTGATTTCTTGGTTTCTCATAAAGTCATTAGCTTCCATCTGTTCCATTCTAATTTTGAGAGAACTATTTTCTTCATTGAGCTTTTGGACCTCCTTTTCCATTTGGCTAATTCTGCTTTTGAAAGCATTCTTCTCCTCATTGGCTTTTTGAACCTCTTTTACCAATTAAGTGAGCCTATTTTTCAAGGTGTTATTTTCTTCAGCATTTTTTTGGGTCTCCTTTAGCAAGGTGTTGACCTGTTTTTTATGCTTTTCTTGCATCTCTCTCATTTCTCTTCCCAGTTTTTCCTCCACCTGTCTAACTTGACTTTCAAAATCCTTTTTGAGCTCTTCCATGGCCTGAGCCCACCGGACATCCACCTGGGATGTCTGGGATACAGAGGCCCCAACCTCCACGTCTTTCCCTGATGGTAAGAATTGTTCCTCATCATCAGAAATGAAAGGCAGGAACATCTCTCCCCCAAGAAAGTAGCTCTCTATGGTCTTATTTTTCTTCCTTTTTCTGGGTATTTTCCCAGCCAGTTACTTGACTTCTGAGATTCCTCTGCACCCCCGCCTACATCTGCCCAACTAGTGCTTGGGGTCTGAGATTCAAATGCTGCTCCCCAGCCTCAGGGCTTTCAGTGGCAGGCACAGCTGCTATTCAATGTGAGCTTAAGTTCTGGTGCTCGGGTCGGGGAAGGGCTGCCTCCCAGGCTCAGTTCCCTCAGGTGGTTTATGTGGAGACCTTCGGTAATGGCCCTGAGCTCCTGTCTGCTCTGGGAGTCCTGGGCCACTGCTCCCTTTGCCGATGCCTCTGCCGCTCCCTCTGCCGCTGCCTCCTGAGGGGGCCCAAGTCACGGAGACACTCCGCTCCTCTCTCAGCCAGCCCAGAAGTTTCTCTCACTGACTGGGAGCGCCTGTGGGTGGAGGGACCTTTGCAGCCACCAGAGATTCCGTCCCTGAAGCCTGCTCAGATCTGCTCCTCTGGGGCCGTGTGGCCAGAGCAGCGTAGGGGTGGGCTCCACTGTCCGGAGCATGACGGACCCCTGGGGATGGCTTTCCAGGGCTCTCTGGAATGGAAATTCCTTCCATTGCGTTGGCGCGTGGCTTGCAGTGCTCCAGAATTTGTGGGGAGTTCTTTTTACTGAAAATATATGGGCTGTGGGTTCGGAGCTAGCATATGTGAGTCTTTCTACTCCACCATCTTGGCTCCTCCCCCCGGGAGTTTTTCTTTACAGGTATTTTATGGGCTGTGGGTTCGGAGCTAGCATATGTGACTCTTTCTACTTTAAAAAACTTTCTTGACCAGGAATGGGACAGCCAAAGCATTTGAGAAGCTAGGGCAACAGTGGAGTGACCTGCCTGAAACAGATCAGAAGAAGCAAACTCCCTCATCCAGCAGAGATGCCACATTCTATGAAGAGTCCCCATTGACCTTCCCATCCAGTGGATAAATTGTGCTTTCAAGGCATCCTCCCAGAAGAGTCGTGGAGGTGTCCATCATTGATGCTACACCCCACAGGGAATTTCAAGAGAAGTCTCTGGAGAAGCAAAAGGCATTGGATAGGGCTTATTGTTCTGGAGTTTTGAATTGTCTCAGTCATGAATGTTGCGCATATATGCTGTGCTACTATTGGGTTTAAAATCTATGTTCACTCTTTCCCTCACACCTTCCCTTTTATTTGTGGCAGAGGGTGACCCAGGTTTTAGGAGAAATGTTATTCTTGTGATATCATTTGGGCAAGTGATTTTGTTAAAGAACAGAATCACCTGATGACTTTTTTAAGGGGACTATACTGCTGGGGCCCTGTGAGCTAGTGACAGAAGGATGGTCCGTGATGTTCCCTCCTAGAGACCTGGGAATAGAGAAAGTGCCCTTCTCGGGTTCTAACTTTCCAGAGTCAAGGGGGAGTGAGCCCAGAGGGGACTCTACCCTGGAAATAATGAGAAACTTAGCCCTCTACCTTCTTGGAGGATTCTCTTGGTCATATGAGTCAGCCTGGTGCATTTTCACATCTGCTGTTGCTGACTTAGAGAACCGTCAGTCTTCCCTTTCATGTTTTCACTTATCTATTTACTAGAAGCATTCCAGCCAGATGGCATAATGGGTAGGGCCTGATGACTTGGAGTTATGATGGTTTGAGTTCAAATCCTGCTTTAAACATTTACAAGCTGCATGACCCTGGGCAAGTCACTTGGCTTCTATCATCCTTTGTAGTCTTATCAGTAAAATGGTAATTGTAAAAACACTGACTTCTCAGGGTTATTTTGAGGATCAAATGGGATAACATGTGCAACCCTTCACACACTAGATAAATGCTCATTTTTATTATTTTGTACAACTTTTGGGTAAATGTATCTTGACTTGGTTTTTTCATTTAAAAAAATCCTCTGAAGTACCTTTTATTTTGAGCTGGTGCCATGCTTATCCATGCTGATGACCTCATGAACAACAGCTCCTTCTTACAAGAAGCCTAATGGTTAGAGGAGCAGAGACCTAGTGCTGGAGGTCCAATTTGCATGGTTCTATTTTGAGACTTTTCCTGCGGCCACAGGAAAATGAGGGTTTCACTAACAAGGCAAGCCAGTGGGAGTTCTTTCTGGGTCCATGGACATCATGCTTTGCTCTCAATTTAGGACCCCAGGGACGTCCTAGTCCACAGCCCCCATTGTACTATGACTCCCAGAGGTGAAGGACCTGATGCAAAAGTCCTCACCTAGAAGACCCAGATGAAGTCTAGGCCAAGTTGACATTATCATCAGCCTGATGTAGGGAAGCAGAAATGAAAGAAAAGTATATGACACATTGGTTGGAGGGGTACCTCCACCTTCATGGCCTCCCCCTCCACCATGCAACAGTATGCAAATTCTTAACCACAAGGGAGTCAAATCATGGACCACAGACTAGAGAGGGAAGGGGTGTCAGTGAGCATCTGGCTAGCTGCTCTATTCCCCTTGTTTAACATAGGAAGAAACTGAGAACTCCAGAGAGAGGGTGGAATTTACTCAGGTAACACAGGGAAGATATAGCAGAGATGTCCCCCTCCACACACACACATTAAAACTACTGCTAAGTTGCTCAGATTCACATAAATTTATCACCTCCTCCCCCAGGCCCCCTCAGTTCACCTTTTAATGAATTGTTGGGGAGCAGAGTCCAGTTAGAAGAGAATTTGCTAACCATTGAGTTCAACCTATTTCTGAACAAGAACCAAATGCAACATCCCCTCCATTCCCCAACAAGGAGCCATCCAGTCTTTGTCCAAAACTCTCCAGTGAGGAAGGAGCAGCTCACTAAATCCGGAGGGACAGCCCTCAATGTTAGGAAATCTTTTCTGACCTCGAGCCGGAATGTGCCATCCCTTGCTCCTCCCTCCACTCTTTGGGGCCAAACCAAACCTGTTGAACATAGACTCCCTCTCCCATGAGCTTTCCTTCCTCTGGTTGGTCTGCTTGAGAGCCCCTCTCTGGGTTCCAAGACATAGAGGACATGGCTCGTTTCATCCAGCTTCTCACTCAGCATTTTTTAAAGGCAAGCATTTACTGAGTATTCAGTCCAAAATGACATTGTTTTAGAATCAAACTAAAGCAACTGAAACTTAACCAAAATTAATTTTTTAAAAACTACACTCTACTTGTGGTCAGCCACCTCTTGGGCTCACTAACTTAGTGAATGTTACTATGAGCTGTCAGAATTAATGCAGCGACCAAGTTGACTTTTCCCAAGAGGTTCCAGAAATGATAATATTTGAAGTTGGCATTGGGGACATTGGGGAGAAAAAAGAGGCAAACACTCCCTGCTTACCTGAGTCATATAGAAGATAGAACAGCAGAGAGATGGACTGGAGTAGGCTAGCCCTCTTGCCTCCCCCCCACACTTTGGGGTTCTGCATACCCCTTGATCCTCAGAGAGTGGGAACTCAGGGAATGAGCCACGGGCTGCTGCTGGAAGCTGCTGGGCTTGTCAGATGGCATGATTCCCTTTAGCCTTCCCTCTTGTCCACTAAAGGGAGCTTAGCTCAAAGTCCCTATTGGCAGCTAACCCTGAGGATGACACCTTCCTATTTTCCTTCTCCCCAGTGAGAGGGAAAGGAGACAGAAACAGAGAGGAGCAATTTGTCCCCAAAGTGGCCAGTATTCACACTTCTCTTTCTAACTGTCCCTTTTCGAATTTTTATGCCCCTCCCCTTTTTGTTTTCATTTGTCTGACATAAAATCTAGTGGCCACTAACCTCCATTTGGATGCAGAGATTTTATTTGCTGACATGGGGTGATATTTTTCCTTCTAGACAAGCGGGAAATTCTGTGCCCATTCAATGGGAAATGGCGATACCAGAAAGGACCCTGAATGTCCATAAGAGAAAGAGAGAAGAATCATCATTACCCCTGAAGGTGACCAAATCACTCCCATCTTTGTCTCCTTTGGCTCCCATCAGTAGGGAAGTGAGTAGTCAGTGAAGGAAGGAATCAGGAGCAAGAGCAAGCTTTGGTTCCCAGGCAAACCCTAACCCATGCGTCTTCTCAGACCACCACCATGTTGCCAAATGACAAGATCACCGGTCCTGTAATCAGGACAACCAAGTTTGACCCCTTCCTCTGCCATGAAATAAATGACCTTATCAAGTATATTCTGCTCTCAGTACCTCAGTTTTCTTATCTTTAAAATGGGATGACACCTGGATCACAAGCTTCTCTATGAGGTAAGTGGTCTTCGATGAATGTGAGTCATCATTACAAGAAAGAAAACAGGAACTAAGGGCTGTTAGTGACAAGAACTCAGCTGTGAGGAGAGATCCTGATACTTGTGCCCAAGCCTCTTATTACAAGAGTGCATTTCTGTGGTTTGGGGAGGGCTGTTGTGATGTTAGCTAGTTGGACTATGATTGTAGATAATAAAGTGAATGCCATTCTGAGGAGATAAAAAGAGTTGAGGGGAAGCTACTTTCCCAAGCTTTCCCAGGCAAGGATCGTGTGTTGAAGCTGGGGGAAGTCTTAGATACTGTCTAGTTTACACTTTTTATTTTATAGATGCAGAAACTCAGGCCAAGAAAGGGAGGTGGATAAAAAAGCTTGTGCTGGACATGTGGTTGGTCAGGATTTTCACTCAGATCCTCCAGTTCTTCAGTCCTACAGAGTCATGGCCACAGGCGATCAGTGGTGACAGATCCCCATGGGGAGGCCTGGTTGGGTAACAGCTTACTTGTGTATAGGTGTGGGGTGTATCCAGATGTGGAGTCATGAAGAGATATCTCTAGAGTGTCCTCCATCCATTCTTCTCCAAGGAAGACTTTGATTCCTGCCAGGAGAGGGGGCAGGAGGTTGGCACCAGGTCCTGCTCCTCAGAGAAGGACATAGGGCTAGAGGGATGCCTATCTACCCTCCTAAATGTTGTTAGTCTGGGGAAATCATTTTAGATCCAAGCTACGCTCCTGATGGGTGTCCTTCAACTGGAAAGGATAGGCCCCCCAGACCATACCCCTAAGCCTTGATTCTCTTCTCCCCAAATGCCCCAGGCCACAAAGACCCCCTGTAGTGAATAGCAAACAAGCCCACTTATCCAAGCCAAAAGCAAACAGAAACCAGAGAAGGCAGACAGCTGAACATATAGACCAGACAACAGACAGTGAGTGAATTCTGTCACTGGGTCCACCAAAGGAGACCTGGCTCTTCCCTAAGGGGAAATTCCCTGAACTCTCTAGTGTGGTAAACTGGGGATAGAGATACAAGATTGGGATTGTGGCTTCTCTCTAGTCTTTCTCTCCTTTCAGGGACCTCTCCCTGAAGAGAATCCTGAGCCATGAGTCTTCTCTCATGAGCCATGAGCTAGAAGTCAGAAGATTCCAGATCTCTCCTCTCCCAAGTTGTTGCCTAGATTTAGAGAGGATCTGATGACTTTGGCAAAGTCTTTGAAGGATTATTGTGTGAAAGGGGGATTAACCTTGCTCTTGGCTTCAGTGCCTGGAACAATGGGTGGCTGCTATCAGTTATTCAATCAACAAGTCTCTGTCCTGCTCCGGCTCCCTGCAGACCTGTGCTAGGGGGACAGGATTAGAGAGTAAAAGCAGCTAAGCACCAGCCTCAGAGACTACGTGCTGTGGAGGAAACAACATGCTGCGTGTAAGCAGAGACGTGCTGGAGACAGGTCAAACTAGCTCCTGAAAGGTGATTGTTAAATGTTCAATGGGAGCATTTACACCTTGGAAATGGGCAAATGCTCCAACTCAGGGCTGGATTTACTGTTCTGCTGATTTTCTAGACTTTAGAAAATGGTGGGAAAAGGTTAATAATGCAAGTTAAATGTACAAGTATGCTCTGGATATATGCATGTATATATGTATGCACGTGTATACTTACATATAACACACACGTGTGTGTCATATGCATGTATGTGTGTGTATACACACAGATCTGGTTGTTAAACCACTACCAGAATATGTGGTATTCTGGATTGACAAAATAAATACGGGGTCCCTTCAGGATCCTCCAGCTGCTGGAGGATCTGGAATGCCTCTTGTCAGGGGGCCCTTAAGCTGAGCTTGGAAGAAACCCAATCTTCCTCGGGGCAGAAGGGATAGTACTCCAGGCATGGAGTTGCAGAGGCCTGGAGATGGGACATGGATATTGTGTGTGCGGAACAAACAGACTGGCTTGGCCAGACCGCAGGGGTCCTGGAGAGAGAGGAAACCTTTGGACTTGGTGTCAGAAAAGCCTCTGAACTTGACTCGTCCCAAGGAAGGATGAGCCACAGCCTCACTGGACGTCTTCAAGGGAAAGCAGGCCGGCCCCAGGGGGAGATGATGGCTGTTTCCCATTCCTGGGTCCGTCTGGACAGGCTGCCCTGGTCTCTTTCTCTCCCAGATCCTGCTTTTGAAGTAGAGGGGGAGGGAGGAGGGCGGCTCTGTGACGGTGCTGCCCTCCTATCCTTGTCCTGTGATCCCCGCCCAACACCTAACGTCCCCTCACTGTCCCATCCACCTGGCCCCCCAAAGGGAAGGGACCCCTTCTGGCTCTGCCTCCTCCTGCTTCTCCGGGGAGTCTCTGAAAGCAGGATTCAGCCATTGTAGAGGTGAAAGGTCTCTGCTGGATGAAACGTGGTGAACGCTTGGGAGATCCGAAGGCGCCGTGACATTGGAGCAGTCATGGTGTTTCCTGAGCGCTGGCAAACACTGATGAGGCACCTCGAGGCGCACAGGTGCTGGACAGCTCTGCCTGCCCTCACTGAGCTAATAGTTAATTCAGGAACGAGGCGCCAGCCCAGAGGGATAGTGCAAGAGGTTGCTGAAAGAGGGACAAACAGTGTGCTGCGCGGACCCCCCCATCAAGAGCTACAAGAGACATCCACTCCCTCATTTTACATATGAGGAAACCGAGATCCAGAGAGGCGAGGAGACTCATCTAGGGCTACACAGCTAGAAGTCAGGACCCAACCCCAATCTGGGGAATCAAGGGAGACTTCCGGGAGGAGACGGTACTCGAGGTGGGCCTTTAATAGGTGGTCAGGAATCCAGGAGGTGAAAGGGGCGTCCCAGGCTTTGGGACCGTATGAGCACAGTAAGAAACTGCAGAGAGTGTTTGGGGTGCTTCTCTGCTTTGGCTAGAGTGCAGGCGAGGGAAGTGTGGGGAAAGGCTGGAAAGAGGATGCCAGTTTGTGGAGAACCTTAGTGTTGGGGTTAATGAATCTGAACCTTACTGTGTTTAATGTCTGGGAGCCTTTGAAGATTCTTGAGCCGGGGCACGTCTTCACCACGTCTGTGTGTAAGAAGAAGGGAAGGCAGGAAGGCGCCTTAGAAACCGTCTAAGTGGTGGTAACTGGGACGGGTACAGGGCGGTGCCCTTCACAGGAGGGAAGAGCCAGGTGGGAGAAGTGTCCAAAGGCTTGTCAAAGGGACAGACCTAGAGAGAGCTCTAGCTCCAGGGTGAAAGGCCCTGGGTTCAAATCTCGTTACTCACTTCTGTAGATCCCTGTGCAGTAAGGGGAAGGGGGTGGACTCAGTGGCCTCTGAGGTGTCTTCTTTCCAACTCCAGATCTGTGGGTTCCGAAAGGCCCCAGAGGCCTCCTCAACGCTGGGAACCTGTGGCTCTCCCTAGTCTCATCCCTGAGAGGCCAGCTCAGGCACCCTGGGAGAGGTTTTGTGATGTGGGTTGTGGTTTTGCACAAAAGGCGGGGTGAGCTGCCGTGCTGACTTCCCATTCACATCCTAACAAATCAGCCTTCTCATTCCCAAGTGGCTCATTTTCCCCAGAGAGCCTCTTCTCTCTTCCTTGGGCCAGAGAGGCCAGGTAGTGACCAGGGCTAACCAGGCTGCACATGCTACTCAGAGGTCTTGTCAAGAGCACACTGTGGGCCGTGAGAAGTTTCTGGGTGCTGAGGGGAGAGAGCCGGGTTGAACTGACCCATTAACCACTTCCTGGGGAAGCCGTGGCCACGTGGAAACCACAAAAGAAGCTCTGTCTGACACCACCTTGGGCTCTCACCCCGCTATTTCCGCCCCAGCCTTCCGGTTCCATCACCTTTTTTAGGGTGCTGGAAGTGCTATCCCATCTAAGAGGAGGTGACTCCCTTATCTGTCCACCGGAGCTGTTCCATCCAAAGTGCCAGTGAGTTCTTGACTGCCAAACCCAACGGCTTTTCTCATCCTCGCTCTCCCCAATTTCTCTGGAGCCTTTGACTCTACTGTGTTTTTTGATTGGTTTGAGGGATTTTTTTTTTTTTTTTTGAATCGTTGTCTCATCCTTGGTTAGCCTCCAGGCTCTAAGTTTTCAGCCCTCCCCGCTGTTTTCCTCATTCTCAGTCTCCTTTGCTGGACACCCCCATCAGGCCTCTCAGCATTGGAATCCTCAGGGCTCCAGCCCAGCTCCCTTCTCTTCTCTCTCCAAACAAATTCACTTAGGGATTTCATCACTACCCTGGACTTAATGACCATCTCTCATCTTAACTCTCCTGGTCCTGCTACAAACTCTCTGCTGACCTCCAACCTCGCCTTTCAGAAATTGGGAATGGCTGTCCAATGACATCTTAAACTCAATACGCCCAAAGCAGAACTCCTACTGGTCCCCCAACTCCTACTTTCCCTATTACTGTAAAGGGCAACACTATTCTCCCAGTCCTCTAGGATTGAAACCTGGAATCCTACTCTATCCCCTTCTCTCCTCTGAACTTGCCACCCCCTGGGGCCAGTCTTCATCACTTCTCCCTTGGACCATGCCAATGGCTGCTGGGAGTGCTGCCTGCCTCAGGTCTTTCCCTGCTCCATTCAGCCCTCAAAGGGATTTTTTTAAAGCCTAGGTGGGGCCATGCCATACATAGGTACCCCATCCTAAGTCAAGAAAATCCAGATTCACCTCCAGAATCAAACACAAAATGTTCTGTTCCTGCCATTCTGCTTTCATCCTTTCCACTGGCCACCATGCTATGTTCATTCCAGTGGCCTTGGTCCCCTATCCGCTCCACCACAAGCCCTTCCATCTCTTGGCTCTGCACCTTTTCTCTGGCTGTCCCCAGGCCTGGAAGGCTCTCCATCCTTGTCTCCTCCTCCTGGCTGTCTTCTTGCACCAGCTAAAATCCCCCTTCCACAGGGAGCCTTTACCAGACCTTCCTTCTGATGCCTTACCCTCAGCTTGTTCTTGCCACATCAGGCTGTGAACTCTTCAGGGCCAGGGACTTCGGGTCTTGCCAGCAGCTCTGCAGCTGGCCTTTCTTTTAGGTTGTCCAGAGCCCTCCATGTCTGACTTTGATTGTTCTGTCAGTAGTAAGCAACCAAGGAAAGTTTAATAAATGCATTTCCTCCCTTCCACCTTCCCTCCCTCCCTCCCTTCCATCCTTCTTTCCTTCCATCCTTCCCTTCCTTCTTTCACTCCCTCCCTCCTCCTTTCTCTTCTTTCCTTCCTTTCTTCCATCCTGTTTTCATTTCTTCCATCTCTCCTTCCTTCCTTCCCTCCCTCCTTCCCTCTCTCCCTCCTACCTTCTTTCCTTCCTTCCTTCCTTCTTCCACATTGACATTTGTAGCCCAGACTCTGAATCTGTTCTCCTAACCCCAACCAGCATTGACAGGTCAGCTCCCCAAAGCACAATTGCCATATTTCCCATTAAGACTTTAGGGTTGACCTCTGAGAGGTTGGGGTAGGGCTTCTGATTCTAAACCTCATAAGCCCTCCCCAGTGTGTTTCCTATGCACAAGAGCCTGTGCTAGGTGCTAGAGTCTTCTAGCAGGAGAAACTGGTCCTTCGAGCCATACAGTCCAGACTCAGGAGCTATCCATACACTGGATAATCTCAGGTAGCTGAGGCAATGGGAGATGTGAAGACAATAACTACCTCTGGATGAGACCCAGCTGCCAGCTCTCCCAGCATCTCCTCTGGACTACCTGAGACCAGAAGAGCGCTCTCCCAGAAGACCTACATAATGAGCAAGTCAGAGCCCTGTGGGTGGTCTGCGCTTCCCACGGTGGCCAGGTGAGTCGGGCTGCAGCAGTTAGACAGGATAGGCTTAAGGCTGTCAAGAGTATGCATCGCTGTGTACTGACAATATGATGGTTTACTTAGGGACCCCCAGGAAAAGAGTGGGCAGAATCAAAGGGATCAGCAGCTTTAGTCCAACTGGTTTTCTCTTCTTTCTTTCCTGTCTTCCTTCTTTCTTCCTTTCTCTTGCTTTATCTTTCCTTCCCTTCTTTCTTCCTTCTTCTTCCCTCACTCCCTCACTTGTTCCCTTCCTCTCTCCCTCCCTCTGTCTATTCCTTCCTTCCTTCCTTCCTTCCTTCCTTCCTTCCTTCCTTCCTTCCTTCCTTCCTTCCTTCCTTCCTTCCTTCCTTCCTCCCTTCCTTCCTTTTCTTTCCTCAGTATTTAGCACAATGCCTGACACCTAGTAAATGCTTAAAAATTTTTGAGTTGTTTGACTGACTAAATGCACTGGATACAAAATAACAAAATGTCTATATACTTCCACCAGAAATAAGAAAGACATAGAAAGTTAAATTCTACTTAAAATAATTATAAAATGCCTGCACGTTGGGGAAGTGATCCTACCAAGTTGTTCGGGACAACCGTAAGATGTTTCTTACAGAAACAAAGGGAACTTTTGAAAATTGAAGGGCTGGTTGTTGCTTCAGGCAGCGGCAGGCTAATATAATAAAAATGATCATACTATTGAATTTAAAGCATAGGTTTTGGACAGGGACAATTGATCCACCAAAAAGGTACTTTATAGAATGAGAAAAAATAATTGCAAAATTCATTTGGATGAGAAATAAGGGGGCTTCAAAACTCCAAAGAAACAATGGAAAGAGGCAGCCATGAGATGCACTATATTTTAGAGCAGTCACTGATGGCACTCTCTGACAATGGCTAAAACACTGAATACTCATTTAATGGGGTAGACAAGTGAGAAGGAGCAGCAGTGGGACAGAGAAAGTGTTTCACATCTCTAAGGACTTGATGTTCAGGAGGAAGTCGAACTCAAAAGGAACTGGAAAAATGAGAAATCACTGGACATGACAAATTGGTTTAGATGAGGGGATCTAAGCCCTTTATGTGTCATGGACCTTTGGGCATTCTGGGGAAGCCTCCAAACTCCTTCCCTGATTTGTGCTTTCTTAAGATTTATAATTGAAGGAAATACAAAATTTCAACTGGAGATGAGTGAAAATAACCATGCCCCTTTTTTCCCATCTGAGGTCATGGACCTCACAGGAGAATCCCTGGATTGAAGCAAGGTTTTCAACTCCTGGCCACAAGGTTGGCCAGGGTGCCAGCCAGGGCTGTGCTAATCAGGACCCAGCCCCAGGAGCTGGCGATTGCTGTTTTCAGGGGGAGCATTTTCACCTTGGAAATCCATTGACCGTCTAGACTTGGGGAACAATGGGGAAAGTGTTTGTGTAGATAAAAGGGTGCATTTCTCCCTCCCAGAGACCCAGCTGTTAAAAGCATTCCCAGAAAAGGCCATGCTGAGCTGTGTTCTAAAGGACTGGCTGTGAGGGAAGGACCTCTTCCAAGAAGGTCAAGGGAATGCTCACCTACCATCCTGGTTGTTGCTGGGTCATGGTGGAAGAATCCCCTGGGTAAGTGTGCCTGGGCACAGATGATGGGGGAGAAGACCAGTTCCAAAGTCTGGCTCTAGAACTCAATCATGGGGCATCTTCTCCTATGGGTCTTTGTTCCAAAGAACCAGGTCATTGGGGGAGGGGAGCTCACTGTCTTCAACCCTTGCCTCCTCCAGCAGCCACACCAGAGGGTTCTGTGGGTCCTTCTGTGCCCCATGCCCTCTCTAAGACAGTCCACTTCCCACTGTTTAGCCCATTTTCTGGTCCGAGATTTAGGATCCTTCCACTGGAGGAATCTTCATGCTCATATGAAAGGGTGGTGTGGGGTCAGGTTCAAATGCCTTCTCAGACACCTGCTAGTCGAAGGACCCCAGGCAATTCTCCATGACTCGGTTTCTTCATCTGTAAAATGAGGGGCAGGACTCGGTGCCCTTTATGTTTCCTTCATGCTCAAAACCTATGATCTCATTCCATTCCTTCATTTTACAGATGTGGGAACTGAGTTCTCTCAGTTCTCAGTGGGAACTCTAGGTGAGAGGGAATCCTTCCATCTCAGTGATTCTTGATGCAGGAGGAGACACAGTTGGTGGGATCTCTGACTGCTGCCTGCACATCTTGTAGGTCACCTTGATCATCTGTGATGAGGACCAAGAAAGATGATGTCTGCATCTGGGTGCCATACTTCTCTCCTGACATGAGGAGCCAGGACAGTTTGAGGTGGCCTCTCAGAATTGCTGGGGTCCTCCAGGGACACCCTAGGAACTCCACTCTCTAGCTTCCTCTGATTCTCCAAAAGGGCTCTCGGCTCTCCCATGAGCACTCGGGCTCACAAGGGCACAGACCAGTTAGGTTTTATCTGACACAATAAACAGCACTGAAAAGACTCTACCCAGGCCCAGAAACCAATGAAGAAAGACTTCTCTGTCAGGTGGGCGTTGCTTTCAATGCATAGTGGTTCCCTCCACTCAATGCCAAGTGGTTCCCTCCCAAATGGGGAAAGCACTTGTGCCTCCTAGGGGCTCAAACCCCTCTCCAACCTTTCTCTAGAACCTCCACAGGTGCTGGTGAGATTGGAGGTCTAGAGTATCATTTCTGGACGCCACATCACAGGAAGGACACAGATCAAATGAGAGCATTCAGAGGAGGTAACCAGGATGCTGAGGAGGCTTGAGGACCTGCTTAAGGTGCTGAGGATGTCTGGCTTGGAGCAGTTTCAGGACACTATGCCTGCCTCCAAGAATCTGAGTGGATACATGAGGGTTTGTGTTTGGTCAGTGTGGCCCTGGAGGGTAGAACCAGGCTCCCTGGGGGAATTTCAGAGGCAGCCTCAGTAAGAACAAAGGCTGAATCCATTTTTCTTGGGTAGTGAAATCCAATTTCCCAGTAGCCAATATCCCAACGCACCTGGAGTCAGAGTAGCCCTTCTCCCGTGGGGCTCCCCCCGATGAGGAAAGGCTGTCCAAAAGAAGGAAGAGTTGGCACAATGACTTGTCAGCTGTGTGTGTGGGCAGGGGTCACCCCAATGTTCTAGGGCAGTAGGGAATAAGGATTGTACCCTACAGACCTCTTCATTCCTAAAGTCCAAAGGTAGACCTGGTCAACATAGGCTTCAGCCCAGGTGGGTGGTGGAAACAACAGTTACATAAGGGATGTTTGAGAGCCTCGGTCGCTGGGGCTCCTGAGCCCTCTGGGGCCTGCCAGTCAAGAAGCGCATAGGCATGAGGAATTAGACCCCGAGGAGGGCACTTCCTGGCCTGAAGCCACAAGGGAATCCTTTACACGTCACCTCCATTTTCCACTCGATCCCTCCTGTCCCCATCCCTTATAATGCAGGATAAAGGGAGAGTTAGGGGCGGGAGCCAGACCTCAGTAGAGTCTGACCTTATTTATAACATTCTACACCCCTAGGCTGCCACCTCTGCAAAGAAGGGAGGGGGATACGCTTCCCTTGTCTTGTGTGGCACCGGAGTTGGCTGAGGCAATTCTGCCTCCTCACTTCCTGTGGTTCGGGCTTTCTGACAGTTTCTGTCATTGTGGAAACTGTTCTGCCTCCACTCACTGATTTCTTCCCATGCTTCTCCAAATCCTGCACACTGGAGTCAGTTACCTTGGTCGAGTGGGGACGTCCCTCAATGGAAGTAATCCATCAGATGTGACGTGAGAGCTACCTGTGAACGAGGAGGGGGTGGCTCCTGATGGATGCCCGCTCAGATTGAGCAAGGACTGCATCATGCCCTGGGAGCCCTCGATTAATGGCAGCTTTGTCTTCTGTAAATGGGGAGGAGCATTTGCCTTGGGCCTCCCAAGGTTATAAAGGAAAGTGTTACATAGCCTGAAAGGGGCTGATGAAGTGTGAGATGGTATTTCTATCCTGAGGAGGAAAGTGAACATCCCTGTCTGGGAGAATACCAAGTAACAGACAGGTAGGTCAGGTCAAACATAATCCCAATCTCCTCTCTCTGTCTTTGTCTCTGTCTCTGTCTCTGTCTCTGTCTGTCTGTCTGTCTCTCTCTCTCTCTCTCTCTCTCTCTCTCTCTCTCTCTCTCTCACACACACACACACACACACACACACACACACATCTTTCTCCTTTATTTACTGTGTTCTAAGGGATTTATGTAGGGCAGATAGGTGGTGCAATGGATAGAGTACCAGTTCTGGAGTCAGAAAAATCTGAGTTCAAATGTGACCTCAGAACACTTACTAGCTATGTGACACTGGGCAAGTCACTTCCCCCGTTTGCCTCAGATTCCTCATCTGTAAAATGAGCTGGAGAAGGAAATGACAAACCACTCCACTAATTCTGCCAAGAAAACCCCGAAGAGGGTCATGGAGAGTCAGACATGACTGAAAAAGACTGAACAAGAGATACATAAAGTCTTCTCAGTTCCCAAATTCACAGGACCATAGGCCTGCTCGAAGCTGGAGGGTGGAAGGGCAAAGGCAGGACTGGAGCTCCTTGGCTGAGTGGGACCTGCCTTCCCAGGTTTGGGCAGACAACACCAAGGGCAGTATCTCTTCTCTCCCAGTCCCCCTATCCCTCTCTCCCTATCCTCCTTTACCTGTGACCGTTCCCCCAAATTTGCGCAAGAGTGTGTCCTGCTCCATGAAAAAGGCTCAGGCTGGTGATGCTTTTTACATTTAATTGAATTTTTGAAAATTAGCAAATTTACTTTCTCAGCTGAAAAATGGTCAAAGGAGATGAACAAGGACCTGTGAAAGAAGAAATCCAAACTGGCAACAGTCATGGGAATAAATGCCCTGAGTTCGAACTCCAGTCGCTAAGTTCTGGGTGTCTCCAGTAGAGCTGATAGCTGTCTTTGCAGAGCAGGAATCCCCCAGTAGGTCATTTGCTAAGACTTGTTTGCCAGAATGTGAACCTCAATTACCAGAGGATCCTGGATCCAGGGCTGGCAGGGCCCTTGGAGGTCAAGGGTCTAACCACACATCCCCCTCCCCCATCTTACCCCATTTCACAGATGAGGAAACTGGGGCAGCCCAGAGATCAGAAGGGCTTTGCCTAAAGTCACACAACCAGTTTGGTAGTCAGGCGTTTAGTGTTAGCCAAGAGGGAAGTTGTCTTTCCCCTGCAACTCAAGAAGGAAAAGCAAGCTCTGAAATATGGAGGCCAAGTCCTGAGGCAATCTTGGCTCTTTTCGAGCTGGCCTGCTGGAGTGCCCTCCCTCGGACATTCCCTCCTGGCACTCATCACCCACCATGGTGGGCCAGCTCCAGTCTCTGCATGTCCTGGGAGAGGCTAGTCCATTCTCAGACCTGACCAAGAAATTTGACTTGATACTCACACACAGGTGGCCCCTTCTCCCCCTCTCCCCGCTTCACTGCCCTCCCCAGATGTAGAACAACACAAAGACCCCTCGATGCCAAAGCTCTTGTACCTAGCTCTTCTTCAGTCATAAGCCAAATGGCAAATGGGAAGAACCTGGAGAACCATGAGAAGATGCATGTGACTGATGCAGAGGGAGGAAAGTGGGTCAAGGCTCAGCAGAGCCAGCACAAAGTTCAGGTCCAACAACCAGTCTGCAACACTGAGCAAGCATTCCCTGCTTGCCAGGCACTGTGCTGGGGCTGCAGGAAAAGGCTGGACTAACCCTTGTCCTCCAGGAGTTCACAGACTAATGGAAGCAGCTGGAGACCTACAAGATCTAGACAGGGCAGCTGAAAGTCCATCTCAAAGAAAAGACCTCAGTAATGAAGGGGACCAAGGATGACCTTCTGCAGAAGGCAGGGTTTGAGCTGAGGTTGGGAGAGAGCAGAAATGGGGGGGAGGAGCATCCCAGATCCCAGCTTCTGGCTCCTGCACTGCCTTGCTGTCCCAGGATCTGAAACAATGGCCATGTTCTATCTAGACTGCCTCAGTTTGCACTCAGGGAAGCTTTTTGCTCCAAGTGTCCTTCTGGGTTTCAAGGGTTAAATAGATTCCAAACCCTGCCTTCTCTCGTCCTTCCCCATACCAGCTGGAAAGGAGCTGGATGTGTTTCATGTTACAAAAAGAGCAGTCACTATTTACCTATTTCATCACTACTCATGAATTCATTTAAAAATGGTGGGTCACAGTTTCTTGGGAGTGGAAGACTGAATACCTAGTTGGCGGCCTGATGAGCACAGATGATTGCAGAAAACACTTCCTTCGGCTATAGGTGTTGGTGCCTCAATTATCAGGAGGAGGGAGGGGGGGAGAGGGAGAGGGGGAGAGAGAGAGAGAGAGAGAGAGAGAGAGAGAGAGAGAGAGAGAGAGAGAGAGAGGGAGAGAGAGAGCAGTAGTCTAATTGGCTTGGACTTGGAGCGGCAGCCAGCTTTCTGGCTTGGCAGCCGTGGAGAAGGCTGGGCAGGCCACAGAGCTGCCTTTGCCTTCAACCTCTGCCCCTTG
Organism: Bettongia penicillata ogilbyi; assembly: GCA_023548195.1. Lineage (NCBI taxonomy): Eukaryota > Metazoa > Chordata > Mammalia > Diprotodontia > Potoroidae > Bettongia > Bettongia penicillata. The sequence goes on along the minus strand of JAJHZJ010000178.1, from coordinate 2,656,638 downwards.
GCCAAGACTCCGGATGTTTGTTGGTTTTTCATTAAAGATTGATTGGGCTCTGCTGATTTCCAGGGTCTTTTTATTTGATGAGCCTATCTTAGCCTGGCAATCACTCAACAGCAAGGCAAGAGACGGAATAAAGGGAAAGTATCTGCAGGGCAACCCAGGAAGGGCTGGAGGAGCCTCCCCCTCATTCTACTCTAATTCCAAGGAGGAAACTGAGACCCAGAGAGGGTGGGACCCAGGGTCTGGCAGCTAGGAGGGAGAGCTTGGACCAGCTCCTCCACCTCGAGGCTCACCCGGCTGCTGCCCACGTCTTGGTAACAGGATGGGAGGCAAAGTTAGACCTACGAATTCTAAGCATCTGTTGGTCACAATGATGAGTCTTTGAAGTGACTTAGATGTCACCAGGAGGTGGGGAAGACCTCTCTTCCCATTTGCTCTGAGGGACCCTGCCCACTTTCTCAACTTACCCATCCACCTGACTTCAGAGGGTCCATCTTGCCATCTTTATTTTGCCATCACCCACAAATGTACCACCTTGGGGGTCACAAGCCCTGACAGCTCCTTATCTTTGCACAATCTATGGTCATTCTACCTCTCAGCCTGTTCCTTCTCCTCCCCTCGACCTCCGATCCCTCTGCCCCTGAGCTCCTTCCCAGACCATTGCTGCTTCCTTAATCTTGACTCTGTGAGTCACTTCAGCCCTCCACTGTCCAGTTCTCTCCAGTCTTTTGGCCCTTACCTATGGAAGACCTTGCCCTACCAAGTTGCAACCCTGGACCCCTCTTACTCTTCCCTCCTACTCTAGAGCAATTGAACAAAGCTAGAGAAAGTCAGGAAACTGCCCTGAGTGGGTCCTCCAGAAACTTGTTACATCATCTCAACTGGGCCCTCACTAGAGTTAGGCAACCCTCCTAATCAATTCATTCTTCCACTCACAGAGGTTTTCCTCTTCCTCCCTCCTCAGAAATTCCACAAACTCCCCTCCCCTTTCCTCTCAGCTGCTAATGCTCTCTCTCTCTCTCTCTCTCTCTCTCTCTCTCTCTCTCTCTCTCTCTCTCTCTCTCTCTCTCTCACACACACACACACACACACACACACACACACACATACACACACACACACACACACACACACACTTTCTCCCTCTTCCCCATTCTGTACAGTCCAGTGGCTCCCTATCACTCACAGTATCAAACAGAAAAGCTTCTGTTTGACTTTCCAAGCCTTCCACAAGTGGGGCCCCTCCTACCCTCCCAATCTGCTTTCCCCTCATCTCTGCTGAGCATTCCACACATCCCTCATCCTATGACACTTGTCCCTGCCATCCCTCCAACAAGATGGTCCGGTCACCTTTCATGGCTGCCCTCTTAATTTTCTCCAAATTGCCCTGCCTGATTGTGAAGCTAGACCAGAAACTCCCTGAGGGCAAGCTTGGACTTTTTCTGGTTTTTTGTTTTTCCTAGCATCCCTGGTGCTTAGTTCCATGTCGGGTCCATAGCAGGTGATGGACGAATCAATGTTTCTCCACTGACTGACTAAAGAAGGGCTGTTGAGGAGGGCAGATGTTGTGGAAAGGCCATCCAAGGAAAACCCGAGCAACTCCAAAGGAAGCTTGGATCCAGACGGGCCTGGAGACCTTCCAGAGGGTCAGCAGGCTACCCCGCTGAGTGGCCCAGCCAGCCAGACTGACTTGTCTGTGACGGGGTTATCTCCAACAGGAAACAGAACAGAGTTCTAGCCTTCTACCCACGAAACTGTTCTGAATCGGCAAGCATGGAACACTCAGGGGCAAGACTTACGGAGTCCACTTATGGTGTCCATGAGTTGCACCTGGCCGGGCTGTGCCAGAAGGGAAGTAGACGGGGAAGGAGTCAGAAGTGGGCCAGGTGTAAGTTTGTGTGTGTGTGAGCGTGCGAATGTGACTGTGAGTGTGTGTGTGTGTTGAGTGTGAGTGTGTACAGAGCAGAACTGTTTTGTGGGATTTTCAGAAGGAAAGGCACTAGCTACCTTTCATCAACCACCAAAGAAATCCTATTACTGGGCTCATTTTCTGGCAGCTCCTGGCCAGGTGCCAGAATCTTAGAATTATCATTTCATTGGAAGAAAGTAAATGAGCGCTTATTAAATGCCTACTGTGTGCCAGGAACTGTGCTCTGCATGATTACAAATAAAGTCAGAATGGGAGCTCACCTCCAGTGGGATGGCCTCAGCCCCAGAGGGAAAGCACGAGCCCTCAGGGAGGGCAGAGAAGGTGGAGCCCTCTGACTGAAGCCACAGCTTGACTCACTGTTGTTTCTCAGATCGTCCCAGTGGGGACTCAAGGATATCTCAACTAGAGCCAGGGAGACCTTCCTGGATAGGTTTCCTCGGGTCCAGTCCCAGTCCCAGCAGGTCCTGTGTGCCACCCTCCAGTGCCTGGGGATTCAGAGGTGCCGAGCTTGGCCTCTCACGTTCTAGGTCACTTTGCCTCATCCCCTTCCCCTTCTCTTGGGGCCCCAGTCAGGTTTCTTCTTTCTCTAGCATGCTGTAGCTCTCTCCTCCCTGATCCAGGCTTGTCTTCAGGCTTTCTGGTGGCATGGTGGTTAGAGCATCAGCCCTGAAGTCAGGAGGACCTGAGTTCAAATCTGGCCTCAGACATGTACCAGCTGTGTGACCTTGGGCAAGTCACTTAATCCTGATTGCCCTCCCCCCCCCCAATAAAAAGAGAAACAAAGTCTTCTTTCCATTTTCTCTGGATCTTCCAGCCAGAAGGCCCAGGCTTCCAGCCTGCTTCCTTCCCAGGGTCTCCGTTCCCTCCTCTGCCAGAGGATGGGGTCAAACTAGATGGCCTTGGAAGTCGTCCCTTCCAGTTCCTCATCCAGGATCCTATGCACAGCCTCAGTTCTCTCACCTGTAAACTGGGCTTAGCTTAGATGGCCTCTGAGGCCGCTTCTAGTCCTTGAGCCAGAATTCTAAGTCTCTTTTGCATCTCCTGGCTTTGTTTCTGAACTTGGAAAATCTTGGTATCCCTTGACTCCCTCTACCCCCAAATGAGGGAAGGATTCCCCAGAAAATACCTTGTGGACCACAGAGAACTGTAGAAATGCCTGCTCTGTCCCAGGTGGTTCCCTGATCCCTCTCGCTCCCAGGCAGGCTATGGGCCACCTTCCTACACATGCAGAGTGGCCTCCTGGCCCATCAGAACCCCAACTCTCTGGGCCTCCCAGCTTGCACCCAGCCAAGAACACAGAGAGTCACCTAATTTCCCAAGTCACTGCTTCAGTGGCAGAAGCCAGAATTAGAACATGCCTTGTGAGTTGCAGGGTGGGGAGTGCTTGTCAGGCTCTTAGTGTTTTGTGGGGCCCAGGACCTCTGAGCATAAATGTCCCCTTTCCTCCCCACCCCCCACCCTCACTGCTGGTGTCAACACTCACATCCTCTCCTCCTTTGATTCCTATAAGAGCTCCCCTGGGGTAGGACTCCCTGTTAGCCTTTGCCTTGCCATGTGACTGGCCCATCTCCTTGTCTTGTGACCCCATCCCTGATGCTGCTGCAGCCTACGTTGGCTCGTGCCCACCATCTGGGTAACCAGCAATTTTCATTTTCTTGAGATGGTAGCATCCTGTGTCTTGAGTCAAACTGTACCATAGCCAGGGAGATGCCCAGTGAGCTCTGGGGCAGAAGGATGCCCTTGGGGGTGAGCAACTCCACTGAGGGCACTAACCTTTGGCCAGCCTGCACAGCAGCAGAGTTGGTCCTGTGTTTCTACTTTGGCCCTCAGACTGTGGACACAGACCCAAAGAGCTGAGTGTGTGCTGGCCCCACGTGGCAGAGCAGCTCTGGGGAAGCAGGTTCCCTGGCTCTCTGTGTTTGTCTGCCCTAGGTGTTCTTGGGGAGGCTGGTAGACCATGGACCATGCAGTTAGCTGCTAGTGGTCCTAAGACACAGCAGACACCAAAGGGATGCCCAGGATGCCATGTCCCCCATAGCTGCCTTGTGAGACCTTCCCTCTTCCCTCAGCTTGAGGTCAGAGAGGCTGGCAGAGATCCTGACCTGAACAGCATCACTGCTAGATTACTGATGAGAAAAACCTAGACCTTTCCTAGAGCTGCGGCAGCATCTAGATCACAGCAGGCGAGATGTGAAAGCCACCATGTCCACCGTGAGAAGTGGCCCAGGTGAGGGGATGGGCTAAAGGAAGGCAAACTTACAGAGAGTTAATTTGACTGGGCTAAGCTCAGGGTCAGGATTTAAATGGCCCCAGGAGGGTGCTATCTGGAGCCTGGGAACTTGTATCAAAGGTCAGTACTCGAGATCAGCTCATTGGACCCTCCTCTGAACAAATTCTCTAGCCATGCAGATGAATCTCCATCTCTGTCCCAAGCTACAGGCCTGACTCTCTGGTGGCCTGGCGGATACCTCTGCCTTTATGTGCCTTTGCCCCTCCTATGGGGTCTCAACCCAAGGGTGTTGCAGCAATACTAGGGAGCGGAGGCTACTCTAACTCTCAGGACTGTGGCCACTGCCCAGGAGTGGCTCTGAAACAAAATATAGTGTCTGGAGTATCTGGGGCCTCCATGGCAGGCTGCCTTCAGAAAAGGTGCTCCCCTGGTTTTCTGCCCCACCCTCTTGTCATCCAGAGTCACCTCACCCCTCTGCTCTGGACCCAGGATCAAACCAACAATCCCTTTGCTCCTGAAAAGCCATTATCAGTCAGCTGCTCTCCAGCCTTGGGCTGCATTGCTGGGACTTCTTGGCCTCAAGCACCCCTCTCTGCAAAGGCACCGAGAAGGGGATAGGGCACCCCGTAAGAGAGCCAATTTGGCTGGACCACCATCTACGATGGAGAGGAGTGATGGACGATGAGGCTAGAAAGGCAGGAAGGGCCAGGAAAAGGCAAAGTGCTCCTGGCATCCTTGAAACTACCCAACCACACAGATGCCGTGGAACCATAAGAAAGGGCAGATCTGGAGAATGCAGAGTAACAGGGAAGGATCAGCAGAGTGGGAAGGGAGCAGACCCAGGAAACTCTCCAATGCCTACCATATGAATGCAAAGAATGAGAAAAAAATGAAACAACACAGTGACCTTATTGGCCCAGCCTGGCCACGGAAGGGTGAGAAGACGGCGTTGTCCTCCCTTTTCTGCAGCCTAGGGGGGATGTTTGGGGAAATTTTGCTTGTATTTTTTCTCTTTCTTCTTGAACTTTTAGCACCAGGGATGTCTCCCTGGGCAGGAGAAGAGGAAGATGCTCAGAAATCGTGACATGAAAACAAGTGAGATCGATAGATTTGTTAAAGAGAGAAAGAGAACTGCAGATAACTGGCACTTGCGCCCCAGAGATCCAGCTCCCTTAGACCGGTGGGTCTGGGTGCCCCGTCCCTCTGGCATCTGGGTGTGGGACTGTGCCAGTCATCACTGCTGTATACCAGAGTTTGAAAAAAACCGATATGGTTCTACGAAGTTGATTTTAGATAAGTACGCCATGGTGGTTGTTCTCCAGGCCAACCTCCTGTAATCTAATCAGATCTCCCACAGATTAATCTATATTTGAGGGGAAAGGGAGATACTGAACTGGACTTTGCTTTAAAAGCCAGGAGGTACAAATTCCCTTTGGGAGGTCCCCAGGCTCAGTGGGAGGGCCCAGATTCTGAACATTCTAGTCATAAGACCCTTGGAGAGATTGACTTCTCACTCCCTCCCTCCCTTAGTCATTCATCAAACTTTAGGTCTGTTGGGGTGATGTTCAAGGTCTGAACTGGGGACTGGGGATGACAAAGTGAATGAAAGGCAAAAGATAGAAACACTGAAGAGACTGTAGGACACAGATCCAGAAAGATCTTAGAGGACCTGATTGCACAAGTGAGGAAACCGAGGCCTCTAAAGGACCCAAAATTCCCCAGATCAGCAGAATCAGTGTCCACTGAAATCCAGTCTGGGGGCAATCCCCCCAGTTTAACCCCCAAGTCCAAAGCTGGTCTCTTTCTCCTAACCATGCTGGCCCTCCCCAGCTTTCCACTCCCCAAGGTTCACCATCGAGAAAGCACTTTTAATTCTTTCCTTTCTCTTGCTACGCTTGCCTCTAATCAGTCGTCAGACCTTGTCCAGTCAATCCCTACAGTCATAATCAAGCAGGTTTTATGAAGTGCCCACCTACTCTGTGCTAGGACACGATGAATGAATGAATGAAAGAAGCATTTGCAAAGGACCTACTTTGTGCCCGGGACACCACAAATGAATGAATCAACGAATACACGAATGAATGAAAGCATTTGTGAAGGACCTACTGCGTGTTAAGCAATGTGCTGTTAGGATACTGATAGAAAAAGTAAAACAGGGCCCACCCTCAGGGAGCTGACAGGCTAATGGGGGCAACCATCATTAAAAAGAGTGTAGTTGGAGGGCAGAAAGAGATGCAGCCTGCCTGAGGTGCAGTGGTGGGCACATTACAAGGCCTGAGGGTGGGCAGAGGGTTAGATCAGAAAATGATGCAATAAAAGGCTGGAAAGATAGGTGGGAAGCCAGGGAGGCTGAGAGGTAGAGCATGCCAGGTATGGGAGAGGCACACTCACACCCACACCTCCCCCCACACATACACACACACACACACACACACACACATACACACACATACCCACACCTGGTCTCACACACACACTCCCACACCACCCCACACAAACACATATATACACATGCCCACACCTACACACATACACACACATACACACATACACACACCCAAATACCCACACATACACACATACACACACATACACATACACACACATACACACACACCCAAATACCCACACATACCCACACACACACACATACACATACACACACATACACACACCCACACACACACACCCCAAATACACACACACGCACGCACAGATATTCTGAATTGATGTTTATATAGGCACACAATTGTTAGGGTACTCTCTCCTCCATTGGAACGTGTGTTCCTTGAGGGCAGGAGCTGCATTTTTGTTCCCCAAGCCTGCTTTGTATCCTGCCATTTAGCACAGTGCCTGGCATCTGGGAAGAGCTGGTCAGTTGATTGCTTGATTCCCTGAACCTCAGTTTCCTCATATGTAAAAGGGGGACAAATTACCCACAGAATTGTCATTAGCATACAATTTGCATCCTGGGGCATGGGAAGAGCCCTCTCTCACAAACGGCCCCTGATCTTGATTCATATGAACCATACTCAGTCCCAAGAGAGAAAATCAGATTTTTCTTGCACCTGCAGGCTCATTACATCCTCCACCACTCAGATTAGAACCTGGGGACAATCTCTCAAAGGCTGGATTTGATTCATGGCTAGAGTCTCCAGACTAGGGATCAGAGGGTCCTAAGATAGTTATATCCCAGCTATTTGCTTCACCCCAAAAGAAATGCTTAAAACACAAGATTTTTATGACATCTCCCAGGGCATAAGGGTTTCCAGAAACTTGGGTTTCACACTCACCTCAGCTCTTCACCATTTGGGCAACTCCCTGAAAGTCCATAACTTCTGGGCAGCATTTGTGGCCATCTTATCCAAGAAGAGGCCCAGGTGTGAGAAACCCCTCCTGCTGCTGGCCACTGGGCCTCTTCATGACTTTGGACCACTCCAGCTCACAAGGTAGCTGCCAAGTCTGGAGTCTCGGAACTGCTGTTCCATCACCTGTGCTCAGGAAAGATGAACAGACCCCTAGGGACTTGAGATACATAGTCTCAGCAAAGTTCACACGCCATTGTGGAAACTACCTAGCTACCCTCCCTTCCTCCTTTCTTTCCTCTTCTCTTGCTTCCTGCCTTGGAAGAGAGATCCACACCTTCCTCCCCTATCTCTACAAGTTGGAAGTCCAGAGGAAAACTGACAGCATCCCAAATGAAAGGAGGAAGAACTGAGTGGGTTGTTGTTTCTCCTTCTAAGGCCAGTGTTAATCATCCTTCTTGTCAACCCTTAATTAACCGCCACACAGACCCCAGTGATAGGAACCACAGGGACCCATCTGGTGCCTCTAGTCATTCAAAGACTTTGGCAAGGATCCAGAGGACAGGCCCATCCACTGCTTCAGAAGGATGGGCCCACAGGAGAGATCAATATGGGAGATGGCCCAGATGTAGAAATGGCTAGATATGGCTACTGATTGGATTCAGGTAGGGAGGGGGTCTGAAAAGTTAAGGAGGACACTGAGGTCACAAGAATGAAAGACTCAGAAGGTGGTGAGATTTTTGGCAGAAATTGGGAAATCTGGCAGAGGAGAAATTTGAGAAGGAAAGCGAGAGTTTAGTTTTGGGTATGGTGAGTTTGAGATGCCTTTGGGACACTCCTAGGCTGAAATGGCCAAGGGTCAAATGGTGATGGGGACTGAAGCTCAGAGGAAGACAGAGGCTGGACATTCATCTGCATAGAGATGAGAATTAAACTCATGGCGGGGAGGGGAGGAGGGAAGAGGAGAGAGAGAGAGAGAGATTGAGAGAGAGAGAGAGAGAGAGAGAGAGAGAGAGAGAGAGAGAGAGAGAGAGAGAGAGAGAGAAGAGGGCCCAAGAGAGAGACTTGGGGAACACTCCCAGTTGAGGACATCAGGATATCATTTAGATGACAATCCAACAAAGGAGTCAGAAACCAAATTGTCCAAGACTGAATGAGGGAAGTGGAGGAATTAACTGAAGAAGGCTCTTCCTAGCTGGGGCAGCTGAGGGTGGGGAGGACAAGGGGGGAGTCAAAGTGCCACAGTGCCACAGAATGCTGGACTGGGGAACAGGAAAAGCCAAGTTCCAATTCAGCCTCAAATACTGGCTAGTTGGGTGACCCTGAGCAAGTCACTTCACCTCTGCCTCAGTTTCCCTAACCGCAAAATAGATTTAATAATATGTTAAATATTATATAATTACAACTCAAGGTGGTTGCGGTGATCGAATGAGATGCTGTTGGTCAAGTATTTGGCATCATGTCTGGCTCATAGTAAGTACTATATAAATGCCTATTCACTCCTTTCCCTTCTTCCCTAGGCTTTTGGCTAAGGGTAGGTCATCTCTCAGAGATAATATGGGATGATGGCATGGAAGAAACAGGATCAAGACCTGACTCCACTACTCACTACCTGAGTAGAGTTGAGTGGGCTAACTCAACTCTAGGTTGAGACTGTTGGAACTGAGCAGGGAGAAACATGGAAGCCAGAGCATGGAAAAACAGTGGGGTGGAGGCCTTGACCAGGTGGAGATGCCCAAGCTGAGGCAGCGGAAGAGATATCATGCCAGGGGGCTCTGCTCAGACCCAGAAAGTTTTTGGCCCCACCCAAATTCCAGTGGTCAGCGGTGGGCCAGCCATTGGCAGTGCCGATCTAAGACAGCATCCAAGAGGATTCACTCCAGGACTGGTCAGCCTGCTGCAGGCTGTCACCTGGACAAGAGGTCTTCTTTGTGCATGTGATGAAACTGTAGGGTCCGTGGAGAGCAGTAAAGGGGAAGCTCCCTCCTTCCTGTCCCATCTCCTCCTTACTCTTTGGCCCCAAGCATTGGCCCACGATGACAGAACAGAAAGGTGATCACTTTAAATGGCTCAGGAGAGATGTTACAGGGTTTTAAAGTGTAATTTGATGCAACCACTTCCTTAACCTGGGGTCTGTGAACTTGGTTTAAGGTAGATATCTTTTGATAACAATATTTCAGTATAATTGATTACCTTCATCATCCTGTATATTTTATTTTATGCATCTAAAAGCATTATTCTGAGAAAGGGTTCGCAGACTTCACCAGACTGCCCAAGAGCTCCCCAGGGAAGTCTGGACTCATGGATTTTGTCTCTCCGGGGCCTCCCCTTCATCCTAGGTTCTACTGAAGGGGGGAAGTGTTGCCTGCATCAGTAAGGGACAAAACCCTCCACCTTCTCCCTTTTCCAGACTCTACCAGTTCTGCTGTTTTCCTCCAATTCCACATTCAATGTCACAAGCAACTAGGAACTCTCAGCTGAGATGTCTACTTGGCTGTCATGGTTACATCCTGAGTCTCCATGGCAACATCTGAGAGAATGGAGAGTGATGGGAGGGGGCTACAGGTAAAAAGGGGAAGAAGCAGCATACATGAATGATGGACATATAAGGAGAATGACAGGGAAGGACAAAGAAGCTTCAGAGGGAGGAACCACTGAGATGATTCAATGACATTTCACTCAATGACATTAAGCCGTTCAAATGTCAATGGTCACCAAGCCAGTTGAGTTGTTTGTAGTGATGTGGTTTCTAAGAAAACATTTACATAGAAAATGCCCACCCTCAGACACCCAGCCCATAAGGCAGGTGAGTGAGCTGGTTCCCAAGGAAGGGGAACCACAGAGCAGAGTTGGATGCAGGCAGGGGCTGGGTGTAGTGGGCCAAAGACCAACCGTCACTAGCAGTGGAGAAGGAAAGATGACGGCCAGTGGGAGTGCTGACAGGGAGCGGCAGATCTAGCATCCAGAAGGAGAAGTCATCAATGGGAGCACCAAACCCTGCTCAGCCTTGACTCTGTGGATGAAGGGGTATTAAAATACACTTGACAACCCTTCTTTAATACCTTCCTTTCAGGGATTTGGGGTAACAGGATTCATGGACACAGTAGCCTTGAATCTTAGAGTTGGAAAGGACCTGGAAGTTCGGCCAGTCCCACCCTTACGGGACCAGGAAATCCTCTTAGAGCATCTCTGGCTAGTGGGTATCCAGTCTCTTCTTGAAGAGCTCCAATGGGGGAGGGGAAGACCAACTACTTCTCAAGGCAACCCGTCCACTTGAACCCACCCCCATTGCTTCCAAATCTGCCCCTAGGGCCAATCAAAGCAAGTCTGTTCCCAAGACTTCTGAACACTTGAAGAACATTATCTTGTGTCTCCTGCATCATCTCTTCTCTAGGATAAAAATCCCAAATTATCACAGCCAGTTATTACAAGCCATGACCTTGAGGTGCTTCCCATCCTGCTCTTCCTTCTCTGGACACTTTGTAGTTTAACACCATTCTTCCTGAAATATGAGGCTCCCAAATGAGTACAGCCCTTCAGATGTGATCCCATCAAAGTAGAAGGGGCTAAGGAATGGGAATAAGCATTTATTAAGCCCCTGCTGGGGGTCAGGCTCTGTGCTAAGCTCATTTACAAATGTCTCCTTGGATCTTTACAACAACCCTGCTTTTATTATTCACATTTTACAGTTGAGGAAACTGAGAAAAACAGAGGTGAGGTGACTGGTCAGGGTCACACATCTAGTAAGTCTCTGAGGTGTGATTCAAACTCAGCCCTTCCTGGTTCCAAGACTGGCCCGATGTGCTGTGGCACGCCCAACCCCTAGCTACCATCTTCAGTTGTTTCATTTCAGTCATGGCAGACTCTTTGTTTCCCCCACTGGGGGTTTTCTTGGCAGAGATACTGGAGCAGTTTGACCTTTCCTTCTCTAGTTCATTTCACAGATGAGGAAACTGAGGCAAACGGGTTCAATTGTCTTGCCCAGGGTCACACAGAGAGTAAGTGTCTTAGGCCAGGTTTGAACCGATAAAAATGAGTCTTGCTGATTGCAAATGCAGTGCTCTTTCGGCTGCCCCAGCTGCTGCCTAGCAGCAATCACCTCCCGCATTCTGGACAACAAGTCTCTCTAGGAGAATGTCTAGGAGGCTTGAACTGCCATGGCACTCACTATCGCACCATCACTCACATAAAGCTCAGTGACCACTTGAACTCCCAGCTCTTTTTCTCAAGAACTGACTTCTAGTCATGTTGCCCCCACCTTTCAAAGTCAATCTTTCTATACCCGTGGAAGAATCGAATGTTTGTCCCCAGTACTTTTCAGTAGAAAGAATTTGGGGTGGCTGCTGACTGCCACAAACACTTTGGCTTGTTCTGTCTTTCCAACCCTTGAGTCACTGGGACATTTGACAAGCATGCTTCTGCTGTTTCATTGGAATCATTCAGCAAAGGGCAAAGTAGCAGGTGCCCAAACCTAGATCACCGTGAGTCTGCTGTAGAGAGTTCCCTCTGAGGCAGCACTGCTCTGTGGACCTGGCCACTCAGCCTGGTTTGGATTCACTTCTCCTCCATCATGGAGCTTGTCTCCCTGATCTGTCCGTGTTGACAGCATGAGCAACGTTGCCAAATGCATTGGTGAAATCGAAGTACCTCTGTCTATATTCTACAGAGTAGGTCAACAAAAGGAAATATGGTTGGTCTAGTATGACCAGCCCTTCATGAATCCCTCCCCTTGTTAAACAGTCACAATCCACCAGCATAGTGCAGATAGATGTTTAACAACCAGCTCTCCAGCATACTTTTCAATTTAACTTGTCTTCTTAGCATTTTCTGCATCGCTTTCTTGAGCCTTGATAATCCACAACACGTAAACCAAGCTCTAAGTTTTTAGTCTTTGTGGCTTTCCGAGGTATGAATGTTCACACTGAAAATTTCCCAGTTGGCTCTCTGCTGCTGAGCTGGTTCAATGTCTCCAGCTCCACCCTCCCAAAAGTCCCCCTACATTACAATCCTCTATCTGAAGCTCCAAAGGACCTCAGAAATCAGCTTGTCCGATGCCCTGATTTTTTAGTGGGGGAAAGAAACCCCAGAGAAACTAAGTGACTTTGGATCCCAGTTCCTTTGATGCCAAATCCACTGATCCAAGCACCCTTGATGGATTGTTCTAGAATGTGGGCTGCCAGTGAAGTCAGCTTCTCTGGCCTATAACCTGAAGACTCCATATTTTTAGCCAAACCTGTGATTTCACTGGCCTTGAAGAAAGCAATCCCTCTGCCTGCTGCTTCTGGAAAGCTTGGCCATTGATTTCCCTACAACTCTCTTCCCTGGCCACCCGCTCTGTCAGATGAGATGACAGCACCTGGCACAGGGTGGATAAACAAAGGAAGGAGCATTTAGTAGGTATATACCACCTGCCAGATCTTGAACTAAATGTTGGGGATACAAAAAAAAGTGCAGCTGCTGCCGCAGGGAACTTCCATTCTAACAGGGGAAGCCAGTGGAAGGGAAGGGAAGAAACATACCAGGCACACTACCTCAACTACTCTATAGAGGAGGGGCAGCCTAGGGATGGAGTTTCCACCTGGGGAGTCACTGAGATGTGCAGGAGCTATAAGAAAGCTCATGACTGCCCTTTCCAGAAGCGATGGCGGCTTCAGTTTGATTCCTCTTCCAGTCAAGAGGTGGAAAAGCAGACCAGGTGGTGAGGCGCCCAAGGTGGGTGGGATGGAGAATGTGGTCTGCAGCCAGCTACAGCCACGGGAAGTTCAGTTTCTATACACTCTGTTGCTCTCCAATTAAGTCAGCTAAGCCCCAGGAGGAGTTCCAAAGTGGAAGGAGAAAGACTCGGTCTCTGGAGGTTGGGCCAGAAGGATGCGGGGGCAGATGGGAAGGAAAGCCAAGACAATCAATAGAGTTAGTGTTTGGGGGCCAACTTATCGGTAAGAGTCTGTCTATTCCAACATGCTTGGAGTCTAGTCAGGAGGGCCTGGGTGTGAATCCTGCCTCAGCCACTGAACAGTGGATGTTCCCAGGTGAGTCATTCTATGCTCAACGGTCCACATTGTCTTCCAGCTCTTAATTCTATTAAAGCTATTATGTAGCACATAAGGTTCAAAAATAGGGTGCGTGTTGTCTCAACAACCCCAGGAGATAGATGCTATTATGATCCCCATTTTATAGATGAAGAATGGAGGAGGAGAGAGGTGACATGTGTTGCCTGTGGTCCCACAGCTCTGTAAGTTGTCTGAGGTCAAACTTGGACTCAGGTCTTCCTGACTCCTGGGCCAGCAGCCTTGCGCTCTGTGGCAATGCGCCGCCCTGGAGGTCCCATCTAGACCTCACATACCCTCTTCCAGCGCTGATGCTCTATGACAAGAATTTTCAGGAGCTTGCTGGCCCCTGCCCAAATAAGCCAGCAAGGGCTCCAGACAGGTAATTGTCCCCTCCACACCATCGGCAAGTGATGGATGTGTGCCCCCCACAACTCCACTCACATAACAGGACCAGGTCCATTTTTGGCCAAAGACCTATTTACCCCATCCAAAGAAAACAGTATCTTATCATTCATTCAGTGATTAGCTTATACCTATTAGGAAGGATAAAGACCAGTAGCTGTTCAGTCCTGCCTCACTCTTGACCCCAGCGGGAGTTTTCTTGGCAAAGATACTGGACTGCTTTGTCATATCCTTCTCTAGCTCATTTTATGGATGAGAAAACTGGGGCCAACAGGGGGTCACACAGCTAGTGTCTAAGGTAGATTTTGAACACAGATCTTTCCAAAGCTGCCTCCATCCCCTTGTGAAGGAGAAAATGACTCTTCTCCTTTTTAAGCCTCAGAAGTCTCTGATTTCCCTTAACAATCCCCAAATCTGTCGTGGCCAGAACTAAAACTCTCGCTCTTTCTCAGAAGCCTTTAGCTTTTGACTCGTCTTGTACTCTTGTTGCAGGGAACTCTGGGCATTTGTTGCATTTCTTAGGTGGAAGCCCTCCACCACCCAATTCTACCTCATCATTCTCTATTTTCTCTCCTCTCTTCTAGGGACCCTCCCCAGCCTGGTGATGTTCCATGTTCTAAGGTCACTCCAGGTGAGAACAGTCTATGATGGAGGGTCTCCGTAAGCCCTGACATTCCATGCCCTGAGGTCTCTTCCAGACCTGATCCCTTCTAGTTCCCCTGTTTTTTCCTAGGCCCCTTCTCTGCTCTCCCATTCTGAGATCCTCAAAAGAAGTCAGGCCAGCAGTTCTGGGCTTGCTGCTGCTCGTTCCCCCAGAGAAGAGGAGATCTGAAGAGCCAGCCCCGCAAAGAAACTGCCTCCCCACCCCCCACCCCCGCCCATTGTTCCCCAGGTCACCTTGATCCCTCAGCTCACAGCTTAGTTATCAGTCAACACTTGCTCGACTGTAGTTGGCAGGTGATAGAATGGGGGCAGGGCAGAGGCACTGGGAGATTAGGGGCAGGGAGGCCTCTTTCAGGGGAGCCTGGGTAGGGCCCCCACGGTTGGCTCAGTCTGCAATCAGTCCTACCGGAATGGTGGGATTCCACAGCCAGATGAAGAGAATCTCTCCCGCCCCTCCGACTCCCTCCCCACTCCAGTGTGCAGACTTGTCAGACATGGCTAGGAGGACCCTAGGGAGCATCCCAACACTGGCCCTGTGTCCAGGGAGAAGCTGCTATAGAATAGCAGATGACCAGTTCTGTCCAAGCTTCAAAGGACCTCTTACCATTTGGCCCCATCTCATTTTACAGAGAAGGAAATTGAGGCAGCCCTAGAGTAGTGGAAGAGCTGGGATTTGAACCTCTGTCTTCTGACTCCTGCTTTAGTGCCCTTTCCTCTTTAATCCAGTGATCATTCTATCCATCCATCCATCCATCCATCTATACATACATACATACATACACCCATCTATTCATCCATCATTCACCCATACATACATGCATAAATACACCCATCTCTCCATCCATCCATCCATCCTTCTATCCATCCATCCATCCATCCATACATCCATTCATCTATCTATTCATCCATCCATCTATGCATACATACACCCATCTATCCATCCATCCATCCTTCTATCCATCTGTCCATCCATCCAAAAGCATGTCTGAGGGGCCTGCTGTGTCCCATGGACTGAGCTAGGTGTTGGGGGTACAAATACAAAAGTGATGGAGACCCTGACCTGGAGGAGTCACATCACACTTTGTCTATTTAGGGGAGAAAGTCCCACCACTGGCCTCCCATCTAGGGGGCCCCACCCTGGGCATCCCTGTGCCTAGCTGCCATTTACTAACTTGCTGACTGAAAGGAGAATGACTCTTTAGATCTCAGTTCTCTCACCTGTAAAATGGAATCATAGCCTCTTAGATCAAAATATGTTCCCAAATCCAGAGCTAGAATGGACCTTGGGGGCCCCATGTCAAGACTTCATTTTATAGCCAAGGGAACTGAGACCCAGAGTGAAGAGATTTGTTCCAGCAGACTGGAGGGGGCCTTGCAATCCATTAGGAGAGGAGGATCAGTGTCCACGGCAAGGGAAGTGATCATGGCATAGCTCTCTGCACTGAGATCCATGATGGGAACATATCTGAAGGAAGGATGTTCAGAGGACAGTGGTGAGGATGGGGTCAGGAGAAGGCAATGGGGGTGGGGGATGCTCTGAGGAGCACAGACCTTTGAGTACGACCTCCACCCAAACTCGCCTCAGAGCCCAGTAGCAGAGTTGGCAGCCAAACCCTGGCTTTCTGCCTCCAAAACCATTGCCTGGAGATCAGCATTCTTATCCTCGCCTCTCACATCCAGAGCCAGAGATAAATCCTGCTGGTCTGGACAAGGTCATCCTCAAGACAAATGGACTAAAACTTCACTTGGCTCCTGAAGAGGCTGTGGGTGGATTTATATGGTAACTCTCCTGGTCACCAAGCGAGCTAATAGACCTTTGTGCTTAATGGGTTCCTGAAGTGATTGATCCTCTGCTCTAGGCAGAGATAATATAATAAATAGCATTTATAGCTTTAAGATTTGGAAAAATGCTTTACAAATTCCATCTCACTTGATCCTCACAACAACTCTGTTTGGTAGTCATCGTTATCCCCATTTTACTGATGAGGAAACTGAGGCAGACTGAGGCTAAGCAACTTGCCCAGGGTCACATAATTCTAGGAAGGGTCTGAGTCTACATTTGAACTCAGGTCTTCAGGACTCCCTGTCTAATTGTACACAACAGGGAGAACAGCCTCTCCTCGTCCTTGTAAAAGTTGTACTAACAATGAGAAGGCAGCATTTGGACAAGTGATGCTGGTTCATTCAATGGGGTTCTGGAGATGTGACCAGTTTGAATCCTCTGGAGATTAAAACTTGGACCATTACTCTGGAAAACAGCAACAAATACCATTTGGGGAGGGGTATTGTAACAACCCTCGGTGTGGGGCTTTGGTGGCCACTCTTTCCTTCTGGATGCCCTTCTCTCCAGGCCAACGAGATGCTTTGTGCTTCTGGCTCTCATCCTCCTGTCTGCCCACCTCCCCTGTGCCTCCTTTGTTAGATCTCTGTCCACATCCTGTCTCCCAAACTTAGGCTCTGTCCTGCACTCCGCTTTTTTCCTCTACACATTCTCTAAACGTCCTCCTTAACAGCAGGGAGCTTAATGCCCATCTCTACGCAGATGACTCTCAGATCTCTCTATCCGGCCCTAAGTGCCTGTTCAGCACTAAGAACTACCTAGTGGACATTCTGAAAGGGATGTGCTGCAGGCACCTCAAACATGACATGCCCAAAGCTTTCCTCTCCTCCTGCTACCAAACACAATCATCTTTGAGGCTTTCCTATTTCTGCCAAGGGCACCACTGCCCTCTCAGTTACCCTGGCTGACCACCAAGCTGCCCTTCTGCAATCCTCACTTGCCAAATCTCGCCATTTCTATCTCTCTAGCCTGTCTCACATCTAGCCCCCTTTCCCCATGCCCACAGCTGTCCCCTTAACTTTCTATTTTTCTATGGGAGTGGGGGTGATGGAGGGGAGAGGGGAGTCAGGGATAGGGATAGCAAAAAAAAGGCAAGGGGGACAGTGAAGCAGTTTTGCAAAATGACTTCATAGAAGAAAGATCAGAAGGAAACGCAGAGACTCAGGACAGCTTGGGTAGTTACAGGTTGAATTTCTTATATATTCAAACAGAAAAATAAGCCGTCTATGACAGAGATGGGAAGTTTTATGAACAATCAATTCTCTTTTTCTGTTCTATTGGGCAGAACAATAAAATGATCATTTTTTCATGTTTATTAAGGTCAGAAAAAATTGTATTAAGAAATGAAAAGAAAACCATCCAGAACCGGAGAAGCAGCAAAGAGCTGGTTAGTATAAATAGCTGCTAAGTGATGGCTTGATTTCTGCTGTCTGACTCCTGATCCATAGGGCTGCTCTCTGCCTTCAAGTCAGTTTCACCTTGGGGATCCCGGTGCGCTGACGCTAGGCTGGCTCGCTTGCTTCTATGTTCCCTGAGGCAGCCCGCTCCCTTAGGGGCTGAGGTGGCAGATGCTCTAGCTCCTGAGTGCCACCTTCTCTTGGCTGGGCATCGTTGGCAGGTCTCTTAGGCAAGCCCTGCCTCCACAAAAGCACACTTACAGAGGCATTGCACCTGTGCGTAGGCACACGTACGTGTGTGCCCAGTTAAAACACAGCGACAGTCCTTCCCCCCACCCTTCATTTCAGTAAAACTCATGTCCAGCAGCAATTATGTGCATTTCTACAGTCCTGTTAGATATATAAAACCCTGTTCACTCATCAACCTGTACAATTAGGTAGTGAGCTAGGGAATCTAAGCTTATCACTGTCTCCCTTTTATAGATGAAGAAACAGATGCAGGCAACTTAAGTGGCTTACCCAAACTAAGGTATGTAATAGACCTGGGATTTGAACCCAGATTCTTTCATTCCAAATCCAGTCCTCCTTGCCACGAGTACATTGCAGATGTCTCAGCTGGGACTCAAATTTGAGTCTTCTGAAGATGACAGGTCTGGGTCACCCTCCTTGACAACAGCAATGGAACTCACAATGGCCAGCAATGGTCATGGAAGAGGTACTGAGAAAACCAGATTTACTGAGACCCTCCAGACGTGCCCTTGTAGTCCTCCCTACGTGGAGAATGTTCTCATGCCGGTGTGGCTAGATCCCAGGGAGAGAGAGCCTGGTTTCGAATCTATGACCTGGGTAGTGGCCCGAGTTGGGTTCATGTTTTCTCTTGGTAAAGCTACCCAGCTACCAAGAGCCAAACTCAGTGGATTTATGAATCCTGTACTGGTCAGGTAACCCCGGGGTTCTATGCCTGTGTGACCATCGCAATGAGAATGTTTTCACCATGGTACCTGGAAAAGACAGTAATTAATACGAAAGATAGAATATTGGTCAACTATTATATATTGACTTCACATGAATATTTATTGTATTTAAACCCCTGGAACTCTGTCTGTTGTTCTGAAAATAGAATAGTGTATACCAAAGCCACTGGACTTACTCTTCATGACTATGCCTTGGGGAGAATTCTTAACCAAGCAGTGAATAAACATAAACATAAAAATAAAACTCATCATTTTAATGACATAAAATTCAAAGGCTCCTGCATGAGCAAAATCAATGTAGTTAGAATAAGAAGAGAAACCTTGAGTAGGGAAAAAAATCTTTGTGTCAAATATCACTGTTAAAAATATCAAAAACAAAAAATACATATAAAGCCCTTCACAAGCCTTAAAGTTCTATATAAATATTAGCTATTATTGTTATATCTTATATCTAAGATATAAAGAGAACTGACCCAAATAAATGAGATCAAGAGCTATTCCTGCAAAACGTAAGTAATAAAAAGATATCAAGTTTTCCAAAAAAAGAGTTTTAACTGTTTATGAAAACAACCTACAAATCATAAATAGTAAGAGAAATATAAATTAAAATAACTGAAATTTTAACTCATACCTTGCCAGTCGGTCCAGATGGACAAATAGAAAGTTGAGTGTTACAGGGGATATAGAAATGCAGATACACTGATGAGGGCTATGAAGACAGACCTTTACATGCACTCACACACATGAAGTCAAGGGACAACTCCAAGGTTCATTGATTTAGAGCTGGAAATCCTGTACTCCAACCTCCTCATTATACAAATGGGAAAACTGAGGACCAGAGGGGTTAAGTGACTTGCCCAATGTCACAGAGGCTTTAAAGGGAAGATCTTGAATTTGAAGATAAGTCTTCTGACTCCAAATCAAGCAGCTGCTCCACTGTACCATCCTGAAATATTGTCCAATCTGCACACCATGGACTTTCAATGAACTGGAGACACATTGAGCAGTCTGCGCTGACAAGGACAATTGGCTTCAGTGTTTATTGAAATGCGATTTCTATTCATTTAGACCTTGTTTATTGGTAAGCTGTTTTTTTGCTTTATTACAAAAGTGTGCAAAGGGGTGGCAGTGGGGAAAACGGCATCTCTCCAGAAGTGATACAAAAACACAAAAGGCATCCATAAAACTTATCTTAGCTAAGCCCCCATCAAGACCTGGTGTATAGAACTGGAGTCTTTTGTGCCTGTGTATGGACTTGAGGAGGGAGGTCAAATTGAAAGGAAAAAATTACTCCCTCCCTCCTCTGACCTCCACCTTTGGAATGTGGGAGTTGCCAGCTCGATCCAGACATACATTCTTGTCCCTCTCCTCCTATCAGGCAGTTCCTGTTCTTTAAATAATGCCATGGACTCCATCCCTGCACATACAAGGGGAAATGAGGAGTCAGTGACCACATATTGTTCCCAACTCTGTTCCCTTCTGTAATAAGGAAGAGGAAACATTTTCCCAGTCCTATACAGCATTCTCTCTCCTTACTAAAAGAAATTCCTGGTGTGGTGAAACTCCATCCCATTGCCTGTGCTCCCTGGCATTCCTGAACATATTCTTGGGACAGTAATCCTAGAGATTCCTTTCCCACCTATGGAACTTTAACTCTTATCATGCCATTTCTTGGCATCAAAGAGATACCACTAGTTATAGAAAGAAGACTATTCTTTCTCATCAAGTCAGATCCTCTTCCTCCAGCTATCTGAGATACAATAATGCTCATCCATCCATCCATCCATCCATCCATCCATCCATCCAACAAACAAACATTTGCTTATTAAGGACCTACCCTGTACAGAGTCTTGTACTAGTTGCTAGCACCAAAATTTAATTTTAATTCAGCAAGCATTTATTCAATTCCTTCTATGTGCCAGTCAGTGCACTGGCCACTAAAGACACAAAGACAGACACTTGAAATGGTTCCTACCCTTGAGGACCTTATATTCTTGTGTGCGTGCGTGCGTGCGTGCGTGTGTGTGTGTGTGTGGTATGAAGTCCATGGATAAGGAAACACAAGGTAATTTAAGGAGGGAGAGAGAAGTCTTGCCTTTCTATGAAGCTCTTAGTCTAGTAGGATTCTACTTGTTCCAAATGCCACAGGAAAGAAAATGTTCTACCATTCATTTCTGTAATAAAGGAGGTAAACAATTTCCCCTGCCCTGCATTAATCTAAGGAGGACCTTTTCACCTGAACCCAATTTCCCACAGTTTCTGATCCTGTAGTTGGAGAATCAGATTAAATGCTATTATACTGTACCCTCAATTAACTGGACCCAACTGACTGAAATTTTTAGTTAACTAGAATTGGTTTGCTGACTGCCCGTCTGGGTCAATACCAAGACAGAGAGTAAGCAGCAGAAGAAGAAAAGAAGGCTGAGGACAAGACCTGTTGTTTGGATTGTTTGGATGCTGAGCCAGCCTTGAAGACTGAGGAGTGGCTGGAAAGGTAGAAGGAACCAGAAGGGAGCAGGAGGCAAAAATTCAGAGGGAAGAGCATCCAGGAAGAACAGCTAAAGAAGGTGGAGAAACAAGAAAAGATCATCAGATTTGGCAGTTAAGAGACCTGGTAACAGGGAGAAGAGAAATTCCATCTGAGATTGGAAGAAGAGGACAGAGTGGAAGCTGGCACTGAGGGTTTTTTAACTGAAGAGAACAGGAAAAGGGCCATTCATGCTGAAATTGCCTCAGTTTTCTAAGTAAAGTAGGAGGCAAGGTCCTAAGACGAGAGGAGGTAAAAAGAGTGGCAGGCTTAAAAAGGGAAGAGAAGGTCTCAAATGACTAGCTCCTGTGGGGCACGAGATGGGGACTTCATTAGGGTGAAATAAAGGAATTGTATTGGGGGTTAGATGATATGTGTGATGTACTCAATCAGCACAGAAAAAAAGAAAGCTGTAGTAACGAGCTGAACTCCAGCAAATGGCTGTAAGAGCCTGGCAGAGAGCCAGCAAACACCATGTCAGAGCAGAGTGCCCCCAGAGTCCCTGAGGTGGGAATAAGAGCTGAGATGCTGTCCTTTAGCTGAGGGCTCTGATCTCAGAGCTGGAATCTCTCCAAGATTTGTACCTGTCCTTCTAGTTGGATCATGGGTAAGATCAGCTTAGGCCCATGCAAAGATTTAATCACCCTTGCCTCAAATGCCAATGGACAGGTGCTTCTCAGGAGTCATCTTCCTTTAGGTGATGAAGGGATGCAGGAGAGCCTCCGTGTCTAGAAGTAGCCGCAGGCTGTGTGAGCACAGTCCTGACCAAGCAGAAACTCGTTTCACCGGGCCTCTGGATGTCCTTCCATGATCTTCCTGGCCAGGACATGTTTCATCTGTCTGCGTCCAGTAGTACTTTCATTTCATGGCTCTCTGTCAGATCATCATTCACCCTCAGGGACTAGCTTTTTCGTAATAGTGTGAAAAATTTTGTGCAGATCAGCTGAATTCACCTATCAGCTGGAATGAGGAGATGCCTCCAGGTGAAAGGTCTGGGGCTTTCACAGCAGTTCATTCTGCCTATTTGATTTTGAGTGCTCCAAATTTCCAGGAATCTAGCTTCGTCAAGGTCCCAGGGCAACCTTTGCTGTAAAAAGAGTGGGCTAAAGCAAATGGGAACCTGAGAAATCTCCCAGAAAGCCTGATATGAGTGCTGACTTCAAGTAGAAGTCCTGACAGACAGCTAAGGCTGCCTACTCTTGTGTGGACATCTGCCTTACCTTCCTAAGTGGGGGGCCCTGAGGGGTGACTTGCCATTTAAAGGACATGTTCTTCAGAGGTGGGGAAGGGAATTCTCCCCAAAGTGTTGTAGTGAAGAGAGAAGAAAAAGTGAGGCAGTTACCCCTGCCCTACAGGAGCCTCCTGGTCACCACAGTGGCCACTTGAGTTCACTAAGGGACTCTTACTTGAAAAATACCAGCCACACGAAGGCACCATCGTACCTGAACCTTTGAGATGACCTGTCTACCTAAGGGTTAGCATCTTTTGCTCTCCTGATCTCCTGGTTCAGGGATGCCAGCAGTCAATGTGAAGCTCTTCCCCCATGATCTCAGCCTCAACACTTAGCCTATCCAGATTAGCCCTGCTCTCCTCCCATCTACACACAATCCATTCCTCTCCCTCTTCCCTCATCTTCCAATAGGTCCTCTGGCCCCCTTGTTCTGATGCTAACCTGTGTTTCATCTGAGATATTTTCCCTCATTCTCCCTCTTCTTATGCTAATGGAAAGCTGACTTTCCCCCAGTGTCACTTCATCCCTAGCCTTCGTCTCCAGTACTAGGTAACCTCTCTTGCTCCCCAATAAAGTGGGGTCAAATTGATTTGGCCTACTCCTTGTTCCTCTACGTCACCTAAACACCTGCCCTTGGGCAACTTTGCTTTCTTTGAAGTTCACCCTGTCTATTTAAAGTCACCCAGTACAGATCTAGCCTTCAGCTGACCCTCCCCCTGTTAGGGAGCTCAGTACCTGGCTCATAGTCTGCCTTCCTTCCTACTCCTTAGCCCCCACCCATCATCTGCGGGTGCCAGGTATTTATATTGATGTCCTCTTCGATATCCTGGCCTGCCTATCCAACAACCTCCATGCCATGACTTTCACTCCTCCTCGACCACTAGTGAGATAGATCAGAACTTGGCTGTCAGGGAGCCTATAACTGGCCATGGTCCTGAACTGTGGAACACCCCTTTGATAGCACTCTTTTGTCTGTCCCCTGTCTTCCTTAGCCTATTTATCAATCTTCCGAGGAGCTGAAGACTCTCCATCCTTCCATTTTCCCAGTCTCTTGACACCGCTTTAGCCGTAGTTTCCATCCTTCACAGTTTTGACTCTATAGCTAAACTATTCCCCAAAGGCACCATGACTTACTTTTGAAGCTCCTGCCCACCATAACTTTTCATTATTCATGTCAGACTGATCTTCAGCTATAGCCCGTTGCTCTTGCTTAAGTGCTGCTGGACACAGATGGAGGAGGCCAGGAAATTGCAGAGTGGGTCCACTGTAAGCTCATGTGCAGTAGGGAAGTGTGGCATAATGCAGAGGGTACTAGGTAGAGAGAAGAGAATACCAAGGTTCAATTCTGACCTGAGACATGAACTAGCTGTATGATCCTGGGAAGATCATTTATGTTTCTGAGCCTCAAGTTTGTTTTTAATTAGCAAAGTGAGGGGATTGGACTCCATGGAACCTGAGGTCCACTTGAGTTCTAAGTCTGGGCTCCTAGGTTGCTATGACTGTGCTACTACCTAGAAATCTTCATTCTCCACAATGTCTGTCCTGTTCTGTGCTTCTTAGGTCCCTTCTCTAGCCCAGCAGTTAACTCACCTCCTACTTTCCTAAGAAAATTGAGTGTACCCATTTTGAGCATCCTGAGCTGCCCTCCTTCCCAGGCACAAACATCTCTCCATATTCCCCTTTCCTCTCCTCCCTTACTTTAGGCTCAGGTGGACCTTTCCTCTTTCAAGGTTCTGCTTGTGCCTTTGACCCCACCCCATTATGTCTCCTTCAGGAGGTTGGCCCATGGACCATTTTCTCTCTTTCTCCTCTCCACTTTCTTCCTATATTCTTGCAAGAGAGCAAGGACCCATTAGGGAAAGAGCCAGCAGAGCAGAGTCTTAGAATGTGTGCTGCATATTGCTGCAAGGCAGATGGGCCCAAGAATGGCTCTCAATGGAGAGTCTGGCACTGTTGGATCAAAACTGAGGTCCAGTAAACTGGCAATGGGAACCAGATAATGGTCTAGGTTTGGGGGCTGCCCTAGCACTGACAGGCTGCATCCTCTCACCACTGGTCGGCCTGTCACACATTGGTGGCAGTGAGGCCTGGAGATGGAGTGAGCCCAGCTGGGATGGTGATATTCTCATCATTTTAGTTAAGGTTTGCTGTGATGAGTTGACTTTACATCACATGCCTCCATGTCTATGAAAGAGCTCAGCCACGGTGGAATGGATGAAGACTGTCCATACTGGACTGAGATGCAGGATGTCTGGCGCTCCCAGTGGCATGAGCAAGAAGGGAGACTCTATGTCCAGGCCTGGCAAACATCTCTGGAGTTTGAGCATTGGAAGGGACCGTCTCCATCCCACACAGAACACTGGTCTGAGAATGTGGGCAGAGAGGGGAAGTAAAAGGTCTTAGCAGTCTGCCAAGCCATGACTCCTGGAAAGCTGGGAATGCTGGGACATTCAGGAAGAACTCAATCAATGAACATTTCTTAAGCACCTGCCATGTTCCAAGCACGGAATTCCAAAAGAGGCAAAAGATAGCCCTTGACCCCAAGGAGCTTACCATCTAATGGGGGAGAGAGGCCCAAACCAATAGATACAAAACAAGCCGTGCTGTTTAGAGGATAAATAGGAAGTAATTATCAGAAGGAAGACACTGAAATTAAGATGGGGAAGGCTTCCAGGAAAAGCTGGGATTTTACTTGGAACTGAGAGGTAGCCAGAGAAGTCAGTATGAAGTTGAGGAGGGAGAGTATTCAAGGCAGCTGGAGGAAATGCCCAGAGCCAAGAGAGGGAGGGGTCTTGTTTGTGGAACAACTGGGAGGCCAGTGTTACTGGAGGGAAGAGTAGGGGGTGGGGAGTGGGAGGTGTAAGAAGACTGGACAGGTAGGAAAAGGCTACATTAGGAAGGGCTTTGAATGACAAAGCACTTTGTATTTAATGTTGGAGGCAATAGGGAGCCCCTGGCGGGTTTTGAGTAATAGCAGAAACTTAATGGATATTTGTGCGAGGGAACATAAAGCTAATTACGTTGGGTTGTCCTATCTACACATGCACTGGTGCATGTAAAAACAAGTATGTGTGTGCCACTGTGTCAGTGTGCAGCTAGTGGGGCAGTGTATAGAGCCCCAGGTCTGGAGTCAGGAAGACTCATGTTCCTGAGTTCAAATCTGACCTCAGACAATTACTAGCTGTGTGACCCTGGGCAAGTCACTTCACCCTGTTTGCCTCAGTTTCCTCATCTGTAAAATGAGGAGCCACTCCCTCAACAGCCTCCCATGGCCACTTTTCTTAGGAGTGTGAACACAGTGCAGCAGTAGCACCACCAAGGGGAAATTCCTCCTGCTGCTAACACCAGAGCTGTTCGGCCTCCGCCTTTTTTTCTTCTTTCCTCAGTCTCTGGTATTTTTTTCTGTTTGCTGTTCAGTCGTTTCAGTCATGTCCAACTCTCCATGACCTTATTTAGAGTTTTCCTGGCAAAGATACTGGAATGGTTTGCCATTTCCTTCTCCAGCTCATGTTACAGATGAGGAAATTGAGGTCAAGAGGGTGAAGTGACTCACCCAGGGTCACACTGCTAGGAAGACCCCTCTGTGTCCTTGACTGGAAGCGTGGGCTGAGCTGAAGGCAAACTTCAGAGGTGCAGAGCTGATCAGTGGCCAGGAAGGCCTCAAGCATGCCTCCCTGGCCAACCCCCACGGACCTGTCATGGAAAGAGGTGGTGGCTACATGACAAGTCAGAGCCCTGACTGCTCAGCCTGAGCTTGAGAGCTGCCATGCTGCCAGCCTCCTTCCAGTGGCCTTGGAAAGGGGTGAGTGGTTCTGAGCAGGGACCATGCCTGCTCCTTCCAAACTCCATGAAATAAGAAGAGGCCCCTTTGGCTCCTTCCCTGCCTATTAATTGTATGTGCAAAGAAGAGGAGGAATATACATGACACCATTTCTTTTTGCCAGCCAGAGGACAGTGAGGAGGCATGCCCCAGCTGTGTGGAGCGAGATTGGCTTCCAGAAGCTGATGAATCTGAAGGTTCATTTATCTCATTCTGGGGGAGAAAAGGGAAAGGTCCCTGTGGCTCCCCCAAAAGAAAAAGCATTTCTTGGAGCCCAAATCTTCCAACCTCCTGATTTTAGAGAGGCTCAGAAAGGGAAAGAGACTTGGCCAAGACCATACAGCTCTGAGTGCCAGAGTCAGGATTTGAACCGTGGGTCGCTGAATACAAATCCATATTCTTTGCATGAGGCCTTGCAGCCCACACCTGAGGCAGGAGAAGACAGGTGTTATGGGAATTTTGTGTTTCCTTCTACTATTCCTCCTGCATATTTTGGTGAATGAAAAGTCTGGTTGAACCTGAATAAAAGCTCTGCTGGAGGATATAAAATTTTACTTAAGAGACTTACATGCTAGATAAGATACCTAGAGACAGAGAAGACAGAATAGAAGAGAAATTATAAGATAAAAGACCAGACAGAATCTCCACTGTGCCTGACTCCAGTGCCCACCAAGCCTGCTCCTCCATCAGCTGATTTGTGAACGCTGAACATAATCTGTAACCTGACTTAGTTTCCCTGTAGTGTTTGTCTGATGGAGCTGTTTCCTTAGGGGAGGTGTGAGATGATGACTGTTTAGTGAAGCTTTTCCAGCTTTTATGAATTGCAGGAAGCCTGTAATCATGGGTCTGTCTTCTCTCTAACTCTACAGCCTAAGGGGACTGTCCAGGACTGTGACATGTAAAGGAAGGATTTTCTGCCACGCTGAATAAGGCGCCCCCTGGTGCCCATCATCTCCAAAGCCCGAGCCTGGGCTTGAGCACGGTAAGGAAGCCCAAGCTTTTATCTCCCTAAGCTCAGCATTGTGGTAATATCTGTGTCAGCAATTACCCCCTGCTCTGGGGTCCCGCTCACTTAAGGCATTGTCCAGGACCAAGAACATGATGGAGAAAATGTTAATGATTCAGTATAAACTTACCAGCATGTCCCACGTTTTTAGAGAGTCGGTTGTTAAACATTTACTAGAACTTTTATACTACCCAAAGTGAGAAATGGAGAGGTTTTTCAGGAGTTGAGGGGGGGGACCAGAGAGTGAGGATGATTTACTTAGCTGAGCAACCAGCCTGGAACTTGAAATGAAATCCAAAGGGTCAAGAAAAAATATAAATAAGGACCTTCTTGGCATATCCAGTTTGTCACTCCATCTTTCTATTTGTTCCTACCGGTTCTAGGTAGTGCAGTGGAGAAAGCCCCAGGTCTGGACTTCAAAGAATTTGAATTCAAATATGACCTCAAACACTTACTAGCTGGGTGACCCTGGGTAAGTCACTTAACCCTATTTGCCTCAGTTTCCTCATCTGTGAAATGAGCTGGAGAAAGAAATGGCAAATCACTCTAGCATCTCTGTCAAGAAAACCCCAAACGGGGTAACAAAGAGTTAAACACCATAAAAATCCTTGTTCCACTCACAAGGCCAGCCCCCTGTTAGGTCATCATCACTGGACCCTGTGTCCTAGATCTCTCTGCTCCTCTGCCTTCTCCAAACAGCTGCCAACAGTCTTCCTAAGGTACAGGTGTGAGCCCAGAAGCTGCAGGGACTCCCTACTGCCCCAGAACCAAATGCAGACCCCATCCTTCTCAATCAGGCTCTGGCCACAGCGTTGGGTGAATTCTGCTTTAGACACTGTTTGGTTTAGCCAAACCAGGCTCAGAAGAGGGAGAGTTCCCCTTGGGTTCCTGAGGTAAGCACAGTGGAGGAGATCAGAGTCAATAGGGCCAGAGAGAGGATGAGGTCAGCAGACCAGAGGTCAGCTGGTCCTCAGGGAGAGCCTCAGAGAGCATAAGAGAAAGGGCAGACTGGATGCAGGGGTCCACCCCTCTTCTGACTACAGGAGCAGGCGAGGTCTTCCCCTCTCCCAAGTTCAAAGGTGCCTGCCCTGGCAGGAGAAGTGGAGTTGGGTGTAGAGTAGGACTTGAGAAATCTGCTGCTGAGCCTATCTGATGCAACCTGGGTGTGCTGACCCCTCACTGGTCCCTGCTATTTTTAACCAGGGCAGGACAAGGAGATCTCTTGGGGCAGGAACGCAGGCAGCTGAGCTGGGAGCTGGCCCAGTTCCCCGGAGAGCCCTCTGGGGATCTACAGCAGGGGAGGTGTGACCCCCGAAGGAGGGGGCTGGACTTCAGCATAATGGGGGCTCTTCAAACCCAAGGAGGGTATTGTGAAGTCTGGGGTGACGGAAGCACCCAGGATCCAGGCTGAAGAGAAGAAAGGGAGCGGGGGCAATCACTGGGACTGCGAGAGGGTGGTTCCCGTAGCCTGTGCCCTTGGCATTCCCTGGTGTGCAAAGGCTGAGCGGATGGAGTTTAGGGAACAACTTGTGAAGACCAGGCAGAAACAGGTGCTAGGCTTCAGGAGGAAGGGAAGGCTGCCTCGTTGTCTGTCTGTCTGTCAGTGACAATCTGTCTTTTGGTCTCAATCTCTGTGACACTGTGTGTCTGTGACTCTGTCTCACACACACTGACTGACTCTACCTCCCTGTCTATCTCTCTGTGATTCTGCCTTTCTTTCTCTGTCTCTGACTCTCCCTCTCCCCGCCCCCCATTCCCTATCTGCACTGGGACACTAGAATCAGAAAGCTTCTGGCAGCCCCTGGTCATGTCCCCTAACCTAGTCTATGAACCTCAGTTTCTTTATCTGCAAAATAGGGACGATCATATATGCAGTGCTCACCTCCTGGAGCTGATGTTTGCAAAGATCCTTGTGTCCCAGCAAAGCAAAACCCTTTTATTTCTCCTCCCACTCTCACTGGTTCTTCTTCTCCTCCCTCCCCACTCCCTTCTTCACCCCCCCCATCACATTCTCTCTTCTGATCCCCCACCCAAGGTGCCTAAGCCACCTTTCCTGGAGCCCCTCCCAGCCCCTCTCCCTCTGACCATCTCTTCAGGCCTGTGAGGTTTCCTCAATTCTATAAACTGCATCTTGAGGCCAGCACTGTGTCCCATGGCTTCTAGGAGAGGCAGTAGGAACCTTGGGCAGACAATCCTGGGGCCTCTGCTCCGAGGCCCTCCTCTGTAGAATGAGTATAGCCTGGCCTCCATCCAAGCCCCAAGCCTGGGGTATTTGGTTCAGGATGCCGCTGGGATGGAGATGGCACCCCTACCACTCAGGCCTGCCAGAAGGAGGCCCTTTGCGCCCTGTAAACAGAACTGGTGATCTCCATTAGTGTGACCTCCCTCTGAGGGTGGGGTTAACCAATGCCGCATGCCACCCCCCACACACACACTCACACTCACACACACACAAACACATACACATAATCATACTCACACACACACAAATATACTTACACACACATTCATACACAATTGCTCTCACACATAAACACACTCTCACACTCTCACAACACACTCTCACACACAAACACATACACTCACATTCTCACTCACATACTCACTCACACATACTCATATACCCTCATACATTCATTCACATTCACACACACACACCACACACACACTCAGCTGAGCTCTTCCTTCCATTTTCTCAGCAGCCCTCTTGATCCATTTTCCCAGGGTATCAAGGACTTTCTACATGAGAGATAGTGCCCATCCTGGAGTCAGGAGGTCCTGGGTTCAAATTCTGTCTCTGACAACCCCAAAGTCAATTGAGCTTTCCATTTCTGGGCAGTTCTCAGAGACACTAAGTTCCTGAGAACAGCATCAGTCTGCACCAGGGGAGGGAGTTTCCACACCAGGAATTCCAGGCATTAAGGAAGTCACTCATGGGCTGGACCCTTCCATCCTTGAACACAAAAACTTCTCTCCTTCCTTTCAGGTAGCAGCCCTGGCCTTGGCCCTTGCTAGAATTCCCTGCACAAAGGGCTGCTTCAGGCCCAAGGCAAGGCTGCTTCTGTTGGTCAGGCCGGGAGAACAAGCCCCCTTACAGAGCGGCTGCCCGGGCCATTTGGCTCAGGCACAGAAGCTCTCTGAGAAAGAGCCTCGTGGTCTGCGGTGGGCAATCCCCACTGAATAATGAGGCCATTCAGCCTCACCTAACTCTTCTAGCGCTCCCCTAGCAAACCCAGAGAAAGAGGAAATGATGGTGCCCCCTACCCCCACCCCAAGATCCAGTGAAGCAGGGCAGAAAAGGGGTGGGCAGGGGCCCCAGGGAAGGGCAGAGCTGCAGCAGGCCCTTGAGCTCTGGCCTCCACCATGAGACTTTGAGCCACTTGCAACCGCACTGCCCCCCACAAACACACCTCCCCTCAAACTCCTGCCCAACTGGCCACCAGATGGTGAAAAGGAGTGGGGTGGAGTTCCACCCTTGGCCATCCATAGGAGCCTGGTGCAAAGAGGGCAGCCCCACTCTCCCGGATCCAAAGGAGAGGGCCAGGGCTTACTGACCCTTTAGTGGGCTGCAGTTCTCCTCCAAACCCTGGATTTGGTGTTCCGGCCCTGCCTGACTCAGAGATAGGGACTAAGACCACCAGCTTCCTAAGGCTGCAGAGCAAGGACAAGGAGCAGCCTCTGAAGATCACTGGCTGAACCCATGAGGAGTCCTCAGGACCATGCGATCCCACCACCACAATACACACATCACCAGTCTTGGAGCCAAGAAGACAGGAGTTCTAATCCTACCACAGACACTTCCTACACAGACAGCTGTGTAACTAGGCCAGTCACTTCATCGCTGCCTGCCTCAGTTCTCTCATCTGTAAAACTGCTCTCATAACAGCCCCACCTCCCAGGCTTGTTGTGAGGACCAAATGAGATTACATTTGTAAAGCACTTTGCACAGCTGAGAGCATTCTATAAACGCTGGTTATAAACCTACATCGGGGAACACCTTGGGAGACCTTTGTATCCCCCTTCTCTTTTGATCCTCATGGCAGCCCTGGGCCAGGGAAAGGAGAGTAGCGAAGGTTATTCCAGTTTTACAGAAGAGGAAACTGAGGCCACAAGAGGGAATGTGCCCTGCCCTGCCTGAGGTCCTACAGCTGGTAGGTGACAGGAAGCCCGGTGATCCTGTTACAGGCAGGTAGTCTCCTGGTGGAACTTGAAGCTTTGTATCTCTGTGCTTTGCACAGAGCCCAGCAAATAGTGCCTCGGGAATGCTTATGGATCGACTGACTGGGGAAGAGACGTTGGCCAAGTGGACAGTCCTGGACTTGGAATAAGAATGATAATAATAAATAAGCTTTACATTTATAAAACATTCCTATTTGCTGAATGTTTTACATGGTTCATCACCATCTTATTTCAGCCTCACAACAATTGTGTAAAATAAGACCCACAGGTGATTTGCTCATGGACACAAAACGGGTGAGCAGATCTGACCCCTGGGGCCTCCCCTCTCCAAATTGAATATTCTAGCCTGCGTCAAACCCTGCCCCAACCCTGACATGCTGAGTGACCAGAGGACTGTGAGCATGTTTCTCATCTGTAAAATAAAGATCATGAAGGATTCCTGGAATATAGTCTGACAGGGCTATTAGAAAGGTGTGGACAATATTCTCTGGCTCTAAGAATGTCAATTATTTCTGTTTCTTCACTCAGTTGAAACACATTTCACAGAACCATTGACTCGGGATCTCAGAGGGAGAAGGGACCTCAGTGCCTGCTCTCCCTTTGCTACAACGCACCTGAGTTATGATTAAGTCTCTGCTTGAGGACCTCGGAGGAGAGGGAAGCCATGACCTTTGAGGTGGATCATTCCACCTGGAGACAACTCCCTTCATCTCAAAGTTCTTCCTGACATCAAGTCTTAATTTTCCCTTTTGCAGATTC
Source organism: Bettongia penicillata ogilbyi (assembly GCA_023548195.1). Taxonomy (NCBI): domain Eukaryota; kingdom Metazoa; phylum Chordata; class Mammalia; order Diprotodontia; family Potoroidae; genus Bettongia; species Bettongia penicillata. Next base: position 2,624,328 of record JAJHZJ010000178.1, on the reverse strand, counting down.
CCTCTCCTCCCCTCCCCCGTTGCTTCCTGGTTCTAGCCTCTGGGGCCAAATGGAGCCAGTCCAATGTCTCCTCCACAAGCCAACATTTCAGCTACTTGAAGGTAGCTTTCTGGTTCCCTCTTCAGTTTTCTCTTCTCCAGGTCAAATATCCTCAGTTCCTTTAAACAAGGATTCAATGCCCTTCACCAATGTGATTGCCCTTCTCTGGACACTGGTCAGCTGATCAACGTCCTTAAACTGGTAACCAGAACTGAGCTCACTACTCCAGGTGAGGTCTGGTGAGGGAAGGATACAGTGAAATAACCTCCTTGTATTTCTGGAAGCTCCTCTGTCCCACTTAGCCAATCCAAGGTGGCATAAGCTTTTGGGACTGTGCCATGGTTCAGCACTGCTGAGTCATACGGAGAACAAGCAGCCCACTAAAAGAGCCGGATATATTTCACAATAGCTGCTATTGTTCCATACCTCCCTCTTCTTATAACTTGTGAAGTTGATTTTTTAAAGGTCAGCTAGGTGGCCCAGTGGCTACAGTCATGTGGACACTGAACTGCTAACAACTGTTATTTGGGCTAAGTGCTCTAACAAATTCTGCAACTTTTGATGACACTATTACCTAATTCTTATCCCTCCACATTTTCCTGAGACACACCGTGAAGTACCCTATGAAAAGTGTGGCTTCAAAGTTTTTGTTGTAAAAACCAGAAAAACCAGCCTTCCTTCCTCGTCTACAGGTTTAATAATTCTGTCAAACCAGAATAGACGTTAAGTGCTGGAGGGGATGTGGGAAAAATCGGGACACTAAAGCACTGGTGGTGGAGTTGTCAACCAGAAGAGTTGGACCAGTTGATAACTCCACCAACAGTACCTTAGTGTCCCAATTTTTCCCATATCAGTTTGTTGATTTTACCGTTTTTTTTTCTTTTATTGCTAAGCAGGCAAATAAATTTAAAGAACTGCTTTAGTTGCATACTATACATTTAATATGTTCTGTAATTATTATTCTTACCTTTAAAATAATTTTTATTATTTATGTAATTTGATCTGACTCAAGCAAATCTTTTGCAAATTGTATAAGCCTGCATCTGTCAATCACGAATCCTTTCTTATTATTCTAATGGTCCTATGATTTGCAAAAGTAATATTTAAAAGGTCTACTTTCCTGCATTTATTTGTTAGGCCCTTAGACTCTAAAGTGTGAGCAGTTTTTATAAATGTACATTTAAAATTTTAAATTTAAAAATTAAATTCTCTAACAAATTCATTCAGCTCCATAGAACCATTAAATCTCATTTTCCAACTTTCAAATTTCTAATCTTACTTATATTTCTGTTTGACTTCTCACATTCTGAAAGTGGAAGGTTGTAATCACCCATGTTAATGGTCTTCTATCTAATGTATTTTGCACTTCTAGTAACTTTGCCTTAAAAATGTAGACCAAAAAGATGATAGGAAGAGGAAAAGGACTGATATGTACAAAAGCATTTCTAGCAGCTATTTTTGTGTAGCCCTAAAGGGATGCTCACCTATTGGGAAATGGCTAAACAAATTATGGTATATGATTGTAATGGAATATTCTTGTAACATGGGAAGTGACAAAATGTATAGTTTTAGAGGATAGTGGGAGAGTGAAGTAAATAGAAGTATAATCATTTGTACAATGACAGCATTCCAAAAAAAAAAAAAAACCACATTGAAAAACTTCTCAGCTCTGATCAGTGCAATGATAAACTACAAGTCCAGAGGCTGCCAGAGAGGTAATAGATTTAAAATGCAGAATGAGACATATGTTTTATTAATGGCCAGTGTGGGAACTGGTTCTGCTAGATTAGGTTTATTTGTTCTGAAGGTTTTCCCTTTCTTATTTTTTATTTTTCATTTAATGGGGGAGGGACAATGGGACAGAGAGAGATAGAGAGAGGGAGGGAGGGAGAGAGAGAGGGAGGAGGGGAGAGAGGGAAGGAGAGAGAAAGAGAGAGAGAGAATATGTGCTTATAAAAATAAATAAAAGTACTTTTAGACAGTTTTCAGAATGTTAACTACCATGCAATCAGTTCTGTGTCGATACTGCATATTCAATACTGATATACCTTTGCTATTAATGTTTCCTCGAATCATGAAACATTTACCTTATCTTTAAGCTTTCTAATTTTCAATTAGATTTACCCAAAATCACAACTGTGATTCCTGATTTTCTGGAATTAACTAATGCATACTTCAATAAATCATGACTGCAACTCTTGATTTCCTACAGACAGATGATATATAACAACTTTTTTCTAACTTGTGATTTTCAGCTGTAAATATCTTTTTCTGTATAGGGCATGTTACTTGTAGGTAATTGATTTGGGGTCTTTGTATCCATTCGGGTAACCTATTCTATCTTTATATGTGAATTTTAATCCATCAATTAATTGTGTATCTTACCCACACTATCTCTTCACATATGGACTTTCTCATAGCAGATATTTTAAATTATTTTCCTCCTTTTGGGAAGGGAGGAAAGAGATAATTTGCACTTTAGCTAAACATTTTAGTTTTTTCTGTTTTATGAGCATTTTCTCCCTTTTCTTTTTATGTGTTTGTTTTGAAACATATTCCCATTATTCATTAGAATTGTTTCATTCCAATTCAGATTTCTGATCGTTGTTTACAATACTTTTAATAATTTTGTTTTCCTAAGAGAATTTCTTCTTTTGTGACCAATTCATAGATAGCAATGAATTATGAGGGGTTTGTAGTTCAGCTGGTTATTAATATATTCAACTATGCACTTTTGATTAAATTCCTGCTCATTTGCATGTGGTATTGACTTTGGGGTATATCACTTACCTATGCATGTGCTAATTGCTGTGAATAATATGTTGTGAAATTATTATTGTTTACAATTGTAGCAGGAATGACACAAGGTGCCAACCTTTCACTACAAACACAGAGCTCCTTTATGATGGATGGGAGAGTTTTTTAATGCAACCTCTACACTACTTGGAGGGTAAGACCCACTCCTATAGTCACTTGGTCTCAATCCATGCCATCTGCCACCTCTCCTATTCTCCCATAATAACTTCCTTACCAAGGGACTGTAGGAATTACCTGAAATTACACCAATCAATCAATAAGCGTTTATCAAGTTCCAGCCACTGTGTTAAGTGCTGGGGATTAAAAAGAGACAAGAAACAATCTCTGCCCAAAAGGAATTTACAGTCTAATGGGGGAGACAGCAGGCAAACTAATACTCGCAAAGTAAGCACTAGACAAAGAGGAAGGAATTAGCGGAAGGAAGGCACTGGAATTAAGTGGGATTGGGGAAGGCTTCCAAATGAGTGGTGAGTGACTTCTTCAGGATCTCACAGCCAGAATATGTCAGTGTCAGGACTTGAACTCAAGTCTTCTTGACTTGGTGGCTGGCTCTTTAGCCACCAAGCTGTGTTACTACTCCACTTTAGTCTACCTGCTACAAAAATTACTGTGAATGAAAGGCAGGAGAACGGTGTGTTTGTACAGGAGAGGGTGTGGCACTTCCCCAACATCTCTCCAGTCAGGGTCCCTACAAGGAATACTGTCTTTACTTGTTTTAAGGAGAAAGAGAGGGAGGTGTTTCCAAGGTCTTGAACATTGCAGCATAGAGAGGAAAGAAAGAGACTCAAAGGACTGGCTGGCTGTGGAGTGACCCTCTTCAGGCTATTTCTTGCTGGCTTAAAAGGGACAGAAGAAAGTGAGTTTATTTGTCTGTTGGGTAACACACATCTGCCAGACTCTCCTTTAAACATTAACCATCTCATGTAATATGTGTCCTGGGGGTCAAGGCCAAAGGAGTCTGAGGTCCATCCAGATGAGAGAACAGAGCCCTTGCCAGGCCCAACTGTGGCTTTCCTGCATCATTAGTTGCTAAGAGAGATGAAAACCTTATGGAGCACTTTGACTTCTCTCTTGTTAGGCACTTAATTATTACTACTGCTATTGCTATGTAGCAAGATTCAGGACATATTCTTCCAACCCACAGTGTACTCTCCACAGCTTGTCTGGCTACATATTCCCCTCAAGGCTGGAGGGATATCCTGAGGCACAATAATTTTTTTTAATGGAATATGTATTTTTTTCCACAATTATTTATTTATATTTAGCATTAATTTGAAACATTATTTTGAGTTCTGAATTCTCTCTCCCTCCTTCCCACCCTTCTCCCACCCACTGAGAAGATAAGCCTTGTGATATAAATTATGTATGTTAAAATCATCCAAAACAAGGCAGAGCCAAGATATTGGATTATGGCGGCCACCTAATCAAACTCTTCCAACATTCCTCTGCAAGAAACTTTAAAATAACACCTCAAACAAAGCTCTGGAGCAGTAAAGCCAACAAAAGTTCCAAGTGAGACATTTTTCCCAGCCCAAGGTGACTGAAGAGTCAACAGGAGAGATCTGACATCGTGTGGGAGCCCAGGGGGCAGCAGCACCGGTAATGGACCTTGAGATCCATGTAGGACAGTGTCTCCCCATCCCTTGGTGAGCAGAGTCTAACTTTAACATAAAATGAAAAGTCAAGAAATACTCAGAAGAAGACAATAATGTGAAATTTCACAAAAATGTGAAAAAACCAAAATCTCAAAAAAAGATGCTAATTGGACACAAGCCTAACAAGAATTCCTAGAAGAATAATCAGGAAAAGGAATGAGAGTGAAGCAAGAAAATTATGAAAAAAAATTAATAGTTTTGGTAAAAGAGGTACAAAAATACTGAAAAAAAGTAACACCCTAAAAAATAGAATTGATCTAATGGTAAAAGAAGCACAAAAAGTCACTAAAGAAAAGAACTCCTTAAAAAGCAGAAAAAATAGAAAAGGAGGAGCAAAAGCTCATTGAAGAAAATGATTCCTCCCAAATTGACCAAGCAGAAGACAATAACTCCTTGAGACATTAAGAAACAACAAAACAGAGTCCAAAAAAGAAAAAAAAAACAGAAGAAAATGTGAAATTTCATTGGAAAAGCAACTGACCTGGAAAATAAATTGGAGAGGTAACTTAAGTATTGGACTACTACAGAAGTAAAAGTCATGATCAAAAAGAGAGTCTAGACCTCATATTTCAAGAAATTATTAAGGAAAACCATTCTGTTATACTAGAATCGGAGGGTATGATAGACATGGAAAGAATCTACTGATCACCTTCTGAAACACAGGCAAAATGAAAACTTCCTGGAATATTATAGCAAAATTCTAAAGCTCCGTATCAAGGAGAATATATTGCGAGCAGCTAAAAACAAACGATTCAAATATTGTGAAGCCACAGTCAGGATCACACAAGGTTTAGAAGTTTACACTCTAAAGGACCAGAGGGTTTGGATCATGGTGTCCCAGAAGGCAAAGGAGTGGCAGGAATAGCCTGCTCAGCAAAACTGAGTATAGATCATCCTTGGGAGAGGGGAATGAACATTTAATGAAATAGACATGAAAAGATCAGAGCTGAATAGGAAATCTGACATTAAACACAACAGAAGCATCAGAAGGCAAACGTGAAAAAATAATTTAGGGACTTAATAAAATTAAACTGTTTACTTTTCTGTATGGGAAGGTGATACATGTAACTCCTAAAAACTTTGTAATTATTAGAGCAGTTAGAATTAACAGAGGGGCATGGGTGTGAGTTGACTGTGTGGAGATGATCTCAAATAAAAAAAAAAGAAGGGGTGAGAAGGAGAAATGCACTGAGAAGGGGGAAGGAGAGGCAAAATGGGGGACATTATCTCACATGAAAAAGATGCATGAGAAAGAGCTTTAGCAATGGAGAGAAAAGTTGGGGGAGGGCAGATGATGCTGGAACCGCAATCTCGGCAGTATTCATTTAAAGAGGGAAGAATGCAGACATACATGCATGCATATGCACACGTGTATAAGCACATACACACACTCAGTTGGTATAGGAATTCAGAAAAAGCTGTCTATATTTGCTTCCTCCAGGCCCTCGCCTTTCACTCTCTTCTGCAGAGTGACCCTAATCCTCTGCAGTGTGACTTTCCATCTAATCACTTGACTCAAAGTGCTCCCTCCAGAGTTAACATGATTTCTTTAATTAACCTCTTCTCAGTTTTCATTCTTCTACACCTCTGTGATATGACAGACCATCCTCTCTCCTGAATTTTCTCTCCTTACCTTTTCGTCTCCAGGTTCTCCCGTCTTTCTGGTCACTCCTTCCCAGGCTCCTTTGGTGGTTTATCCTCCACATTGTGCCCCTAAATATAGGTATTCCCCAAGACTCTGTGCTTTGCCCTTTTCTCCCTCTAATAACTCTCTCTCTCTCTCTCTCTCTCTCTCTCTCTCTCTCTGTCTCTCTCTCTCCTCTCTTTCTGTCTCACTCTGTCTCTCTTTGTCTCTGTCTCTCCCCTTCTTTCCCCCGCTTTCTGCTCCCCCCCCCATTTCATCAACTCCCATAGGTTTAACTATGATCTCTATATAGATGACTCACAGGTCTATATATCCAATTGCACCTCTCCCTATTGGACATTTCAAATTGGATGTCCTAGAGACATGTCAATGAGATCAAATCAGAACTCATTACCTTTCCCTCCAAACCTTCCTTCTTCCCACCTGACTTACAGCAACCACTGACCAACTACAAATGCAGGATAGGTAAGCCCCAGAGTTTTAGGAATAGCAGTGCCCCACCCCAGACCACCAGTCCTACCTCCAGCCAACACCTCACAGCCTTAAGAGGTAGCCATGGCATGGCCCCTTTAATCAGACAGAAGAAGAAACACCTCAGGCTGGGAGGCATTTTTATAGGTCTAGCAGGGATGGGGAACCTGTGGCCTCCAGGCCACATGTGACCCTCTAAGTCCTCAAGTGCAGCCCTTGGACTGAGTCCAAACTTTTCAAAACAAATCCCTTTAAGGGGATTTGTTCTATAAAACTTGGGCTCAGTCAAAGGGCACCACTTGAGGACCTTGAGGGCCACATGTGGTCTCAAGGCTGCAGATTCCCCATCCTGGGACCCTTTTAGAAGAGGTGCTGGAGTATAAAGGAGTCTGTCATGAGTGTCAGGGAACCTGGGTTCAAATCCTCAGTCTAGCAACTTGACCTTGGGCAAGTCCCTTTCCCTCTCTGGTCCTGTCTTCCTTACCTGCAAGATGAGGGGTTGAACTAGCTGGTCTATGCGTGTATTCCCCAGCTCTCCAACCTTTAAGCCATTTTCTGTACCAACAAGTGTGCCCTCCCAAGACTGCTCAGTTGCAGACCAGTGACGTATCCATACATGGCATGGTTCATAGTGTAAACACATTCTCAGCTGATCCTTACCATACCACCATGAGATCCTGTGTACTATAGTTGTCTCCAAGGCCTGCATTTTATGAATGAAAAAAGAAAGGAATTATTAAGCATTTGGCACATGCCAGGCACTTCTCTACAAGCTGGGAAAAAGTGAGACAGGCCCTACCCTCAAGGGAGGGCATTCTAACAGGAGAAGAGAATGTGCAAGGGGGAGTTACAGCCAGAGAGAAGTAGGCTGGAAGAAGCAGTCAGAGGGTAAGGTGACTCCGGGAGTTGGGTGGCCTCTGGACGTGTCCTTGCTAGTACAGGGAGTGAGGGCACTGTCATTCTGCTGAGAGCCAAGACTGGGAAGGGGCATGGTGGCAGGAATGTTGAATGAGTCCTGGAGAAGACAGTGGTAGCTGGAAAGGTCCAGGTGGCTCAGACACAGGGAAATGAGGCGATACGTTCCCCAGTCAGAGCCCAGGTTGTGAGGCAGGAGAGAGCATGAATGAGACCTTTGGTTCCAGTTGAAGGTACCAGCTGGAGCATGGATAAGGCTGCCTCTGGCCAAGTCACTTAAGTTCCCAGTGTCTATAAAATATTAGTAGTAAGACCAACTGCTTCACAGAGCTGTTGTGAGGATCCAGTGAGTCAATAGAGGGGACACATTTTGTGAATGTTAACAGAGAGCTCGCTGTCATGACATTCCAAAGTTTGTGTTTTCGTCCACAGAGCTCTGCACACAGTCGGTACTTAATAAATGTTCATGTTGCAAGACATAGCAAAGTGGGACAGCCGGGTTGAATCCCAGCTTGGCACTTATTAATTGTTTTGGCTTGGAGAAGTCCCTCCACCTCTGAACTTGTTTTTGTGTTTGAAAACAAGGATGCTGGTACATGACGGCCTGATGGTGGCATTATGAGGGCCAATCACCCTGTGAGTGGTGGCAAGTTGTACAAATGGGAGAAATGAGGATGAGGGTGACAAAAACAAGGAGGAGGAGGAGAAAAGAGGGAAATAAAGGAAGTGGTGCACAAGGCCTGCCAAAGAGAAAGGTCTATCTTAGGCACCAGGGGAAACAGGCCTGGCTTGGCCTTGGGGCAGGATGAATGGCCCTTGTCTCCTGCTCTCCTGAGTGCTCTGGTGAGGTCATCATCTGGTGTGAAGCCCTGGTGTGTGAGCCCCTTTCATCCAAAGCTGGCCCCAAAGCTGCACTGGCTTGGGCTGGGCTGGGCTGGGCCCCCCGCAGGAATCTGGCCAAGTATTTTTAGCCTTCCTGGCAGACAAGGAGGCATCCCAAAGAGAGAGTTTTGCTAAGGACTCAGCAGGGGAGTCAAAACTCCACTCCAGGCTTTCGGCCAGGTCTCCTACCCCTGCACGCCTGGTCCACTTGACCTCTCTGCCTTAAGTGTTTGGATAGGCGCCGAGGCAGGACTGACCACAGAGGGAGAAATCCAGTGGAGAAGACTGGGGGAAGAAGAGCTGGCCTGAGACCCAGCCCTGGACAGAAATGCTCGGGGCTATGAGGGTATGCTGCTAAGCAGGATATGAGCTTTCTCAGCTTGAGTTCTCTAGTTCTGCGCCACCAAGGCTCCTGTAGCTTCCACACGCCAGCCAGCTATAGATCTGAGAAGGACCAAAGCTCCTCAAGGTAGCCCAATTGTGGAACAGAAAGGAGGATCGAGGGGACTACCTGCCTATCCTCCCTGCAGGACTGAGCCCAGGTTGCCTCCCGGGGTGTCTCAGGGCATCATTGCCATAAAGACCTGGGTGAATTGCACTGGCAGGCCCAGTGTGTGCTGAGGCTGCTGCTGGCTAACCTCCAGCCCAAGAGGCTCTGGGGACTCATAGCAGGATGGCCCGAAGGACCCAGGCCATGTGATGGGGGAGGGGAGGGGAGAAAACGAAAGGTTGACCCACAGAGGAAGGAAATCCATTGCAAGGCTTCACAGATTCACAGAGCACCAAACACTAACCACAGCCACTTGAGGACTGACCCTCCCTTTATTCCCAGGTAACTTTGATAGCTTGCCTTGCTAAACCAGCTTCCCATTATGTAAAAAGGACAGGACCACACCTCATTGGATCTGCCTGAATCTAGTCACTGGCTCCTCCAGGCCAAGTTCTGGTTAAAGCTGCCAGGGTGGGACCCTCTCCTGACCTAGCCTGCCTAGGAGGCAGCCTCTGGGGACAAGAACATTATTCATCCAGGAAGGCTTCAACTCCGGGAAAGTTGTTAAACCTGGAACCTCCTGGTGCCTCCCAACAAACAGAGAGGCCCAACAGTGTAAAAGTTGACTGAATACACATGAATGGGAGAACTAAAAAGGAGAGGAAAAAAGGGAAGGAGAGGGCAGCTCTTCTCCTTAGATTTTCCCACCACAAATCATACAAACGCCCCCTATCTCAACCATAGATCATACTTGGTCCAGGGCTTCCAAAGGGCCGTCTGGATGGACAGGTCCCGAGACCCTGCTCCTCTAGGACTGCAGCTTTAATGAGTTGGCACCAACGTTATCCAGGGGCTTTGAATTTGTGGTGTAGCAGCCAGAGAGCAGGAACATTGGTGTCTGAATTCTGTGACGAAATATAGGAAGCTGTTCAAGTGACATTCCAAGAGCACAGGTCTGACCACATCACTCCCTACTCAATCATCTCCAGTGGCTCCTGTTACCTTCAGGATTTAATGCCTCTGTTGGGTATTCAAAGCCTTTCCCAAACTGGCCTTAAACTACTTTTCCAGTCTCATTGTATACAACCCCTCTCCCCAGTATCTCCCCAAGGCAACTCACTCCCCTTGTGCTTGGCCCTCATCCGTACTTTGTCTCTCTGGACTCCAGTTTCCTACTCCATAAAGTGGGGATAATGGCACCTGCCTCACTGCGCAGTTGTGAGGGTCAGGTGAGATAATATGAGTCTTTACCCTTTGGCTTTGAAATGCCGCCATCATCATCATCGTCATCGTCATCCTCCTCCTCCTCCTCCTCCTCCTCCTCCTCCTCCTCCTCCTCCTCCTCCTCCTCTCTGTTGTCATTACCCTTCAGTGTTATCTCCATTTACATGGCCCAGCTATCTCAAATGGCATCCTTTGGGTATCTGTAGACTGGAGAGGTGAGAGGTTGGAAGGAGAGAAATAAATATCTCTCGGTCTTTGGGTTTCCACGTACTGGAGGTTGGCTCTGGTGCTCAGGACATGGGAAAGCTGAATGTGGTCGATCACCACCTGTTCCCGTCATTTCTGGAGAACAACTTGTGGGCTGGAGGGGAGGAAATAGCACCATCTTCTGGAGGAGAGCTGAACAGCAGGCAGCCGTGAAGCGGGGCTGGGGCTGCGGCTGGGACTGGGGCAAGGACTCACCGCCCCTGTGGGTGACAAAGGGCAGCAGCAGATTGGTGCCCACCCCATAAAAAACAACAGCAAATTCCATGGAACCAATGTGCACACTCGAGCGAAACCAAGTCCCTCGTTGGCTGCTCCCCCGCCCCTCAGTCCTCACTTCAGCTTGCTTCCTACCCAGGTTGGAAGTCATTGTGTCGATCTTTTAGATCTTTTCATCTGTACAGTGCTATTGTTGTATAATTCTTTCTCCTAGTTTTACTCATTTTAACCTTCATCAGTTTCTCAAGGTATCCGAATTCTTCATTTTTATAATTTTTGGTATTACTAGTATAGATTGTTCTCCCCGTTCTGCTCATTTCCCCTGCATCTTTTCATACAAGTCTTTCCCCGTCTCTTTGACATCATGGATTTCCTCATTTCTTTCAGCACACTAGGATTCCATCCCATTCATACACCACAATTGACTTGGTCATTCTCCAGCTGAAGGACATCCCCTCAGTGTCCTCTTTTTTTTTTTTGTCACCACAGAAAGAGTGGCTACATAGGACCATGGCACACACAGGACCTTTTCCTTTTTCTTTGATCTCTCTTGGGTCTAGCTGAATCCAAGGGCCCATATGTTTGGTAACTCTTGGTGAATCACTTCAGATTACTTTCCAGAAGGGTTGCACGTAGTCACAGCCCCACCAACAGTGTTTCAATGTGCCTGTTTCCCCACAGCAGCTCTAGCATTCATCCTGCCACTTTTTTGTCATCCTTGCCAACCTGATGGGTTTCGTGTGGAACTTCAGAATTGTCTTAGTATTTCTGCAGTTAGTAGTGACTTGGAGCATTTTTTTAAATGACCAAAACTCCCAAACTCAAACAACTGCAGTAGCCTCAGTCTCCCCAGTAGCAAAGATGACAGGCATGATGATCTCCTAAGGCTCCTTCCAGCTCTAACATTCTATGTTCTAGGTTCTAAAATTTCTTCTAGTTCTGACCTTCTATGTTCCAAGGCCCCTCTCAGTGGTGGGACTCTCTGTTCTAAGGACCCCAAGGTTCTTCCACATCCTATACCTACCTTGGTTCTGTAGGGTTCATATTTCATCTTCTAAGACTTCTTTTGGCCCTGGCCTCGTTATCCTTAGATCCACCCCCTCCAGCTTTGACATTCCACATTCTGAGCGTAGAGTTCTAAGGTCCCACCCCGTCCTGACGTTCTGCGGTCTAAGGCTCCTTTGAGCTTTCTCCACTCTTCCCAATAGCCTTCTTGCCCTGTAAGATCGCTCCACTCCTGCCTGATGCCCCTTCCTCTGACCCCTTGTTTCTTCCCAGAACCTCCATTTTAAAGAAAATGCCTAGATCACCATGTTTAGGCCTTCATGTTTCTCCAGGCTCTGTTCCTGACTGCCTGGACTTCTTTCTTCACCATGCCACTGTGCTAGTATCTTCTCCTCCACTCTACCTCTAACCCCCTCCCCCTTCTCCTTTTCTGTTCTGTCTTCCTCCATTAGAATATAAGTTCTCAGGAGTAGGTACCATCTTGGTTTTGCCTATATATGCATCCCCCAGTGCTGCGCAGAATACCCAGCACACAGTAAGTGCTTTAAAATGCTTTTAGACTCAACTCTAAGTTCTGATGCTCTTTGTTCCAAGCTAGTCCTGTCCAGCTCTGCCTTTGGATGAATCTCAGAGCCTCCTGCCCTTTGGTTGAACCAAAGTTGAACTTTGCCCCATCTCCAACCAGTTGCAAAGAACTTGGGGCAAGGGCTTCTGTTACTCCCTCTTTCAGCTCCTGAGCCTATTAAGAGGCTGGGATTTTGCACACAGGAGATTAAATTAAAATGTTCTTTTATGTTTAGGAACTCCATAGAAATTCACCCAAGATGATCCTGGAACATGGCTGCCTCCTCAGCATCTCACCTAAACCTAGCTCCAAGGGTAGGGAAAGAGAGGGTCTGCCAGTTTAGAGCTATCTGATACTCTATGGAACCACTTTACTGTCTCCAAGCAACCACAAGTTCATGTCCAGGGCAAGAGAAAGAAGAGAAGGGGGCCAAGTGACAGCTAAGATGAACCCCTCTCCTGCCGACTTACATCAAATCAGGATTTTCATGCATTAAGGGTAAGAGGTGGGAGACTCAAAATTCACCCCACCCCATTTCAAATAAGTGATAAAATGCTATGCCCTTCAGGTACTTTAGCTAGGGGGAAACAATCAATCCATCTCCATCATGGGTTTCAGTCTCAGTCTATCAGCTATAGGCTTAAGATCATGGATTCCTAACCTACAATCCATGAACTTCAATTTTAGTTCATTCCAAGTGGTTTTCCTTGTAATCCTATGTATTTTATTTTATACATTTAAAGACAACATTCTGAGAGTGGATCCATAAGTCTCATTAGACAGCATGCCCAAGGGATCTAGGATACTTTAGACTAAGTGTGAAAAGCCTTTGATGAATTGGAATGATGTTGCTCAGGAAGCCTGTTTGGATTGGCTGAGGAAACCTGGTCACTCCCTAGGTACTGCCTTTAAAACACCAACCTATTTTACAACCAAAGTTATTTGATAAATTTAAGCAAATTTGAACCAAGCAACTGAGTTCTAGCAAAGTCGGGGGGAGGAACCAAGAAAGGGGGAGAGAGTTCCTCCATCCCCCTCCTCTTTGGTCAGAGAAGGCCTTTCAGGACTCCAAGAGTCTGAGGGGATACTTCCCTACTCCCATAGGCAACCCAGCATCTTCCCCAGCACAGTAGTATCAATAACCAAAGATAGACTGGACATGTAGTCCAACAATTTGTCTGGAACACCAAGGACATGAAGGAAATAATGGGATCATAGATTTAGAGCCAGGAGGGACCTTGGAAGCCAGTGGGGCTTTCCTCTCCTCTCTTCAATATAAGAGGACATTGAAGTGACTGACCCAAAGTTACAGAAGCAGTAAGTGGCAGAGCTGAGGTTTGAACCCAGGCCCGAGGACTCCAGATTCACAATTGTTCTTTCTACTGCATCCTGCTGTCTCACTAAGTCTGGAAAGAGCTGCAGGAGTCAGTCCTGTGAAGAGGGCTAAGAGCTAACTATAAAGTGATGAGATATCTAATCATGGGGCCTGTCAGCTGGCAGGCCTGAAGGTGATTACATGTTTAGCACAATGCCAGCTCCAACCCAGCAAGTTTCAAGCCTCCCCCGGGGACTCCCGAGGAGTCATCCCATGAAGAATCTTCCTATGGATGGATATCTGTCAAGATAACATTGCAGTCGCATCTTGTCTCTGAATTGGGCTCATCATTATATCCATAGCTGGGGTGCTAGACTCTGATGGAAACAGCTAGCTTTCATTCGATTGTTAGACCCAGACTCCCAGGAGCTCCATCTGCTGTGTTTTGCTCACTTAGTTTTTAAACATAATCTAATGTGGGCATGCTTGACTTCCTCCTGCCATCTCCCTAAAGGTTCTTCACTGACTTCCATTTTGTCTAGATCATCTCACCTGCAGGATTTGGGGGAGCTAAGGTGGATGAGGGCAGACATGAGACTTCCAGGAACACCAGTTTTACCATGCTGTCTCCTCCTGGGCACCTCCAGCATATGAGCTTACAGGTATTCCAACATGACTTCGGTGCAACCTGTTGAGGTCCTTCTGAGTCCTAATGCTACCTCCAGCAAGCTACCTTGCCTGGTGTTGATAAGTCTGCCATCTGTGTCTTCATCCATGCAATCGATCAAGCAATCTTATTGAGACCTACTATGTGCTAGTTACCTGGCTAAGCACTGATGATACAAAGAAAGGTCAAAATTGTCTCTACCCTCAGAATTGCTATGCTAATAGGAGAGACAACATAAAACATGTATGTATATATTTGATATGTATAGTATAAATGGGAGGTAATCTCAGAGGGTCAGGTTGGAGGGTCCAGGAAAAACCTCCTGCAGGAAACAGGGTCTGAGCTAAGTCATGAAGGCAGAGGGAAGGGAAGAGAAAGTCCTAGGCATGAGGGATAGTCAGTACAAAGATACTGAGTCAGGAGATGGAAGAAGATGAAGGTGGTGAGTGTTACTGGGTCACACTTTGTGGAAGGAAGGTATAAGAAGATGAATTCTAGATAAGAACACTGACAATCACAAGGCTGAACAGAGGTTCTTTAGACTCACAGTACCAGAAATTTTCTCCCAGCTTAACATCAAAAATCTATGGCCACTCCTTAGGTTCATTTATTCCACCAGTCCCCACCCTGCTTCATGTGCCCCCATCTTTTCTCCAAAGACATCATGAAAGACCCAATCAAATGCCCCACCCTCGAGACCAAGAAAATTATTAACAGTGAGAAATGAAAATGTGTTCAGTACGGTCTCATAGATCTCTAGACTGAGCATCAGAAGACCTGGATTTTATTCCAGTTCCTCTATATAGAGGGAGTCTCTATGAGTTTCAGTGAAGGTGCTAAGTGAATTGGTAGAGGGAGTTTCCTCGCCTGGGAGTTTCTTATATCTTCTGTTAGTATCTTCCCTTTTGGTTTATCTGCTTATGCTTAAGATCTCTAACTGAGTTTCCTTCCAACTAAGATCTTTGACAATTTCAAGGTGTTTTTTTTTTTATTTCTTATTCCTGTCACTCAATTTCTGACTCCTTTCAACGGCATTTCCTTAGTGCCTAAACCTCAAAGATATCTTAGCCTCCTTCTAGACTAGAGAATTCACATTTCACCTGTGGCCTCAGCTCCAAATGACTTCTGGGAAGACAAAGCTGGCCTCAGCTGGCTCCAGGGCCCTTTCTCTCAGACCTAGCAGAGCAACTCTCACTGGCACCCTGCCCAGTTCTCTTTCCCTCAGTTCTCTGGCTGGGTACTGTTGCAGCACAGAGTTCTACCGCTCTTTAGTTCCAGCCAGAATAAGTTTCTGCCTTTTGGTTTTCTGATGCACAGAGAGAAAGGGAGATGTGGATGTAGGAGTCAGGTTCTGTTGCAAACTTGTGAATCAACTTGGGCAGTCCTCTTGCCAGCACATAGTGCCAGGTAATGGAAGGAGTGCTGAGTGTGTGCCTTGGGGGTGGAGATTAATCTTTGCTGTTGGTTCTTTGGGTTGTTATCTCATTCAGGTTCTTAGAGTCAAAGACCATAGAGATAACTGAAATTGTTTTACCTCTTGTGCATCATCCTATTTTGGAGAGGTTTGAGAGGTTATGAGGGTCACAGGAAGTGTCTAGCTCTCCATCTTGTTGAAATCACAGGTCCACTCCCTACATCCTCTCCTAACTGCCATTACCACCTACGAGACCGAGTATGTCAGTTGGTTACTCTGAACTTCAATATTCTCTTCTGCATAATGACAGAACTGACTTCAATAGCCCTCTAAGAACTGATGATTTGATTAAGGTTAGTTACCTAGATGTGTAGACAGGTAAGGTGTCTCATCTGCAACTCAGAGCAGGCAGCAAATATTAGTTATTCACTTGGTGCTTGCTAATCCCTGGTAAATTGGGGAATTGTAACTTGGCCTAAGCAGGGCCTTCTCCATCCTTGCTAGACCCTGCCCTTAGGGTTGACAGAGAGTGCCCATGTCCCAAGACCCTGCCCTTAGGGTTGGCAGAGAGTACCCATGTCCCATGCCTCCCAGACTTACCACTTTTGCAATCTTCCCAGAGGCCTTCCACTCTGGGAACCTGCCCATCCTCCCTTGCCTGGTAGAACTGGCCCATTCTTGTCTTCATCAGTCAACACATTCAAATCTATCCAAAGAGTAACAGCTTCGATAACAGGGTTGTAGAGTGATTAGTGAGAGGAGTTTACATCACTGTCTTGTCTTGGACTAGAAGGGGGAATTCTGACCTTTGTGTGTGTGAAGACAAAGGATCCCTCAGAATGATGAGAGGAAGAAAGGTCCCTTCTGATTCTCCACCCTCCACCCCCATGATCTGATGAGTGTTGGGCATGGGGAAGGAAGGCATAGCTACCAGACATAACTGCAGGTGAGATTCACACTGCTCAGTCCAATCCAACAAACACCCGAGGTCCTGTGCTTGGTGCAGAGGGCACAAAGCTAGAAAAGGACAGTTTTTGACCCCAGGGAACTTACTTTCAAATGGAGGCAGGAAGACAGGGGCCTGTGAATGGTGAATCAAGCATGGAACCTAGGAGAGGCTGATGGAGGCAAAGGCTTCAAATTGGAAAGCCAGAACTGGAAGAGGAGAACAACATATTTGGGGAAGGGGCAGTATGGGGGCTCTCTGAGGGGAACCATGGAGGCAGGGAGGGGTTTCAACTGAGATAGATGAAACTAATGGTAGAGAAGAGATTATTCCAGGCATGGAAGATGTCATAAGCAAGACCATGGGCCCAAGGATACAATAACATGACTGAAGTCAACATTAGAAGGCTGTAACATAGGCCAGGAGAATCATCTTTCAGAGGAAAGGTAATAAACATGTCCTTCTACTCAGTCACCAAGGAAGGGACTCTGGTGATAGCGGGTGTCTATGCCAACCATTTCAGGTCCGGGATAGAGCTGCTACCCTATGTCCCAGTGGAGTTGAGGGGAGGATCATGGGGTGACAGTGGTGTATGAAAAATTATCATACACTATGACACTAAAAAAAACCTCCCCTAGAGGTGATGAAAAGCTCAGGAGTGACACTCTGGTCATTACAACACACACACAGACACACACACAGCCAGAGGTTTTTAGGTTAACATGTCAATGTGGAATATGAAGATTCACAGATATTAAAGGACAAGAAGCCAGGGAAAATGGCCTGGATATGAGGAAAACCACTTTGAAAGATGCCAGAGCCCTGATGAAGGCCATGGCCAGTCTGTGCTTGAGAGGACTGGAGGGGAAGTATGCTCCCCAACCCTTTGCCAAGAAGAGAAGGAGATAGAGACAGACACACATTCAACCAGAGCTCCTTCTTTTCACACAGAAGGGCTTCTCCCATGGGTAGATGGGGGTAATAGGCAGGGAGTGATGAAAAACAGGAAGAAAATTAAGAAAGGAGCAGAAGAAGTCACGGAGCAGAGTCAGAAGGAGACCAGGACAAGTGGAGCAGTGTGGGGACCACCAGGGCAGATTTAATATATGCTTTAAAAAACAAACTGTCCAGAACAGAACGGGGGCCCTGCGAGCTCACGTGCAACCTTCTACGCTCCTCCTTGGGTATTGAAACGTTCATGTTTGTTTTTGTGGGTCGAGCCCGTAATGAAACAAAATTTAAGGGAAAAGGGGCATTCTCTGTGAGTACCCAGGGTGTGCTGAGGTCCCCCCAAAGGGGAGGAGTGGAAATGAGTGGGATGTTCAGGTCAGGGCAGGGAGAGGCCCCCTACAGCACCCTGGCTGGGCAGTGCCAACCAGTGGCAAGACCGAGAAGGGCAGAAGTGATATTTGAGAGCAGAGGGAGGACCCTGACTGCACTCAAGGTGAGGGTGAAGTCATAGATTGAGTGCTTTTAATTAGAAACAAAAAAAGAGGAGTAGGGGGCATCATGGAATGAGGACCCAGCCTAGAAAAGACCTCATTTCTCCAGAAACCAATCTGAGAAGGGAAGAAGGGAGAAGGAATGAGTCCTGGGCAGAAGAAGCCAAGCCATAGAGGCTGGGACTTGGAGAAGAGGACAACAGCAAGGACCGAGAAGGTGCTGATTAAAGGGTTTAAACCTGAGACAAGGATTGGAATCACCCCCACTCTTTGGAACCTAGTAGACTCTTCATAAATACTTATTGACTGACTGAAGGACTGACTACTAAGTGATCTCATTCTGTGTGCCATACCAGGAGGGCACCATCCAGTCACTGAGGTTCACACCCCTGAATCTCCCAAACATCTCCCAAATCCATCCCATCCCACTCCCTTCACATAGCCAAGACTCCCTTATTTCAGGTCACTATTACCTCATGCCTGGACCCTTACAATGCCCTCGTATTTAGAATTCCTGCCTTGGTTTTCTTCCCTCACCAATCTGTCATCCTCAGACATGCCAAAGGGATATTCTTAAGGCACACTCTATAAGAACCTAATTTCTAATGTGTCTCCCAAATTTCTTCTAGAATAAAACATAAATCCCTCACTTTAGCACTTGAATCCCACTCCAATCTGGTTCTAGCCTACTCTCCAGGAATTAATGCTGTCTTGGGCTGCATTAAGAGGTTTGGCCTCCCAGAATGTGCAGGTGGCAGTCCCACTATCTCCAATTTTATTAACCATCCTCTTGTATACTGTGGTCAGTTCTGGGTGGACACCTAAGCTGGAGTGTCCAAGGGACGGCAAAGAAGATGGAGAAGGGTCTAGAGTCCATGGCTAGCCTGGAGAAGAGAAAGCTCGGGGGCCACATAATTGTGCTCAAGTCTCTCCCATAAAGGAGAGAAATCAGACTCGATCTGTTTGGCCCCATGGAGAAGGACCAGGAATAATAGGGGGAAGTTGAAAAGAAGAAAATTGAGGCTTGATGTTGGGAAAAACTAGACACCAATTGGAATTGTCCAGAAATGGAAGGAACTGCCTTGGGAGATGATGGATTGTCCTTCACTGGAGCCTCACATGAAAGCTGGAAGGCCCCATGGGGCTTCTGTTGTAGAAGAGACTCTTGCTGGACTAGATAACCTCAGAGGTCCCTTACATCAAGGCACTGCAGTCCTGGAAAGGTCTCCTTCAACCTGACATTTGCCCACTGCAAACTCTTCTCTGAGACCTGAATGGCTTCCATCATTTCCCATCACACACACCCTCTCCTGGTTTCTGCCCAGTAGCTCCACTCATCATTCTTAGTAGCTCCCAGCAGGTGGCAGCAACCATCACTCCACCCTATGTTCCTCCTACATCTCTCCACAGCTCCCAGGAGATGTTTCCATCATCCTTCTTCATTTTGCTCTGCATCTCTCACGAAGCAGCATCACTGGCCCTTTAGATGAGAGAAAAGCCTCCTCAAACATGAGCAGAGGGCACACTTCAGAACTTTCTTCTTAAGAGACCATCCAACATGGCGCCAGACATAGGCCGTCTCAGCTCTGGAGTTTCTTCTTTGCTCAAACTGATGGCCTTATAGAGGTCCACCCAGGAGTCCTGAACACACCTATCACTCTCATCTCCAAGCCTGTCTCTATCATCAATGAAAGACTGCATGGTGTTTCCAAAGGTCCAGTCTTCTTTCTTTCAAGCACTAAGCTATGTATTTCCCACCTGCCCAAGTCTTTCTCCCCAGTTTTCAGATCTTTTAGGAGCCAGTCACTGGGGTCATGGACCTCTCCTCACCACCTCAAAAGCAGGGAGATAGTGAAGGAAAGATCTGCCTTCTCCTGGGAGTCTCTTATGTCAAGGTAGTGGAGGGAGAACAAAAAAGAAGTCATTCCCCAGGGAGAGGGACTGGTCCTTTGGTGTTATTTGTCCGTGCTGTTGTTTAGTCACGTCCTACTCTTTGTGACCCCATTTGGAGTTTGCTTAGCTTGCCATTTCCTTCTCCAGCTCATTTGACAGATGAGGAACTGAGACAAGCAGAGAGAAGTGACTTGCCCAGGGTCACACAGCTAGCAAGCATCTGAGGCAGAATTTGAACTCAGGAAGAGGAGTCTTCTTGATTCCAAGCCCAGTGCTCTATCCACTGCACCACTTGGCTGCCCTTGTTATTTATGTAGGGATAAAGGCTGGGCCCATGAAGTCTCTAGGATAGAGAATTTCCGAGTAAGGAAACTCCTCCAATGATGGTTGGCACTCCTTCTATTACTGTATGGCCTTTGAGAGTTGCTTAGAGCGTTGAGAAGCTAAGTGACTTGCCCAGGGTCACACAGACAGGGCATGTCAAAGATATGACTTGAACCCAGGCCACCTCTATATCTATATAATGTATATACAGGGTATGTGTGATTGGTAGCTGTCTCATACATACAGCTGGCCCATAGGTAGCCTGACTAGATATCTGATCTGTGTGTGATCACTCTTGTCTCCCAGGGAGACTACAATTTCTACCTTTGAGGAGAGTGGGAGGAGGGACATGCCTGCACCGGTAGCCTGCCAGGGAGGGACAGGTACAATCCAGGACCGTGGAGGCTGGGCCATCTCTCCTACACATTCATTTCCCCCAGAGGACTATTAGGCTACAACAGCATATATCTGCCACTCATCAGAAAGTCTGCTCTATAGCCGAGAAATACAATAGGGATTCAGAATTGCCTTTCCTGATCACTGGGGAGGGTGATATTTAACTTACTCTCACCTGCTTACTTTTAGTTATTTACAACCCTTTGTGGCCCCACCTGGAGTCAGGAAGACCCAAATGCAAATCCAGCTCTAGTCACTTACTGCTTCTGTGACTCTGAGCAAGTCACCTAACCTCTGTTTGCCTTAATCCACTGGAGAGGAAAATGGCAAACCATTCCATTATCCTTGCCAAGAAAACCCCATGGCCATGTTGGCCAGCTATGGTCCACAGGGTCATGAAGAGTCAGACATGACCGACTCCAAAAAAAATGGTCATTTGAGTAACTAAGTCATTTTAACTATTATGAATAAACAAATTCAAAATACAGGACCTAAGAAGAAAGACCCTATTTGCATCTAGAGAAAGAACTATACATAGAAGTACGTAGAGAATGATTATATATATATATATATATATATATATATATATATATACACACATACATACATATATACATATATCTATATATCTATATCTATATATATATATTGTGTCTAATGGTAGGCATCTTTAGGTCAAGGCAAGGGGGAAAGGGAAGAAAAATTAAATCTACATAATAACTTTATTATAAATTGAACAGAATAATAAGTTGCTCATAGGAGATTTGCAGTTTCATGTGTAAACATCTTTTTATTATACTATGATATGGAAATGACTGTTTTATTCCATAAATTAAAAATAAAATTAATTTAATTTAGAAAATAGGGGCCATTTTCCCCACATCTGGCTCTGGGAAGCTCTCCAGATCTCCAGGGGCAGAGATACAAGGGATTAACTATACAACATAGCTCCATGTGAGGGGAACAGCTAGGTCAGTGGGACTTGCCCATCATGGGCTCCACCCAGTAGGATGCCTTCTCCTCTCACTTCAGCTCCCTTTGATGCACTCTCTTCTCCCACTAGAACAGAAACTCCCAAAGGGCAGAGACTGCTGTTCTTTTCATTGCATTTATATCCCTAGTGCCTATAACTGTGTCTGGAACATAGTAAATGCTTAATAAATGCTTGCTGGCTGATCCTACCCTCAAGGTAGGGGTAGCTAGGTGGCATCATAGTGGATAGAATTCCAGGCCTGGAGTCTGGTAAACTCATGCTCCTGAGTTCAAATCTGGCCTCAGACATTTCCTAGCTGTGTGACCCTGGGCAAGTCATTTAGCCCTGTTTGCTTGTTTCTTCACCTGTAAAATGAGTTGGAGAAGGATATGGCAAATCAGTCCAGTAACTTTGCTGAGAAAACCCCAAAGGAGTCACAAAGAGTCAGACACAACTGAAAATGACTGAGTGACCATAATATAAAGTAGAGTACTCCACTAAGTAAGGGGGGAAATGGAGGAGGTGAAGACACATGTCTGTAGTATCTACTCGAAAATCTTTGACTGTGTGGATCACAACACAATGTGGTGAGTCCTCCAAGAGATGGGAAAACCAAATCATCTTACTTGTCTTTTGAGAAACCTACATATGCACCAAGAAGCAACAATTGGAACCAAACGTGGAGAAACTGATTGGTTTAAGATTGGAAAAGGAGTCCAGAAAAGCTGTATGTTGTCATTTTGTTTATTTAACTTTTATGGAGAGTGCATCACGTGAAATGCCCGGCTGGATGAATCAAAAGGTGGAATGAAGGTCGGTGGGAGAAATGTCAACACTCTCAGATATTCAAATGCTGCCACTCTGGTGGCAGAAAGTGAGGAAGAATTAAGAAGTCTCTTGATGAAAGAGGAGAATATAAAAGCTGACTTGAAGCTTCACCTCAAAAAAAAAAACTACTCTAAGATCTTGGCAATGGTCCCATTACTGCCTGGCAAACAGAGGGAGAAGAAATGGAAAAAACATCAGATTTTGTGCTCTTGGGCTCAAAGATCGCTGCGGTCATGAAATTAGAAGACACTTGCTCCTTGGAAGGAAAGCTCAGGCAAATTTGGACAGCAGAGTAAAAAGCAGAGATATCGTCTTGCCAACAAAGGTCTATAGTCAAAGCTTTGTTTTTCCAGTAACAACATATGACTGTGAGAGTTGGATTAGAAAGAAAGCTGAGTGCTGCAGAATCAATGCTTTTTATCAATGTTAGAGAAGACTTTTGAGAGTCCCTCGGATGGCAGGGAGATCAAGTCAATCAATACTTAAAGAAATTAATTCAGGCTATCCCTGGATGATCAAATACTGGAGCTGGAGTTTGAATACTTTGACCATGTAATGAGAAGACAGGACTCCTTGGAAAAGATCCTGATGTTGGAAAAGACTGAAGGCAAAGGAACAGGGGACAGTAGGGGCTAAGATGGATGGAGAGTGGCATGGAAACAACGAACGTGAGCTCGGATGGACTTTGGGAGAGAGGGGAAGGTAGAAGGGTCCATGGCATCACCAAGAGTTGGACACAATAGCAACAAAGGGACAGAGTATATAGAGATCAGGTATTTTTTTGCTATTCATGAATGCAAAATGAAGGCAAAAACTAAGAAAAAAGTGAACTAAAAAGCAGCTCCCCATTGTCCTTCCAGCTGACCTTGGGACAGCTATGAAGAATCCAGTGAATCTAGACCCATAGAGTGTTGATAAGTGGGATCCCTGGGATATTTTGAAGGAACACAGACAAATAACCAGGGCATGATGGGGGTTCAAAGACATTTTCTAAGTCCAAGTCAGACAGACTGAGGTGAAGGAGCCTACAACAAGCCAGATGTAAAATAACTGCCAGGATAGTCTCATTCGGTAGACTTCCACTGGCCTTTGTACCTGACGGACGTGCTGCTAACACCCCGGGCCAAAGCATCCTAGTGGTGGCAGATCACATTTGATTTTGTCTTTGTCCTACCACAAAGTTTTAGTTTCCAACACATAGTAGATACTTAAGAAATGCTAAATGAATTCAATTAAAATAAATAGCTAGAGACAATCCCAAAGGAGCAATGGTGAGGAAGCCTACTTTCCGCCTCCAGAGAAAGAACTGATATTATCTGAATACAGACTGAAGCAGCTACTTTTGCCTTCCTTCTTTTTCTTTTCTTTATCTTCTTGTACAAAATGACTAACATGAGCGTGTTTTACATGATTGCACATGTATCTAATTGCTTACTGTCTCAAGGAGGGGGGAGAATAGGGAGGCAGGGAAAGAATTTGGAGCTCAAAATTCAAAAAAAGTTAAAATTTTGTTTTAATATGTAATTGAGGGGAAAATAAAATATATTTTAAAAAATAATGAATGGCTATTGATTGAGCCCTTGGATGAGAATAGTACACGGCTCAAAGAGACAGCATCGCTGAAAGCCAGCAGATGGCAGCAAAGAGCAAGCCAGCGGAGCTATCCAGCATGGTCTGGAGAAGGGTGCCCTTTAAACATTACCTGGGAGGCTGAGACCCCCAGGGTACATCTGCCCTGGCCTCCACATGTGTGTCCCTTCATGGGTGTTCCCTGTATTCCCTGTATGAGTTCCATCCCCCACTGGTAGGGGAGTGCATTCTAGAGTATGGCTGTTGAGTCGTTTCAGTTGAATCTGACTCTCCATGACCCCATCTGGGGTTTTCTTGGCAAAGACCCTGGAACTACTTGCCATTTTGATCTCCAGATCATTTTACAGGTGAGGAAACCAAGACAAACAGAGCATCTAGGAAGTGTCTGCGGCCAGATTTGAACTCAGGTCTTCCTGACTCTGGACTCTGGACTCTGGACTCAGCTCTATCTACTGAGCCACCTCACTGCTAGGATATAAACTCCTTGAGGGAAGAGAGTGTTTTTCTCCTCAGTTTTTGTATGTCTAGTGCCTGGCCCACAAACAGGTTGAATCAAACTGAAGTGATTTGACTAAGTCTAGGGCAGGCCTGACTAGAAGTCTAGTTAGAGCTTCTCCCTCCCCCCACCCCCAAACCCTCCTGTTGTCTTTTCTCCCTTGTAAGGAGGGAGTTGGAGAAGGAGAGTCACAAAGGGCTCTTACCATCCCACTTTCTTTTATCAGACTCAAATGCAAGGGTAAGGCATCCATCCCACTGTTCGACTCACTTCTCCAGATGAAAGATGACACAAGGCACCCCTGCTCCCATGCCTCCATTTACTAACTAGGACCCTCAGCCTTTGCTCCAAAAGGTTAATCTCAAGGATGTCTGTGAGTAATAGAGGGAGATTGCCGGGATCCCCCAAACCAAGGCTTGTGGGCCAGTGATGGA
Organism: Bettongia penicillata ogilbyi; assembly: GCA_023548195.1. NCBI lineage: Eukaryota > Metazoa > Chordata > Mammalia > Diprotodontia > Potoroidae > Bettongia > Bettongia penicillata. Next base: position 2,599,419 of record JAJHZJ010000178.1, on the reverse strand, counting down.
AAGGAACCTCTTCTGGGTGTACTCCCTGAAGTCTCTGAGGCCTGATTCTGCCATAATTTTCATCTTAGATGAGACCTTGTCCCTCTCTGGGCCCCAGTTTCCTCCTCTGTAAAATGGGAGAGTGGGAAGTCTATTCCTGCTCATAGACTCAGGAGGCTGCAGCAAAAGGGACCTTTTAGATAAGAAGGCTCTACCAATGCAATCATCATCTTCTCTGAAATGTAGCTTAGAGACTTGCTTAGTGTGCTGAGAGATGAGGCAACCTGCCCAAGATCATGGAGCCAGGGTGGGGCAGAAGCAGTGCCTGAAAGAACGTTCTGCTAGCACCATGGCCAGCTCTCTCCCCACTAAAGCCAAGCCTCTCTGGACTGATTACTATGACAGGCAAATGTGTCCTTACCAGGCCCTGTCCAGGGTATTCCATCCCTGCCCAGGAGTGGATCATTCCTGTTATTTAAAAGAAAAGATCTCAATGTTGGTGTGTGTTGTGGACACTTTTATTAGGCAGCCTTGAAACCTATGGACCTCTTCTAAGAAGAGTGTTGTTTTTTAAAACACAAAGTTGAATGCCATGCTAGCTTTTTTTTCCCATCCAAGTTCATGGCCTCCCTGCCCCCATTTTATCTGATTTTTGCTTTTTTTGGTGTATCGATACATAATCATGCTACATTCACTAGAATAACTTTAATATTCCAGTGTAGAATTGTCCTGGGGCTTCACATTAAGCTCACCAGTCTATGTTTTGCAGTTACTATTTTCTCGATTTTTTTATTTGCACTAAAAACCATTTCAGTGCTTAAAGAAATATGTCCTTCACAGATCCTGCTAAACCCTGCTCTTTTACCCTTCCTCCAAACCCATCCTTTTTCCTGTCTCCATTTTAAATTACATCCAGAAATCCAACCCCTACTAGCAGACACCATCCTCTTAATCAGCTGTTTTGTTTCACCTTAAATCTTTGCCTTTGAAGGGAATCAATGATGAAAATGCTACCCATGATCCCACTGTCTTCAGTTTCTCATCTGGGATTTGTTACTCCTTGAGTTCTCCTGGCAATGTCCTTTGGGCCCATGTGAATCACCAGAAGAAGGTCACGACCATCCAGCTTGATGGACATGTACACCAAGAAGGTAGCCAGCCTCTCTACTGAGATGGCTCCCACTGATCTTGACTCTACCTTGGATGTATACAGTCATGTGTATGTTGTCTCCCCTGATAGACTCTGAGCTCTATGAGGGCAGGGACTGGTTTTGGTTTTTGCCTGTTAAAAATATCTCCAAGGCTTAACATAGTACCTGGCACATAGTAGGTACTTAATCAATGCTTACTGACTTGACTTAACCAAGTCAGCAGGTGACAACCTCACTCCCTCAGGAGGGGATCAATCACCCACCAGCACTCTTTACCTCTTCTTCTGATGGAGTGAATACTCCTCACACAGCATCCAAGGAGCCGTGTCACCATTCCTGTAATGACAGGCGGCTGCTTCCTCCCCAGAGTACCCATCCATCACCTTTTCCTCTTTAGGAAGAGTCTTACAGTTGTTTCCCAGAGTGCCAAGGGTTCAAAGGTTCTCTTTCTTTCTTTCCTCTTCTGTCTGACATCCTTCTCCCTCCCACCTCCTGATACAGGTCACAATCCCCCTCTTTCTCTGCAGATGCTTCTAGCTTGTTTCCCCCAATAATAAAGGGGCATGTATGTGTATGTGTGTGTATGTGTGTGTCCATCACCACAAACCCCTAATACTCTGAAAAGTAGAAGAGAGGCCCCCCACCAGACTTCTTTCAATGCTCTTTAAGGACAGAGACCAGCTGGCTCTCCTGCCCTGTGATATCAGCACCCTGGCTGAGGCAGAGGCATAGACTTCCAGCAACCTGTGGGCATCCCACAGAATGTCTCCTGCTCTTTCTGCTAGCTGAAAGTTTGGTCCTTCCTATCCAAGGCTCCCAGGAAAGAAAAGAGTCAAAGCTGACTCCAAGCTTACAAACCTATTCACTTGGAAAGGGGGAAGGTGTTACCCAGGGGCACCCTTTGGGTGGATGCAATGTGTTGGGTTCATAGTATATTTGACAGATGAGGAAACTGTTAGCTAGTTAATAATAGGCTGCATTTATATCATGCTTTCAGTTTGGCAAAGAGATATAGACAGATAGATGTATGTGTGTGTGTGTGTGTGTATGTATGTGTGTATGTGTGCACTCATTTAACCTTCACAACCATTCTGGAAGAGAGCTGCTAGTATTGTCCCCATTTTACAGATAAAAAAAACTGAGGTTAAGTGACTTGCCCAAGGGCAGACAACTAGTAAATATTTAAAGGCAGATTTGAACTCAAGTCTGCCTGTCTCCAGACCCAGTGCTCTGAGGACTTGACAACAGTTAACCCACTTGGTCATGGTCTCCTAAGAAGGAAGAAGCAGAGCCAGGATTCTAACTCAGGTCTTTGGACTCCAAATCAAGGGCTTTTCCCAGTGGACCTTGTCTAACATCTTGGGGAAAATTCTATCTATGAACATTTTGAGAAGGGTGGCTGAATACCCTGATGACTCATTCTGTGGCTCCCTAAAATATCATGATGTTTGTCCTTGGAGCTTCAAGAGCTGCTTCTTGGGACGTTTTCTTGCAAGCCGACACAAGGTCACATTGGCCCAAGGCCCCGGCCACCCATCCTGCTCAATTTCTGGATAATAAAGTTTGAGAACAAAGAGATCTAAATCATTATCTGTCTGCTGTCCTGGCAAGCCTACCCTTTAATTACAGATGCTGTAACGAGCATCATCGCCATTATCTACCGAATAATTTTTCAATAGAATTAATATTTTGGAGGCAGTTGGGGAGAAATCAATTCTCTCCATAGCTTTTCCCTGACACCAGATTTCGCAAAAGAATCAAGTTAAAATCACCTGATGTTAAGGACACATCTCCAGCCCTGAGCAATCAATTCCATGGTCAGGTCATTTCTGAATCTTTGTTCATCTACCTGGGCAAGCATGTACAGCATGCTGATGAAAGCTGGGGATCTCCTCCCTCCACCTGCCCTTGGTATGGATGGGAGAGATGGTGGCTGCCCAGTAGCTCTCTGTGGGCTCACAAGACAGAGGGCACATACTTCCCTGAAAATAGTCAGGAAACTGAACTTGGTGCTGAGCATGCAGCTTATCTGATTCAGGGACCAGCACATCATCCATCCTGGACCACTGGCACAAGGAGGTCAGCCTGTCGAGGAGGAGAACTAGGTGTTTGAACCCACCTTCATCCCAACCTTGTTCCCATGGAGGCCTCCTGGCCAGCTGTGCCTAATAAAGAAGCAACCATCCCCACTCTGAGGAAAGTTTCTGGGTCTGGCCCTTTGTAAAACTTGTCCTTGGTGAATGGGCAAGACCTTGGAAAGTGAGGAGATGGAACCCCAGCTCTGGAGCCAACTGCCCTGTGACCCTGAGTAGGTCACCCCTCTCTGAACCTTAGTTCCTCCTCTATAAAATAAGGCAGATGAACTGAAGGATATCTAAGGTCACTTCGAACTCCACACCCATGATCTTGTGTCCATAATCTCTCCTTTCTCTACTCTGGTGCCAAAAAGCATTTTGCTGAAATATTTGGGTGGGCACTGGTGCTTGAAGGCTGGTCCTCAGAAAGCCTTCTAGCCTAAAGAAAGGGCTAGTGGGTCCATGGCTACACACACAGTCTTTTTCCGCATGTAAGAGATGGCTGGATCCAGAGACAACCATAATTGGCCATTGTTGAGCCCACGATTCACTAGACGTGTGACCAGGCCTGAAGGCAGCTCCAGACGCCACCAGGTTTCTGAAAGGGGAGGTAATGTATGACCTTCACCAGCAGGTAACAGATCTGAGGGGGGTCTGCCCCAGAGCCCAGCCTGGAAGGGGGTCCAGCCAATTCTCCAACAGGTACAGGCATTAGTGCTCCCATCCTTCAGAAGAACAAAATCTTAAAGCAGAATCCTGTGATTTGTATATCTAGAGGTGGAAGGGGCCTTTGAACACCTTCCCATGCTCCCCATTCAGCTTGGAGGGAAAACCCATTGAGAAGTAACCTTGTCCATAAACTGGAGAGAAATACTTTCCATCAAACACTTAGATGCCCTGGTCTTGGAGTCAGTGCCATAATCCAGCACATGCCCCAAGAGATCAAAGACAGGAAAAGGACGCATGCCTGCAAGGTACGTTTACACAACTCCTTTTATTATAACAAAGAACTGGAAACAAAGAGAGGAACCACGCCTCAGGGTGTGGCCAAATAAATCATGTTCTGTGTATGACTATTGTGAAGCTTTGCTGTGTGTGCCCTTAGCAATGGCAGAAAGAATGGATTCAGAGAATCTAGGAGAATCTGCATGAACTGAGGGAAAGTGAAGGGACCAGAGCACAAACGATGTATACAGTGATTCTACTGTGGAAAGGAAGAGGATCCTGAAAGACTTTAGAACCCTGATCAGCGCAGCAATTATCCAGGACTCAGTGATTATTCATGACTGATGATGGAACATGGCTTCCAATGTCTTGCAGAACAATGATGTCCTTGTAGGTGCAGAATGACACATGATTTTTTAGACCTAACCTGCATGTGAAGTTGTTTCAATGGAGGTGAAATGGATTGTTGACCTGAAAACTTGGTTAAAGAAAAGGCAACGGGCTCAATGCATGCATTTTATGATTTAATTAATTAATCAATTCACCATTAAAGAAAACGGTAACATAATGCATTATGGAGCCAGAAATGTTCTGGCTACCGATATAAAGAATTGGGCAGCCTTAAATGTGTTTTAGGACAAAGAAGTGTTCTGTGTCCTTCAGATGTATGATTTCCTTAAGTGATTAACTAGACCATTAGAAAGGAATTTCTTAATTGCATAGGTTGTAAATACAATAAGATAACAGAGTTGGACAGTTTCACATAGAAATTACGACCCAAGAGGTCTGTGTTTTCTTTACTATTAACATGCCATAACATAGTATATGTCTACAAATATTAAGATATGGAAAACATCCCATTATTCAAGTTAGTGTCTTAGGTTAAAGGTCTCTTAAGGGATGTTAAGTCAGCCCTGGCTGGTTTTTGTTGACATAGGAAGAGGCATTCTCTGAGTCTGCTTCAGAGAGAACAAAGAGATTATTCCAAAATTTTATATTAAACATTATCAGGATACAGTGTGGACTTGGAATCAGGAAGACCCGAGTTCAAATCCTGCCTTAGACACTCACTAGCTGTGGGACACTGGGTATATCACTTCCTATCCCTCAGCCTCAGTTTCCCCACCTGTAAAATGGGGATGATAACGACAAGCAGATCACATGGTGATTATGAGGATAAAATAGACAACATAATGTCAAGTGTTTTGTAAACCTTCAAGTGCCATACACATTGTAGCTGTTAACAATATATTATATTATTATATTTTAAGCTCATAATAAAAAACATTAAAATAAAGAAGAATTCATTATGGTTTAGTTGGATTCATACAAGGGTTGAAAGGATGGTTCAACATTAGGATATTTATTTAAGTATTATATAAGTATTAGCATACTTAACATAAACAACAAAGACTAAAAACACAAAATTATTTTATAAATGCATAAAAGGTTTTTGACAAACTCAGAACCAATCTGTGTCAAAACAAAAAAACGCTGAATTGTATAGGCACTGTAGACTGTCCTTAGAAGGATCAGGAGAATATTCTTTTTTTAAAATTTTATTTGTTTTCCGTGTTCTACAATCACTTCCATACATCTCAGATTTCCCCCCTCCCTCCTCCTCCTTCCCTCCCCGCTCCCACCCAGAGATGGTGTGCAATCTTATGTAGGTTCTACACATACATCCCTATCAAATACATTTTCACCTTAGTCATGTTGAATAGAAGAATTAATATGAATGGAGGAAACCATAAAACAAAACAAAACATAATACAAAAGAAAATGGTCTGCTTCATTCTGCGATCCAGTTCCATAGTTCTTTCTCTGGATTTGGAAGGGGTTTTGCCTCAAAAGTTCATTGGGAATTTTTAGGTTCTTGCATTGCTATGAAGGGCTAAGTCTACCAGAAAAATTCCTCGCACACTGTGGTTGTTGCTGCGTATGAAGTTCTCCTGGTTCTGCTCCTTTCCCTCAGCATCAGTTCCTCTCTGAAGTCTTTCAGGGGAACATTCTTAAAAGCTGGAACCGCCATGGTTTTCAATGGAGAAATCATCCTTGTTCAGGGATATGAATACCTACCTGCACTGGCCAATGGATGCTAAAACAAAATCACATAATCTCTAGAAAATGTGGACATAGCAGGTCTTCTCTCCCAAGGAGGGGCCATCCCCATGGAAGCTGGAACAGAACATGACATCATCTCTAGACCACAGCTGCCTAATGGACAGCTCAGCCTCCATATCACTTTGGTTTGCCTGGTGAGAGTGGCTTATGGAGAACAGACAGCTTCCTTTAAGCTAGTCATCCAGGCCTTCTGTGCTGGTTGTCCTAAGCCCAGAGGGCAGCGCCCTCCAGGCTAACATCCAGCCCACATTGTTCTCATGGAACAATGACTTCCCATGAAGGAACATTGGACCCCTGTGCTGCAGGGTACACAGTAAGGGAGCTTGATATTGGGAATGAATGAGCTCCAGACAGCAGCAGCGTTTCCACAGGATGTGAAGACAGCATGCCAAGTGCTAGGTGAGGAGAGAGAGGCTAACGCAGTGCCAGGAAGCCAACTCTGAGGCTGTTTGTGAATCCTCTCAAAGGTTCTCATCAGGTCCTGTTGTAGCTGGGCACCATCTTTCCCCTACTAGACCACAGACTCTCTAGCACAGGAACCAGATGTGATGTCAGCTGCAGATTTTTCCCAGGAATAGAGAGAGGCAAGGTGGGACTAATTAGACTATGGCTTATCAGTAATGAAGAACTCCTTGTAAGACGTCATCAGAAAGATGCTCAGTGAAAAAGATGAGTGAGCCAAACTGCAAGATGAAGGGAGGACAGATGGAGAGAGAGCTTCCATGCTGTTGTGTTACTCACCTGGGATTCCCAGGGGAGGATTCCCAACATTAGAGGATAGAAGGACTGTGTGAGACATAGAGGAGGTCATGGACAAGATACACAGGCAGGCTTGGATGGGCTACTAACTGTGTTGGTGGAGGGAACATCCGCTGCAGTGTGGAAGTATGTATGGCCCTAGAGAAACCCAAGTATGCAAAGGAGAAGTCTCCACCCTCAAGGAGCTTTTAAACTAGCATGGAGAGACAAGACATGTTCTATGCCAAGAGGGTTAAAAGTCCCAGAGGGGAAAAGCATGAGTTCTAAGCAGGCAGAGATTACTGTTTTGGGGACACATGAGGGAAGGCCTTGTAGATGAGATGTCCTTGGAGTGGGACTTTGAAGGCCAGCCAAGACAAGTCAACAAGCATTTATGAAGCATCTACTGTATGTGCCAGGCATGTACACAGTGCTGGGAGTTCCACCTTTCACTGAGCAAATTGGCAAAGGTAAGAAAAGTCATACAATGAATAGTCAATGTTGGAGGAGCTGTGGAAAGGCAGGCAGGCTAAGGTGTTGCTCTTGGTTTAACCATTTGGGAAAGCAAATTGGAGCAAAGCCCTGTATGACAGTGAAGACTGTTCCACCCCATGCCCCATTCCCAATCTACCAGGTAGCGGTGCTTTAGAACTGGGACTCCTGGAAAGGCTCCTGGGATTGTTTTGTGGAGGTTTCAGGAAGAACGCCAGAAGAGGCTAGAACATCAGAGTTCCTCCTCCATCTTGACATCCTGTGACTCTCCAAAGCAGAGCCCTTGGCCTTTGGCCCTTGGACTTGTTCTCTTCTGCCTTTCCCTCTAAGGAGAGGAGGGGGAGGAAAGAATGGGACAAGCATTTATATGGCCCTCCTGTGTCCTTCAAGGGGCATCTAGGAGCAGCTGCCCCTAGTCCTTACTGTGTGTTTAATGCTCAAAGAACCTGAGGAGACGGAGAAGAAACAAGCCCTCTGGGAGCATCAGGGACCCCGGGAACTGCAGATAGCCTCCTTCATCAGCCTGAGGGTGACTTACAGGGGAGAACTCAGTTCACCTCCCAGGGAGGCTCCTGAGGAACAGACAAGAGAGTTGCTACTGGGCTTTGCAGACCCTGAAGGGATCCAGAAACACAAGCTGTGGTGGCTGTGGTTAGCACAGAGGGATGAATAACCCAACTGTGAATGTGTGGGAGTCAGCCCTGGGCCAGGGAAAGGACTGACCCAAATGGGCCCCAACTTGAGTTCCCATTTCTCAGTGGCTGTTGTTTTTGCCCAGTCTTGTCCAATGCTTTGTGACCCCAGTTGGGTTTCATGGCAGAGTGCTTTGCCATTTCCTTCTCCAGTTCATTTTACAGATGAGGAAACTGGGGCCAACAGGGTTGAGTGACTTATCCAGGGTCACAAGTAAGAGTCTGCAGCCATATTTGAACTCAGGAGGAAGAGTCTTCCTGACTCCAAGTCCAATGCTGCGTGCACCTGGCTACCCACAGGAGCAGGAATACACACCATTCACTCCATACAGAGCTCTCCTCCTAGCTAGCAGGTGAGGATTTCATGTAGCTGGAAATACCCGACCACTGTCTCTTACACTTAAATACCAATGACTTGTAGAGACAACTCCCCATCGAGTTCATTCCTTCTTACAGGTGGAGATGTTATCATCCTTATGGAATATGCTAAAAAGGGCACTAAAATTCGTCCCCCCGCCTTTGACTAAGAGATCCCACGGCCAGAATTGCAGCGCCAGGGGGCCAGAGAAAGGAAAAGCCAGCCCGTGTCAATGTGGTAGCAAGACTGGAGACAAAGCTGATTCCTGTTGATCAGGAAATGAACAAGCTGAGTGTATTATTGCATACTAGGTGACTGGAGATGAAGCACGCAGTGGGCACAGGGAAGGAGCACAGAAATTGGTGCATAACCATGCCCCCCTACTGCGCCCAGGGATGACACCTGCCCAAGTCCAACAACAGAAACAAAGCCAAGGGCTGTGGAACTCCAATGATCTATGCTGGCCCAAGGAGAAGAGGGGAAAGCACACGACCTTCCTGCCTCTCTATTGAGGTGGGGGGCTATGGGTGTGGGAGGCAGCATGTCCTGCCCAATGAGGACGATGGGCCATTTCGTTTTCCTGACGTCCTTTTTTCTTTTTCTTTTTCATTCTTTGTCACTCACAGGTGATGGAGGCTCACAGACTTATGAGGAAGGAGAGGGAAAGGAATGTGTTTGTAAATGAAGGTATGGGCACAACCAAAGATAGCAATGCTATCTGAAGGCTTCTAAACAGAGGGCATCAACTCTTTCAGTCCAAAGGAGGTCAGGGCTCCGGAGGCCATTTTTTTTGTTAGAAAAACAAATCAAAACCCCTGTGATTTTTATGGTTTCTACTAGGTCCCCTCCCCCCTTGTTGATTCATTTTCTTCTGAGAAGAACCCATTCAGGGTTTATGACTCAACGTGACAGAATGTTTTATTTTCAGTCTTGCAATGACTCTGAGGAGATACTGAGAGCCTGGTGTGTGTGTGTGAATTTGCATACCTCGAAGGAGGGATGTATACCTATATATCTCTAGGGATCCTCATGCCCTTCTTTCTCTGGGAGTGGAAAGTGCACTCTTAGGCAAGTTTAAATAAAGTTCTATGAATTCTGGAGCAGCTGCACTGGGAGGGCAAAGTCCATGAAAACCAGCCCCTCTCTTGACCTGTGTCTTCCAGGAAAAAGCTCTCCTGAGGAATAGGGGAGAGGGGCCCACTGAGTCACCTCATGTCCTCCTCACTCCCTGCTTTTCCTGTTCTCAAGAGGGAGGCCAGACTTCTCCTGGACTAACCAGTCACTGATTCATTTTTCTTTCTGTGAGTTTTGTGGACAGATCCTTATGTCCCTTAGCTGGGGAAAGCCCTTTGGTGGGTTGTGACATCACTACCCAGCAGCACAGTCACACTCCCTGGTGGTAGAGAGAAAACCATTCTGGGAATAATGAAGAAGATTCCATGTCTCTCCTCTCCCCCCCAGTATAAGCACATATATGTACATGTGCCTCTGTGTACCTTTCTCATGTGCCACCACTCTTGGAGCTGATCTTTTTGGTGACTGTCTGGACTCAAGAAAGGGGCAGAGGAAATGTTAATTATGCAGATGAAACTTAGACATATATTATTGACACATTTTTTTTTCTAGAAAGATGGTTGTTAAACATTTACCAGCATACCCTGGCACCCCGCACAGTGCCGGTGCATAGAAGGCATTCAACAATCCTTGATTTATAGATGAAAGATTTGGAGATGGAAGGGAACAGAGATCATCTAGATCAACTCCCTCCTTTTACAGAGGAGGAAACTGAGGCCCAGAGATTTGTCCAAGGTGGGAAGAGGTAGCTGAGCTGAGATTTAAACCCAGATGCTCTGACTCTGTAGCCTGCTTCCTTCCTAATCCACCATGAGGCTGCCCTGGTGGCAGGGGAAGGTCCAGCAACTGCGCTGCCTTGGGTCCCAGATGCAATGTCTGCTAAAGTTCTTTCTAGGTGTGTTCAGGGAGGACCAGCCCCTCTGGTGAGAGGGCTCAGGGAGCCCTTTTCAGGACTGCTCATCCTCCTTTGGGATCCACCTGTCACCAACTCTCACCTGTGGCTCCAAGAAGCTGCAGCAGGTGTAGCAGCCTCATCCAGGTAAAACCATCTTTGCAAATAGGCTGAACCAAGTTGAGAGTAACCCAGGGGCCTCAAACTTGGTGAATTAGGAGGGTGTCTACCCCAAGCATGAGAGGACTTCTCCCAGCAGAATGGGCAGATGAGAATAATTTGTCCCAATGGCCATGAAGGTAGCTGAAGCAGGCGCTGTGGAGCACTCGGAGCTTGGTTAGACATGTAAGACACCAAGCTATCCCCAGTCCTCTTGACTTTGGCCTGCCACTGGACTGTGATGTTTCTAGAAGAGAGAGCAAGCCTGATGACTTTATGCAGCTCCACCTCCCTTCAATCCAACTCATGGATGAGCTGAGACATCACCATGATGTCTCCCCCATCTTACCATCTATAATTGAGTTCTTTTTGTGTCTTAGCCTAGCTTTTTTCAAGGCCTTGAAAATACCCAACTGAATTCCAGAACAGCTGAATCAATATTGATTGACAGGGCTTAGGCAGGACCCTTAAGCCTAGAAATCAGATCCTCCTCAGATCTCCCTGAACCCACCCAAAAGAAGACCCCACAGTGTTGGTTTGTTTTTTCCCAGAGCTTATCTATTTATTTGGTGGAAGGGGTCTTCCTCACAGGTCCATGCATGGTGAAAGAAATGTCCTCCTCAAAGCATCAATAAAGTAGAAAACAAAACAAAACCCAAAACAATAAAGTTTTGTTACTCTCCTCCTAAATATCCTGGCCAGATACAGCTCTTAACACAAAAATGGTGCAGAATAGAATTTCCCAGAGTCTTAGAATATAAGCTTCTTTATGTTCTTTGTATGATGAAGATTTTTTACAATTGTTAAGCTCACAATAAAAAAGAAAATTTGATTAAAAAAACAGAAGACCTCAATTTTTAAGACAACAGAGTCATCCAATATCAGAATGGCAAGGGGCTTTAAAGGTCATCCTCTAATTCCCTCATTTTTGAAGGAATATGGGGAGCCTATGAGGTGATGTGCTGGGTGAAGATATTATCAGTGGGCACAGAGGCTGAGGAGAGAGAGTTTTCTGTAGTCAAGTGGAAATATGATTTCAGACTCAAATCTCATTGGATTGGCTGACTGGTTGCTGAGGTACCTTAGCAACCTCTCGTGAAGATTTTGGTCTCAAACTGAGCTTCCTTTTAATTACAAAAAATGAAATTCATAGAAAAAGATGAAATCCTGGTGTCACAAAGGTGTCCCCAGCTGGGCATCCTTTCCCAGGGAGGAAGGGCTGAGCTCAGATGGGGAAGCTTAACAAGGCAGCTCTCCAACTGAAAACCCAGGACATGTGGCATCACTACTTGGGGGGCCCCCCTTATAGACAGGCTTCACATGCCATCTCCATAGCTCAGCAGGGCTCTGACATAGGGGTTAGCTCTCAACGGTCCCCTGCAGAGGTCCAATAGCCAGGGACGTGCATCCAAACACTGGAGGAGAGGGGAAGGAAAGCAGACCTAGACCTCCCCAGGCAGGCTTCTGCGAGGTTCTTGGATTTGCTGTTCATGTGCCCACCTTCTCACCACTGCTCTGTGACTTTCACAAAGAGTCGGTTGGTCAGATAGGGTACACCGTCTCTGGTAGGCAGCCCCATAATCCATCCCTGCTTTGGTGCACCAGCCTCTGCCCATGCATGGGGGATGGAGATGGATGGTGGGGGAGTGAGGCCATGTGACCTGACAGTCCTGCCTCCTCCCTTGCAGCCTTGACTCATCGAATCCTCAGAGGCAGAAGGAAATTCCAGGATACAGTTAGAGTCTGGCCTTTGGAAAGTTTATCTAAAATCAATAAATGAAAGCTGTAAGAGTCCTTCTTGGTTTTCCCCCATACCAGCCAGGAGCAAGTCTGGTACTTTTGGAATATACTTGATACGATGTTCTTTCTGTCTCTGTTTTCCATAACCAAACACAATACCTTCCTCTTCCCACCTGTGGTGTTGGTTATGCGTATGCATGAATCAAAATGAGTTAAAACAGGTCAGATTTTGGTGCTTAAACCTTTGCTGGCTGGCTTGGGCAGACTGGTAAGGACAAAGGACTCTTGGTCAGAATCACGCATTTAAATGCCTAAAATATCATCTGTAAAGCTACAAAGGAGAGCAATCATATTGAAACACAGTCATCAGAATACTTTTTTTTAAAAAGCATCAACAAAGTTATGTACCCCTTTATTTCTAGGGAGGTGGTTTTTAACACTACTTAAATGAGTCAATAAGTGACTCTGAGAAACATAAAACTCAAGATTCTATACATGTCCTCTGGGACTGAAAGGGAGAGGGGAAGGAGAAAGGTCTTTCCTCTAGCCTGGATTCTGGCCCAGTGATCAGAAACCCCTGAGGCTCTGGTCACAGCTGAAGGTGAAGGTGGGGCCAGCGGTTCTGGGCCTCCTCTTTCCCAGCACAGGCTATAAAGTGAGAGAGAAAGGAGCTCCCAGACATCAGAGCCATAACCCACCCCACTGAGGAGATCCTTCAGAGAAGGTGAGACTGAGCATGTGGCAAACGAGGCCTGATGTGGGGTTGGGGGAGCAGATAACAAGGCAACGCTCCCATGCTGAGCTGAGAAACTGGGCTTATGGGCCCGGGACAGCCCAGAACAGCCTAGAGCAGCCCGTGTGCTTCTAGGTGAGCTCTCTGGGTCTGCATACCTGATCTTTATCCAAAAAGGGTTAGGAGGGACATAATTTAAATGTAGAAATCTCCAATAAAGAAGTTCTTATGGTACTTTGAACAGGATGGCCACACAGCCTTGCTCCCACCCAGAAGTGACTGATGTACAGACAAAATGAGCCAATAAAGCCTTTCGTTGGGCCAGCCAAGGCCTGCTAAGCCCTGCTAAGGCCAGCTTGGCCATCCTTGGTCCCAGCCCTGAGCCAGGAGCCAGGGATCAGAGCACACCGCCTTTCTGTTTCAGAGTCATTCATCTTCTTGCTGTTCTGACCAACAGGGTATCCTTCCTTTTGCTCCAGGCTCATTCCTACTTTATTAAATATGCTTTTCTCCATGGCCCATGCATCAGCATGCTTCTGTATTTAATCTCATTCCCTGCTCAACGCTCTCCAAATTAATTGTTCTCCTACAAGGCCCCAAACCTCTCTACTCCCAAATCCCCACTGTGAGCATGTCCAGGTTTCCCTAAGTTATGGCCATAATTAAACTGTCTTAATTAAGAGACTCTTCCTCTCTACCTCCTCCCTTAGTACTTCCCTTCAGGGCAGTTCTATCCGTTCTGCTTGCTTCCCAGGGCCTGCTGGGGGAGAGGGACCTGCCAAGGAGCACCAGGGAGACCTCTGAGTGCTTGGAGAGTGTAGCCTGATGCTCTGGGCTAGATTCTAGCCCATGGTGCCCTTGTGAATTGGCAGCCTTGTTTCCTGTGCCCCAGCCCAGGGAGGCCCTGCATCTGTAAATCAAACAAATGAAATATATCTAGACATTAGGCTAAGCTTTTTAACCTGGGCCTATGAACCTGTTTTTATTACTGGCATTAATAATATTTTGATAACTCTATTTCAATAGAATTGGTTTCCTTTGTAATCCTGTGTATTTTATTTTTTGCATTGAAAAACATGATTATGAGAAGGGGGCCGTAGGCTGCCAAGGGGATCCAGAACACATACAGTGGAATCCCTGGAGAGACCACTGAGTGGGCCTGGAGTCAAAAAGACCTGAGTTCAAATCCAGCCTCAGATGCTTACTAGTTTCTTCAGGGAAAATAAAGAGTTTAAATTTAAATTTAAATTGTTAAAATTCCAGTGTGAGCCTTTACACTCTGGAAATTAGCAAATAGCTACTAGTGAGGATTTGGCTCAAGGCTTTGTCTAGACCTAAGAAAGTGGTAGAGAAAATGTTAATGAGGCAGGTTAAATGTAAAGGGTTATTTGCCCCCTACCCCCTAGAGTCGGTTGTTAAACATTTACTAGCGTACCCTGGCTCTCCCCTTCACCGCTGTCCTTCCTGGAATGCGGCACCCAGAACTGACCCTCCTGTCCCAGAGCAGGCCTGACCAGAGCTACTCAGGGCCCTCATCTCCCTTTCATCAGGCAGCCTAAGACCCCTTAAGTTTTGAAGGCTAGGTGTCACACTGTGCCTGACTCATCTGGAGCTTGCAGTCCACTGGAACCCACCAGATCTTTTTCATTACCCTTCCCCCAGTTAGCACTTGTGAAATGAATAACTTTGGGGCCAAGTGTGGCCTTTGGACTGACCTCTATTCACCAGAATCTTATCAAACCTAGCCTGCCATCCTCTCTCCCTGGACACTCAACAGTTTGTCGATGTCCCTCCTAACTAGTTTTCTATCATTCCCTTTTACAAATTTTCAGGTTTCTACTTGGATCTTGGAGCTCATTGCCTGAGCACATCTGTGCCCTCCCCCCTTGCCTCCTCAGTGTTAACTTTCCAGCACCTCTAGGATCAGAGGTGAACTCTGGGAGGCTCTCTCCTTGGCTTGGCCCATCCAACCTTTCCAGCCTTACAGCACATTACCCTCTTCCATACTCTTTGGTCCTGCTAAACCAGTCTCCTTGCTGTGCCCCACACCTGACACTCTGACCCCCATCTTTGTGCCTTCAAACCAGCTGTCCCTCATACCTGGAGAAAATGCCTCACTGCTCACCTGGCCCCGTGGAATCTCTGCTTTTCTTCAGGCCTCAGCGCTAGATCAAGCCTTCCTTCTCCATCCCTGGGGCCTCCTCCTGGCCAAGGTCCCTTTGTCTCTGATTTTACCTGGGTTTCAGGGATGTGTGAGTGGGTACATATATGTCAGAATTTGCATTCTCCCCCAGGGCAGGACCATGGCACTTCTGTCCATGCACACCAATGCCTCCACCTAGCAGGTACATGAGGAACACTTGTGGACTGGCTGACTGATTGGCTAATGCAAAAGAAGGTGTGACCCGGACTGGCTCCTACATCTGCAGAGCATTGGTGATGCAATTCCCCATTGGGAAGAGGTCGGGAGAACTACGCTTCTGGGAAAGTTGTGACAGCTGTGGAAGCCCTTTGGCGAGACTGTGGAGCATGTGTAGACCATCTACACCTGAGTCCAGTCTACTGCCCATGCAGTCTTTTCATTGGCCACAGTTGTAGAAACCTAGCTGGGGCTGCTTCCAGGCCTTAGACAGCCTTGGCTCTCCCTGGCCATCTCTGCTCTTGTCTTCACTTCTTCACCCACAGCTCCCAAGGAGAAGCCTGGGCCCCTTCCCTACAAGGCTGATGCATGATCCCATAAAAAGGGCCTCAGTCCTTTGTCTGACTTGGTGTTCGTTCTTTTGTTTAGGTAAACAAGATTAATCTCGTGACTCTAACCTTGTGATTTCTGGAAGGTGAGAAGAGCAGCCCTCCTGGGGTCCAGTATTCTGGAAGTCTGAGGGTCAGAGTCCATGCTGTGTCCTGCAACCAGTCCAAGAAGAAGTAACCTTGCTTCCAAAGAGATCCTTGGGATGCAGTCCAGTGGCAGCTAAATCAAGGCCTGATGTGAACTTGCCAAGACAGTGAAGAAACTATGTTAAGTCCAAGCTCATTGTTGCCAGACACTGAAGGGTAAGGGGGCTGCTGTGCTCCCAAGCTGCTGCAGGGCAATGCTTCAAAGTACATATCCCTTCCTGAGAGTTCATTGATTTTTAAATTTTAATTTAACTTTCATTGTCAGATTCCAGTTTTCTCCTTCCCTCCAACCATTCCCTCAACCATGGAGAAGGCAAGAAATCCAAGAAATCCATTAGACCTATGAAAGCATGCAAAACATTTTTCTTCACTGAAAGCTAATGGATATTAAGAGGTTAAATGGAACTGAGGCCCTAGTCAGTCTCTATTGGCTACCAGTAGAAAGAAGACAACCCATGAGTGCTTGAGATAATAGCATTAGAGAAAGATACCCAAAGCCTCTCAAAGCACCCCTAGAACTTTAAGCCTAGCTCTGGGAGAGTGAGAGAGACCATATCTGCTACAAGGGCATTCAGGTACGGTCTGGCATTGACATAACAATGCTAAAATATCAGAAGAGCCCTAACCAGGGCACAAAGTGACTCAGTATGTCCAAAGACAGGAGCCCTGATACCTTCTCCATCTGAGAGAGTCACAGGGACCTTAGGAGTTGCTCTCTGGGGGATGGTCGCAATTTGGAACGCAATTTCAGAAGTAAAGGTAAGGCAGACATGGATCACCAGACTTGGGTCCTTGACCTTGATAAGTAAATTGAGAAAGATGTTAGCAGGGAAGGGACACATCAGAGCTGAGCTTCCGGGCATCTGTGGTGGCAGAGGAACTAAGGGGAGGACAGGTTGGAGCCTGGGAGCCATGACAACAGCCTAGTGAAGGCACCATATCCATGAGGAGTCCTGATGTCAAGCAGGCAAGATTCACAGGACTTGGCAGCTGATTTTATCAGGGAGGGGAATGATGACGAGGTACATTGGAGTCTTTCTTGGAGGCTTGGTGACTGGGAAGGATGGATTGGTAGTGCCTTTGACAGTGACAGAGAAGGTAGGTAGGAGGGAGGACTGGGGGAAAAGGTAAGAAGTTCTGCTTTAGATATGGTGAATTTGAGCTGTCTGGAGACATCCAGGTAGATGAATCTGGGGTCTAGAGGCCAGGAGGGAGATCCCCAGATCTGATTGTTTGGAAGTAAATGTGAACGGGTAAAGGCTGGAAGGAACTGAGGCAATAAAAGGGAGAGAGTCCCTGGTTTGGGGGCCATCTGTTTGCACTCCTGTTCTTGCTAGCTCTTCTCAGTAAATGTTTCCAATCTGTGGTAATTACTTAATGTTATTACAGACATAACTGGTTAAATTGATAGATGGATCTCATCACTGTCTCAATGGATGATAGAGGGAAGATATGAGTGGAACTGGTCATTGCTGGTGAGGAGCACACACAGACTGGGGGCTTGAGCTTGGGTATTACAAAGAGAACCCTATGGCCTCTCAGGGTACCCCTAGAACCTAAGGGGGAGTGCCTCTAGCTGCACTGTGGGGATCTGGCTGGCCAGAGCAAGTGGGCATGATGGGACTGAGCTCCCCTTGTTTTCTGCACAGCCACAGACTTGAACTGGAGGAGAACTGTGTCAGGCCGCGGGATGATTTCTGAGGACCTTGCATGATTCAGAGATTCAAATCTCTGCGTAGCATTCCCAAATGTCTCTATGGGCAGTTTGCTTTAACTACAAGACGATAAAATTTGGTAATAGTAAATGTGTAGCATGTAGCTCCTTAGTAGATTAATGGCCTGCCCGGGAATTGAACCAGGTCTTGAGTCCTTTCCAGAAATGCCCAACTCAGTTTGTATTCAGAAGCCAAGGAAAGTCTTGACCTCAACTTCATTAGGGGACTTAATGTTCCATGTGGCATTTCTGCTATTGCCTTCCAAATGATGGAGGCTAATTAATAGAAAACGTGTTCCAGTAATAAATGGTGCGTTATTAACTTTGCTGCCAGGCTTGTGGGAAGCCTGGCCCAGGGCTGTGGAGCAGCTCTTGTTGGTCTCTGGGGGGTCGACCACAGGATGGGAACTTGCACTTTTTTCTCTTTTTTATTAGAAATTTAACAAACCTGAAGATTTTAATAAAGACAAAAAATCAGTAAAGAGGATTATGTATGAAACCATGAATGTCTCTTGTGTTTCTTTAAATAGACATTAAACAGGTCAGTAAAAAAGATACCCTTTGGAATGTTCTTCTGCTTTCTTCAGGGTATTTTTAAAAGGCTGAATTGAGTCTCTTTTCTTTTGGCAGGCGGAAAGCAGCTAGGTTGCTCAGTGGCTAGAGCTCTGGGTCTGGAGATAGGAAGAGCTGAATTCGAATCCAGCCTCAGACCCTTATTAGCTGCAGGACCTCCTGGGCAAATCACCTAACCTCTTTGTGCCTTAGTTTCCTCATCTGTAAAATGGGGATCATAAAGCACCCATCTCCCAGGGTTATTGTGAGAATCAAATGAGAGATTATTTATAAAGTGCATGTACCTAGCACATAGTAGGTACCTAATAAATACTTATTTCCTTCTTTCTGTTCTTGGATCACTTTCCCTTCTTTCTATTCTTGGATCACTTTCCCCTAACCTCCCCCAGCCCAAACAAAAGCTTTCTCCTGCAACTCAAACCTAGAGACACTGGTTTTGTCTGTCAGGGCCAGTCTTCCAACAAAGTCTCTGCCATAGCAGGAAGGCAGGTTTCACTATTCCAGCTCAGCTCTTTTTGGGGGTGCCCATCTTGTTTACAGTGAACAGAAGTAGGAAGACATTTCTCAGCTGCCTCAGCTGGAACCAGACAATTACACACTTCTCTTTTTCCAGAGGAAGGAAGGGAAGCCCAGAGATGGTCAGGGTTTTGTCCAAGGTCACGAAGTCAAGGAGGAGAGTTTGGGTCCCCAGGTTCCCAGTCTGGAGCTCTGGGCAGAATGCCACAGGATGCCCCTGCTTGTTAAAGGGCAACAAGGTCTTCGGCCAAAGGCAATCTGGAAGTGGGTGCTGAATGTCTGAGGTTTTGGCTGCTGCCAAGGCCCAGCGGCTAAGCTGACTGAAAAGCTGATCGAAGCAGGGATGGGCAAGGGCCACGGGATTAGTTTGGAGTCTGAGAATGCACTGAATAGCCCAAGGGAAACAGGGAAAACAGTTCTCTCATTCTCTCTGCAACACTTGCTCGATACAGAACGTGGCAGCCTGTCAAGGCTGGATGACTAGTTATCTGGCATTAGAACATCTTGGTCTGGAAAACGGGGGAGGGGGAGAAGGGGAAGGATGCATTGGAAGAGCTCAGGAAAAAGAATCCTTCAAAAAGATGAGAGCTAATGAATGAATAAATGAGGAATGAATGAATGATTGATTGAATGAAGGCAAACACACCAGTGAAGTCCTTATGTGCCAGGCAGGGTATGTTAAGATCAAAGGATGCAAAGTCAGACCAAAAAAAAGCAGTTCTTCCTTTAAAAGCTTGCTTTGGAATGAGGGAGGAGGACAGGAGACTTTGGTCTAAGGTGTCCCAAGAATGGAATGGACGAATCATAGGGCGACTGACTGACAGGCTCCTTCCAGAGGGATGGAAGAGTTGATTTGATTATTGCGCCCAGAGCCAGATGTCCTAGGGGAAAGGAGGGGATGAAGTAAAGTTGACAACAGGATAGCCCAGGAGAAGTTTGGTCTGGGGAGATGGGGGGGGGGCATTGAATGGAGTGGGCTCTTCCAACTGGGCCTGACTCCTGCTGGGCATGGTCTCTGGAGGTCCCATTGCAGGGGAGACATAGCAACAAGGAGATATGGCTTCCTGGGGAAGGAATCACAGAATGGACTTTGAAAAACCCTTGTCTCACCTTGTCTAAGCACTCCTCGGGCATCACCCCTGTTCTGCTTTGCTATGTGTGCTATCCCCAAGGATTCTGTCCTGGCTCTTCTCTCCTTTATCACACATTCTTCCACAGAGATCTCATTATCCTTATGCAAATGACAGTCAGGTCTATATAGTCAGCTCCCATGTCTCTCCTGAACCCCAGTCCACATCTCCAACTGCCAGCTGAACATCCCGGCCTGAACATCCCACAGGCAACTCAAACACACATCCAGAACAGAACCCAGGTCCTTCACCAGAAATGTTGAAAATCACGAGAGGTAGCAGTGGTTTGTTTACTAATTTGGACTAAATTCCCGAGTGTCTTGAGAAGGAAAGATGTGCATATCCAAGGAAGACAAGTTCATTTAGCTCCAGTGTGGGAGAAGGAAGGTCTCTACCTGTGTGTCTATGATTTCTTTTAAAACCCCCTTTAACTCGCAACCCAATTTTCTCTCAACCCAATAGTTTGGATAATTTTTAAAAATGTAATCCAAACACTCACTTAGCATCTAAAAGACTTAGAAAGTTTATTTTTAATTGGGGGCTGAATCATTCATGGTGAGTGACCTCATCATTGCCAATCTAATGACTTTTCTCAGTCCTCATCCTTCTGGACCTCTCTGACCTCTGAGTCTTTGAAGACCATGTTGGGAACCTGTGGATTGGAAGAGAGGCATTGCATTTCTGATGACCTTGATGGGGAAAGGCTGGAGTAATTGACTGACTGGCACAGAGCTGTATGGGCTTCTTGCTCTGCAGTGCCATATAAAGGTGAAGGAGAAACCTCTCACAGGTGCCTTCATGGCTCTGGTTGGAGAACAAGAAACAGACGGATGCATTTTACATCAGCATGACCTGGGCTTCGCTGTGAGAAGAGACTTGGAGATTATTGGATGAAGCAGAAATCCCTGATAGTGGAAGTTCACAAAGGGTTTGTCACTCCAACAAAGCAACACTTTGTCCAGGGAGAGTGCTTCATTTGCTTGAAAATACAAGAGCAGCTTTGTTTAGCAAGGGAGCATGGAGGACCAGAAGAGGAGAAATGGATCCATCACTGCGGATTGTTGCTGCATAGACCAAGGACCTGAACAGATAAAAACCTGCAGTCCAGACTTGTGGGGTTTCCTTATGTGTTTTCCTGCTACGTTTCTGTAAGTACAGGTCCTCTCCTGCCTCTCCCCACCCTCTGTCAGCCTGCACCCATGGGTGGGAGACTGTCACATTTTACTTATTCCTATTCTTGCCTTCTATTGAATAGATGATACGATGATTATTGCTTTTGCCTTATGGTTTAGTAAATGCTTTAGGTTTAAGGTTTGATGTGGCAAAAGTGGGAAGCCCAATGGTGTGGATTCAGTACCCTCTGTGGCCACTAGGAAGAGTGGACCCTTCCCCACCCCACCCCACTCCACCCCCCACACACTAAGGTTGTCCCTGGACTCCGAGAAAGTTTTGAGTTGTGTCAATGCGGTGTACGCTGCTAGCATGGGTGCAGGTTTGGTGAGCCAGCCAGCCATCCAGGGCACAGACCACCTAGACGTGTAAATAGCAGCACAGGGCTAAGGTGACTTCACATTATTTAACAGTCCCAGAAGAGTCCTTCCTAGTCAATTCTCCCCAGGGCTGCTAAAAAAAAAATAAAAAAAAAAATAAAATGAGAAT
The DNA here is from genome assembly GCA_023548195.1 of Bettongia penicillata ogilbyi. NCBI lineage: Eukaryota > Metazoa > Chordata > Mammalia > Diprotodontia > Potoroidae > Bettongia > Bettongia penicillata. The sequence goes on along the minus strand of JAJHZJ010000178.1, from coordinate 2,577,780 downwards.
CCTTCTCACTCTTACTCCTTCCCTGTTCAAAAAGCTTTGGTGTTTTCCTGTTACCAACAGTGGTTTTCTCACTATTCCTAGCAGCAACACTGCTTTTCTGTGTTCCTATCACTTAGCCCAGTGCTTTGCACATGGTAAAAATTGCATTTATTCACTCATCTCCCATGTCTGTGCTTTGCACTGACTGCCCCCAATGGCTGGCATATGTTTCTTCTCCCACCCTCCCCTGTTTCATAGAAATCCTTGATTCTCCCAAGACTCAGTCCAAGTACTGCCTTCTACACCCAGCCTTTCCTGATCCCCCATGGCTGCCATCCTTCTCAAACCCCATTGTATTTATTCTGTATTTACTTACATGTGACCACAGTGTGTCCTTCCTCCTTGAGGACTGGACTTATTCCTTGAGGGGCGCTCAGAGATTAAGACAGGAACCTCCATCCATCACCTTCAGCAGCATGTTGAGGAAAGACAGATCTGGGAAATGGATGGAATGCTAGGCATCCAGTTCTCTTCATACATCATATTTTTCATCCCACAATGTGCTGGGTTGATCATTCTTCTTTGTTATTGACCGGGGCATGAGTAGCAGGCAGAGAACCATTGATTTCAGCCTCTTTACTCAAAGGTGCCTAAAGGAGCAGGAGTCCATTCTAATCTGCCCACATCTTGAACCCAAAAGTAGTCTGGCCTGGCATGCCCACCCCACAGGACTGTCAGGTAGGAACTGAAAGCAAGCCAGACTCTTCATTATATTATGAGAGTAAGAAAGGGAGTTACAGTCATTTGTAATGAGTTACATTTCACTTAGAGTAAACATTTTGTTCTGGGCTGTAAATGAGAAGTTTTCGAATAGAGCACGAACCAGCTCCGGGGAAATGAACTGCCTATTAGCCAAGGCATTAATGGTCACAGAAGCAAGGACACCACCATGTGCTCAGGAGCACGTGGTGGTGAGGAGGGAGATGAGGTAGCCACACGCAGTTCCTCCTCAATCCAGAAGCTCCCAACATTCTGCTCCACTTGAAAGTCACCAGGGAAGAGAGGAAAGATGAGAAAGGGCTGATTCTTCCCTAAGCTAGTTAAGTTCCTTTTCTGTCATTAATACTTCCAGCTTTGAAGTCAACCAGAAAACCCTTTGGACTCTTTGTTACTTACCTTGAAAAGTCGGTTCCTCAAGACTCTGCATGATGGGTTGAAGTAGGGTCCGGGATCTTGCGCTTGCTCAGAGGACTAGACACGCACTGGGAAGACTCTCAGCTAGTGACTGAGATCCAGAGAGAGAATTGATATACAGAAATGTACACACACATAGACCTCAGGCCATTCATTCCAGTGCACTCCAATACAGCACAAAAACTCATTCTCTGGCCTGTTTTCTTCCCTGCAAAATGGGAGCAAAAGACCTACTCTGTCTCCACAAAAGTTTGATTATGCAGAAAGCACATATACAAGGCTCTTTGTTTTGCACATCATGCAAAATGACTCAGACAGTTGATGGCCTGGTCTAGGATTATGTAGCTAGTAAATGTCAGATTCACCATTTAAACCAACCTCCCAGCTTCTAATGCCATCCTCTCCCTGAAGTTGCCTGAAATTTAATTTATGGACGTGTTGTTTCCTGGTATTTGCCTCTTCCTGTGGAGTGTAAGCTTCCTGAGAGCAGACAATCACAAAACATTGTGTTTCTCGATCTAAGCACATAGTAGGTCCTTCTTGGAGGCAGAAAACCTGGGCTTGAATCCTGGCTTTCCAGCTTAGGTCTTGGGAGGCCTTGGTAAGTCGATCACCCTCTCTGGCCCTCAGTTTCTCCCTTCTGCTCTTTTGACTAGAGGGGCTGTCATGATATAATGGCTACAGCCCTAGATTTAAGAGAGTGGCAGGTCAGGTCTCACTCAGATCCTGCCTCAGACCCTTATCAGCGATTTGCCTGAGCCGCCACAAGCTGTCTGAACCTCAGTTCCTCATCCCTAAAGTGGGGAGAAGGGCAGTACCTACCTCCGAGGGTGGGAAGGATCAAATGAGATGCAGTACTTTACAAGGCACTTCACTTGGTATAAATCAGCCAGCAAGCAGGTAGGAGCCTGTTCTGTGTCGGGCACGGAGCTAAAGGCAGAAGACAGCTCTCGACCTCCAGGAGAGGATTCCTAATTGGGGGAGGGGGCGGGCCACATGCAAACAAGCTCCAGGCAGGGGCGAGACTGTGCCCACCTTGTATCTGGAACTCCTGCCGACTTGCCCCAGCTCAGGCCGTTTATCCAGATGAAGCAGAACGAGGACGGGAAGGTCTTTTTTATCTTCAAGACCCCTTCCATTCTGCCACATTTTCTCACAGATGGAAGGGAACCATGAAGAGGGTGCGGACCTGGGAGCGTCAGGGTGATGAGGAGGGAGGGATGCGGTGGGCAGAACCTCCAGAACCGGGGTGGCTGCCCCAGCCCGGGAAGGAGGGCGGCACCTCGGCCCTTTCGGAGGCTCCCACCACCGCCAGGTGCGGCTCTGGCTCTCTGGGCCACTCCTGGGCAAGCCCTCACACTCTCTGCGCCCCCGGAAGCCTGGTGCCCCCTCCATCCGCGCCTGGCACTGCCCCCAGGCCTTGCACTTCGGGAACCCCCCCCGGGACCCCCCAGTGAGCGGGGAGGCGTCGCTGGCGCTCGGGGATCTCTCGCCTCCCTTCCTGCAGCTCCGCCAGGTTTGGTGTTCTTCCCGGGGGCCAGCTCCCTGCACCCCAAAGCCTCCCCTAAATGTGGGCGTTAGGGACAGTCCCGGCCCGGGCCTAAAGGGCTGGCCCTCCGAGGTGAGCCCCGCCGGACCTGGGGACGGGGCCCAGGGAAGCTCAAGGTCAAGGGAAAGGGCGCAAAAGAGGCAGCCGTCGGGGGAGAGTGGGAGCCCCCGGAGGCCAACGGGTACCCCCTGCCCTGAGCCACGCCGACCCTGCGGAGCTAGGTCGGGGCAAGGAGGGAGGCGGTCCTCTGGCCCCGCCGCCTGGACGCTCCTCCCCCAACCAAGCCCCGCCTCTTGGCCACTCCCATCCTCCAGGAGGCTGCCCGTCTCCTTTCTGTCCTCCACGGTTAATTCCTACAGGGTTAAACCCCGCCTCCCCAGAGATAGCCTTCTCCATTCGACCTGGCTTGGACGGCTCCGCCCTCAGACTTAAGCCACGCCCCTTCCTCCGAGAGACCGTTCTCTCATTCCCTCATTCCCCTGTGGCTCCGCCCTCCAGCGTTAAGATCCGCCTCCTCAAAGAGACGGCCCTCCCTGCACAGCTCCTCTCTCAGGATTAGGCTCCCACTCCATCCTCTGAGAAGCGGTTCTCCCCTTTCGCTCATTCCTCCTTGGCTCCGCCTCCCAGGTTTAAGTCCCGCCTCCCCGGTGAGAAGACTCTGCTCATTCGTTCCTCCTCTGACTTCTCCCGGGCTTCAGCTCCGCCCCTCCGATCTCTCCCATCCTTGGGGAGGTGACTCTCCATTCGCTCCTTCACGGATGGCTCGTCCCTCATGGTTCAGCCCCGCCCCCTAACCGCTCCCATCCTCGAGAAGGGGGCCCTCGCCACTCTCCTTCGTCCCCGCCCCTTCGGACCCAAAGCCCGCCTCCCCGGAGAGGCAGCTCTCTCCATTCGCCCGTTTCCCGGATGGACCCGCCCTCTAGTTCCCGTCAGCCCTCGCGGCCGCGGCCGTTGCTTCCCTCGGCGTCCTCGCTTCCGCGGCCGCGGACGCTGATTGGCCCCGGGCGGGCGGAAGTGGGGGTGGGCGCTGGCCCGGTTGCCGCAGTGACCGTGCCGAGGGAGTGGGGAGATGGCGGCGTCGCGTCGCTCTCAGCATCACCACCACAACCACCACGGGGTCCACCACCCGCCGCCGCCGCCGCCACCCCCTCTGCCGCCACCTCTGCCGCTGCCGGTGCTGCCGCCGGGCCCGGCCGGAGCGGCCCCGCCGCCGCCGCCCTCGCTGAGCCCCGGGCCCGCGTCCCCCGCGGCCTCCCCGCGCCACGGAGGCCTCTCGGCGCCTCCGGACGCGGACGGGCCCGGGCCCGGGGGCGGGGGCGGGCCGGGGCCTGAGCGACCGCGCTCCCCCGAGCCCGTCGACAGCGCCGGCCCGGCCTCGGCCTCCGCTCCAGGACCTGGGCCCTGCCCCTGCCCCGCGTCCTGCCCGGCCGCCGCCGCCGCCTCTGCCGCCTCGGTGTCCTCGTGCTCCTCGTCGGCCTCCTCGTCGTCCTCGTCCTCGTCCTCCTCGGCGTCCTCGGCCTCGTCGTCCCCCGGCTCTCTGGGGCCCAGCCCCTCCGACAGCCCCCCGGAGGCGGGCCCGGGCCCGGGGCCGGCCGTGAGCGGCGCCCTGCGCGAGCTGCTGGAGGCCTGCCGCAACGGGGACGTGGCCCGGGTGCGGAGGCTCGTGGACGCGGCCAACGTGAACGCCAAGGACCTGGCCGGCCGCAAGTCGTCCCCGCTGCACTTCGCGGCCGGTGAGGAGGAGGGGCGGGCGGGCCGGCAGCGTAGACGCAGGCGCTTGTTGAGGTCACGGGGGCCCGCATCGGACCCCTCCCCGGTGCCGCTGAGGCCGCGTGGGGGAGATCCGGCCGGGGGCCCCGAAGCTGGGGTAAGGAGGCAGTGCGCGGAGGGGGAGGCTGGGAACCGCTGCTGTGGAACGAAGCCTCGACCCTTGGTTTCCCTTGCTCGGGGCCTCCTCCGGGCCCTGCTTTCCAGCTCAGTCCTAGAGAGCCCCCGGGCCCGAGGGGCGAGTGCCTTCACTTGGGAGGGTTTCAGAGAGCGCTCCTGGCAGCGAGGCCGTGCGTGCTCCGTGTCCGAGCCGGACTTCGGGCATGGATCTGTGCCCTACATGAAGGGTTCCCACAGATAGGAAAGGGGCACCCTTCCAAGAGCTGTCACCCTGCTAGGGACTGAGATGAGAAAGTAGGAGGTAGCAGAGAGCATTAAGAACTTCGGGGGCTTTACAGAGGAAGTGATATCTCCGTGGAGACTAGTCAGCAAGCACTGGCTAAGCCACTTCTCCTGTCAGCGCCTGGGTTTAGGCACTGAGGATGCACAGAGAAAAGGGGCATGGTGCCTGCCAGCGGCTTATCCCATCAGGGGATAGGATAGGAAGCGGGGTTGTGAGTGGAGCCTTAGGGAAGTAGATTGATGATTTAACTCTTGTTCCCTGAGAAAGATGAAATGGAAGGGCAGGCATTTGGGGCTGCAGTAGGACAGATGTCTGGATAGCGTGATGCTTGGTTTGGGGTTTGGCTAGATGGGGGGCTGAGCATCCACCACTCCACAATATTGGTAGCTCCAAGAGGCATACAGCTTGAGGGGAGGGGTGTGGGGTGTAAGGGCTCTTGTTGGTAGTGGGGATAGGCACACAGTGGCAGAGAAGGTGGCAAAGTACCTATATGGCTAAGCTCGGGGCATGGGAGGCCCTGGGATGAAGCAATATTGGGGTGTGTGGTCTGGGGCTGGCTAGATGGAGGGCTGAAGTAAGACTTGACTCACCTTCCATTCTTGGCAGCTCTTGTGTACCAAACCTGAGTGGAAGTTCTCACATACGGGGCTGCATTAATACTTTATTATAGAGGTGACAGGCAGGGGGCCACTCCCTGATGGTTTTGGAGCGTGGTAGTTACATGGACAGACTTGGGCAGTTTTGTGGAAGATAGATCTAGAAGCAGGGAAATTGGTTGGGAGAATCTGAGAGTAGCCCAGGTCAGCCATGATGAGAGTCAGAACTAGGGTAATGAAATTGGAGTGAAAGAAGGAGATTGTAGAGACAAGATATGACAAGTGATTGGTTATGGAGGGTCAGGAGTGACCAAGGTCATTGACCTTTGTCACTAGGAGTTTGGAAGGGGAAAGCGTGGTAGAGTTGGGTACTAGGGTGGAGATGCTGACAGAACAGTCTTGTGGAAGTATCCCACAGGAGTTTGTTCAGGAGGCAGATAAGGATGGCTGTATATGTGTGATACTGTAGCGACAGTAACTGCCAATGGGGGTGATTTTGGAGTTTTAGGGAAAGGTTTGGAAGTGCAGGAGTAAGGTAGAGTCCGTCAGAGAACAGTAGGAGGTTGGTGAGGTTGCATCTAGCAACCTCTGTTGCATCTAGCAGCTTTTGTTGACTTCCCTAGGCAGTGTTCAGCAGCTCTGGGAGCCAGAACAGAAGGCCATGGTGGAAGTGGGGTGTGACTTTAGGATTCAAGGAGGAACACTGTGTCACTATAGACTGAGAAGGAGGAGGAAGGGGGGATAGACTGTGGTGAAGACAGTTTAGGAGAGATGAGATGGAGCAAGTGTTTGATGCCAGTCAGGGGAGGGATGTCAGCTTTCCAGATCCTAGAAGTGCTTCTAGGTGACAGTGAGAGCACCTCTGACCCACCCCTGTGAGTGACAAGGGGAATGAAGGAAGCTATGTGGAGGGCACAGGAGTTGAGATTGATGCAAGAGGCTGAAAGTGCCCGCGGAGGTAAAGCCTTTAAGTAATATGAAGGTAGAGGCTGCGACCCAGATCAGCTACTGAACACCTTGTAAAGGAGAGCGTGTGATCTTCAGAATCTTCCTAAAACAATTCAAATGAAAATGAATCTGTCTCCTGGCTTGGCCCTGGTAGACTGTCCTGGTTTCACAGGCATACATGCAATGACAGTCAATAGACACAGGTTTTTGATCAGGTAGTCTGGGTCAGTGTTGTCAAACTGAAATCAAAATAAGCAAGGATCCCTCTGGGCCACATATTAGTTTAGTTTTAAAATGTAATATTTATATTTTATTGTGTTTTATTTATTTTGTTAAATATTTACCAGTTATATTTTCATCTGATTTGGGTACAGTTGTGGACTGTGTGTTTGACACCCGATCTAGAAAGATGGAAGTGAACCTTAACAGGAGAGATTGCAGAGTGATGGCAACAGGAGAGATAGAGAGTCTGGAAGGGGCATGAGGTAGCAGGATGTAGGCCCATTCTTCCTCTTGGGTCTCAATTGGTGGGAAGGGGGACAGGGAAGTGGGGACATTCAGAAGAGGGGTGGGTTTTTTTTTTCATTTTGAGTTCTGTTTTGGATTTGTCAGATTTGAATTATCTAGGATACATTTGGATGGAGATATCCATCAGGTAGTTGGTTCTGCTGGGCTAGAACTCAGGGGAGAGACTGCTTGGTTGACTGTCTTCATTGTCAAAGAGGATCAACATGACATGTTCACCATGCCACCATGATGGTAACACCACCCTGTCAGGGCAAGGTACAATGTGTTTGACATGAGTTTGGAAGACTGTACTCACAGATCAGGCACAAAGAGTTCACACGAACGTTTAGAGTGGAGATGTCTCTAAATTTGTGCAGCTCCCGTTGCACAAATTTTTGTTTTGAGCTACTGCAATTCTGCTTTCTTCACAGAACATGGAGCTTTCTTTGATGGGTGCACATTATGCTGGGCCATGCTGTGCCCAGTGTCTCTCATGTCTCACAATTGATTCCATAGTTATTCAGAGAGACCTTAGGAGTGTCCTTTTATCACTTCTTCTGGCCTCCATGTGAGCATTTGCCTTTTGTGAATTCTTTATAAAATAGACTTCTAGGCAAATATACATCTAGCCTTTTAATGTGACGAATACATTGGTGTTGAGTTATCTGCAGTAGCGTTTGAATGAATACTTGGCAGTTTAGCTCGAGAAAGGACCCCAGTGTCTGGTCCCTTATCCTGCCAGGTGATCTTCGGAATTTTTCTAAAACAGTTCAGATGGAAGTGAATCCATCTCCTGGTATGGCCCTGGTAGACTGTCCAGGTTTCACAGACATACAACAGTGAGGTCAGCACATGGCTCTGCAGGCTGTCAGTTTGGTAGGCAGTTTGAATACTTCTCTTCTCTCACATTTTCTTTTGGAGTCTCCCAGTCTCTGAGTTAGCTCTGGTAGTGGATGCCTCAGCTTTATCATCCATGTGGCCATCCCTGGAAAGTAGACTGCCAAGGTAATTGAATTAATCCTCCAGCATTCTAAATTTCTCCATGAAAGCGTTGTCCATTATCCAGAACCTAGGCAAGCCTGCCATTGTGAAATTGACGTACAGTACTGATGAACTCCTGGCAACCAGATTTCTCCATGATCCTTCCTAGACCCTCACAACTGACAGTATCAAAGGTCTTGGTTAGGTCAAATGCATTGTTTCCAGGCTTCTCTCTTCTGCTCCTGGCTTTTCGTCTGGGCAGCAGATACCATGTCTGCCATCCCTTGGTCCTTTCTGAAGCCGCACTGGCCCTTGGGTAGATGACCATCTTCCAGGTGAAGGATCAATCAGGTGAACAGTCTTGCCCCTCTCAGGATAACCTATTGCCTTTTCCCAGAACTCACGAGAGAGACTAGGGCTAGCTGGAGAGGAACTGGTAGGAGTCATGGTTTCCTAAATCCAGAGCCAGAAAGAGACCTGAAAAGATCTGATTGATCAACTGTCCAGGCACAGGGAACTGGGGCCTCCACATTAAAGTGACAGTGGCCAAGGCCAGTCAGGTAAATAGGCATCAGCATTATTTGCGTAGAGAAGATAATTAAGCCCTGAAGCATTCCAGAATTTACCTGGGGGAGTAGGGGAGATGGAGTAAGAAGAGGGCCTTGGGGAATATTCCCAGTTAAGGCAGATGGCACCGATAATGATTCAGCAGAGGTGGGGTATTGTAGGACGGAAATAGGGAGGAGAATCAAGACTAGAGAGGAGAGAGTAACCCGACAAAAAGTTGACCAGCAGTGTAGTGCGGAGGGCTGTAGAGAGTTCCAGAAGCAGGAGGATTGGCCTTTGTTCATTGGTGACTTTGGAAAGGGCGGTGAGGAGGATGGAAGCCAGACTGGTACAAATTGCTCAAGATGGCCTAATAGGAGAATTGGTTGGTAGGTCAGTGAATAAATCAGGTGGTGGTTAGATTACAGCCAGGATAGAAGGATAGAAATAAATGAGTACATTTAGATGGGAAGTTGCAGTCTATAAAGTTCCCTCGGGATTTTGCAGTAACTTTTATTATTTGTTTCCATAGCCTTTCTTTAAACTCCTTCCTTTTCTCTGCTGCATCCAGCCTGCTGGTCATAGGAGTTCAGTGGTTTAGTAGCAGAGCAGAGGAATGATGTTTTCAGTGCCAGGCTTGGAGCTGTCCATAGACTTGTTGGCCTTTTGGTTGTCGTGGTGAGCACAAAATTGAGGTTTTAAATGTTTACCAACTGAATTGAAAGGACTGGCAAAGGCAGTCGAGTCCAGCTCCTACCCCAAGAGCTGTGACAGGAATGTCAGCCTGAGGTGCTCAGCCCACTTATTGACCACGCAGTCCCTCCTGGGGAGGTTTTTGGTGCACTGAACCAGAATCTACTTCTGTAGCTTCTATCCACTTATTCCTATTTCTGTCTGGGTTTAAGCGCACATCTGAACTGTTTTGAAGTATAAGAAATCTACTGGAGGCAGTGTGGCATAAAGCCAGCTGAGCCCAGCGGGTGGAGTCTGGGGCCTGGAATCTCCATGGCCTGCAGAATAACAGTAAGAACCATCGCTATTATTATTTTCATTTTCTTTAAAAAATGTTTTCTCAATTACATGTAAAAAATTTTTAGTATTCTTTTTAAAACATTTTGAGTTCCAAATTCTGTCATTCTCCTTTCCTCCTCCTCCCTTTTTGAGAAGGCAGGCAGTTTGATATGGATTATACATGTGTAATTATGCAAAACATTTCCATGTTAGCCACGTTCTAAAAGAAAATGCAGACCGAAGAGAACAAGAAAGAAAAATAAAGCATGGTTTAGTCTCTTGGTTCTTCCTCTGGATGTGGAGGACATTTTTCATGCTCAGGCTTTTGGAATTATCTTGGATCATTGTATGGCTGAGAAGATTGTTGTACAATGTTGTTAACTATGTACAGTGTTCTCCTGGTTCTACTCACTTGACTGCACCAGTTCTTATCAGTGTTTCCAGGTTTTCTGAAAGCATCCTGCTTGTCATTTCTCGTAGCACAATAGCATTCCATTACATCCATATACAATAGCTTGTTCAGCCATTCCTCAGTTAATGGGCATCCTTTTTAGTTTCCAGTTCTTGCCACCACAAAAAGAACTGAAAAAAGAAGTCCTTTTCTACTTAAAAAAAAAAAATCTCTTTGGGATACAGAACTAGTAGTGGTGTTGCTAGGTCAAATGGTGTGCACAGTTTTGTAGCCCTTTGGGCTATAAATTCCAAATTGTTCTCTAGAATGGTTGGATCAGTTCACAGCTCCACCCGCGTAGATTAGTGTCCCAATTTTTCCACATCCCTGCCAGTGCTTGTCATTTTCCTTTTCTGTCATGTTAGCCAAGCTGATAGAGGTGTCATGTGTACCTCAGAACTGTTTTAATCTGCATTTCTCTAATCAATAGTGATTTTGAACATTTTTTCATATGACTATAGTTATCTGATTTCTTCTTCTGAAAATTGCCTGTTCATATTCTTTGACCATCTATCAGTTGGGGAATAACTTGAATTCTTATAAATTTGACTCCTTTATGTATTTAAGAAAGGGCAGTCCTGAATTCAGATCTTGCCTCAGACACTTACTAAGCTGTATGGCCTTGGGCAAGTCACTTAATTGCTGTCTGCTTCAGTTTCCCTATCTGTAAAATAGAGATAATAATGGCATGTAGGGTTGTTGTGAGGACCAGATTAGATAATATTTGCACAGTCCTTTGCAAACCTTAAAAGTTATACGTAAATATTAGATATTATTGTTATAATAAGGCCACAATAGTGCTGCAATCTGCCAGGAAAGTCTAGGTTCAAATTCAGCAACTCATATCTCATTTCCTCAGCTGTAAAATGGAGCTTATACTCAGGTATCTACTTGACAGACTTGTTAGGCTCAAGTAAGATGTGCTTTGTAAATTTTAAAGAGCACACAATTGCTAGTTATAATGTGTTCCCCCCCATATTTTTCCTTCTATATGCCCCCAAATCCTTACTTTTTCAATTAATCTTTGCATGACTCCACCCTGGTTGCCAGCCCTAAGACTTGCTCCATGTTTTTGAGAACAAAATCTGGTGCTTATAAACACAACATGATCTTCCTAGGGAGAAATTAGACTGTACTCTGTGTAGACAAGCAGGAAGACCTCTGGTAGCTTTGTGATGTTCAGCAAATTCTCTGGGCACTAGGACACTTAGGGCCTACTCAGGCCTGTAGTTCCTTCTGAAGCCACTTTTGCCTCCCAGTCGAGTTCCTTCACCCATCTTTCTACCTGCCCTGTTCTTGTGTGCTGCAGACTCACAGACAAGATCAAAAAAGTGAAGCCTTCAAAGATAAGTCCAGAAATCTGACAGCCAAAAGACATATTCCTTAGCTCTTTCCATGTGTGGTGGTATTTTAATAAAACAGTAATCCTAAGGACCCTGGTGTGTGGTTACAATGCTCCAGCACTATTTTTATTATTTTTTTAATTTTTTAAAATGTTTATTTATTTATTTTTAGTTTTCAGCATTCCTTTCCACAAAATTTCGAGTTCCAAATTTTCTCCTCATCTCTCCCTTCCCCTCACCCAAAATGCTGTGCATTCTGATTACCCCTTCCCCCAATCTGCTCTCCCTTTTATCACACCCCCTCCCTTCCCCTATCTCCATCTTCTCTCTTTTCTTGTGGGGCAGGATTGATTTCTATGACCCATCATCTGTATGCAAAAACAATTCTCAACATTTGTTCCTAAAACTTTGAGTTCCAACTTCTCTCCCTTCCTCCCTCCCCGGCCATCTCCACTCAGAAGCAATTCAATATAGGCTATATATGTGTAGTTTTGCAAAAGATTTTCATAATAAGTAAGACTAACTAGATTTCCCTCCATCCTGTCTTGCCCTGCATTTATTCTATTCTCTCTTATATTTCCCAGTTGTACGCAAAAACAATTCTCAACATTTGTTCCTAAAACTTTGGGTTCCGATTTTTCTCCCTTTTTCCCTCCACACCCATCTGCACTGAGAGGGCAAGCAATTCAGTGTAGGCTATGCACATGTAGTTATGCAAAAGAATTCCATAATAGTCATTTTGTCCTCTGGTTCTAGAATATCAGGGCAGTTTTCCTCAATAATTTCATGAAAGATGATGTCTAGCCGCTTTTTTTGATTATGGCTTTCACGTAGTCCCATAATTTTTAAATTGTCTCTCCTGGATCTGTTTTCCAAATCGGTTGTTTTTCCAATGAGATATTTCACATTATCTTCTATTTTTCTATTCTTTTGGATTTATTTTGTAATTTCTTTGTTTCTCATAAAGTCATTAGCTTCCATCTGCTCTGTTCCAATTTTTAAAGAACTATTTTCTTTAGTGAGCTTTTGAAACTCCTTTTCCATTTGGCTAATTCTGCTTTTTAAAGCATTCTTCTCCTCATTGGCTTTTTGAATCTCTTTTGCCAACTGAGTTAGCCTATTTTTAAAGGTGTTATTTTCTTCAGCATTTTTTGGGGGTTTCCTTTAGCAAGCTGTTGATTTGCTTTTCAGGCTTTTCTTGCATCTCTCTCATTTCTTCTCCCAATTTTTCCTCCACCTCTCTTACTTCACATTTAAAGTCCTTTTTGACCTCTTGCATGGCCTGAGACTATTGAATATTTATTTTGGAGGCTTTGGATGCAGAAGCCTGACTTCCTCTGATGTTAAGCATTGTTCTTCCTCCTCTGAGAGGATAGAAGAAAATACCTGTTTACCAAGAAAGTATCCTTCTGTAGTCTTATTTCTGTACACTCTTTTGGGCATTTTCCCAGCCAGTTAGTTGACTTTTTTTTCTTTGCCTTTTCTCATATTTTCTTTCTTTTTTTTTTTTTTTTAATAAAAATTTATTTAACTTTTTACATTCATTTTCACAAAATTTTGGGTTCCAAATTTTCTCCCCTTTTCTCCCCTCCCCCCCACCCCAATACACCGAGCAATCTAATTTTCCCTATCACCAATCTGCCCTCTCTTCTATCATCCCTCCCTTCTCTTGTCCCCATCTTCTCTTTTGTCCTGTAGGGCCAGATGACTTTCTATTCCCCATTAATTGTATTTCTTATTTCCTAGTAGCAACAACAATACTAACCAGTTGTTCCTAAAACTTTGAGTTCCAAATTCTCCCCATCCCTCCCTCCCCACCCATTCCCTTTGGGAAGGCAGGCAATTCAATATAGGCCCTATCTGTGTAGTTTTGCAAATGACTTCCATAATAGTCGTGTTGTGTGAGACTAACTGTATTTCCCTCCATCCTATCCTGCCCCCCATTGTTTCTATTCTGTCTTTTGATCCTGTCCCTCCCCAAGAGTGTTGACTTCAAATTGCTCCCTCCTCCCATTGCCCTCCCTTCCATCATCCCCCCCACCCTGCTTATCTCCTCCCCCACTTTCCTGTATTGTAAGATAGGTTTTTATACCAAAATGAGTGTGCATTTTACACCTTCCTTTAGTCGAATGTGATGAGGGTAAACTTCTTGTTTTTTTTCTCAGCTCCCCTCTTTTTCCCTCCACTAAAAGGTCTCCTGCTTGCCTCTTGAATGAGATATAATTTACCCCATTCCATTTCACGCTTTCTCCTCCCACTACATTTTTCTCTCACGGTTTACCTTAATTTCTTTTAAGATATGGTCCCATCCTATTCAATTCACTCTGTGCTCTCTGTCTCTGTATGTGCGTGCATGCGTGTACATGTCTGTGTGTGTGTGTGTGTGTGTGTGTGTGTGTGTATGTGTATGTGTGGTCCCACCAACTACCCAGATACTGAAAATTTTAAGAGTTACAAATATTGTCTTTCCATGTAAGAATGTAAACAGTTCACTTTTGGTAAGTCCCTTCTGACTTCTGTTTGCTGTTTACTTTTTCATGCTTCTTCTCATTCTTGTGTTTGAAAGTCAAATTTTCTTTTCAGCTCTGGTCTTTCCATCAAGAATGCTTGAAAGTCCTCTGTTTCATTGAAAGACCATATTTTCCCCTGAAGTATTATACTCAGTTTTGCTGGGTAGGTGATTCTTGGTTTGAGTCCTAGTTCCTTCGACTTCTGGAATATCCTATTCCACGCCCTTCGATTCCTTAATGTAGAAGCTGCTAGATCTTGAGTTATCCTGATTGTATTTCCACAATACTTGAATTGCTTCTTTCTAGCTGCTTGCAAGATTTTCTCCTTGACCTGGGAATTCTGGAATTTGGCCACAATGTTCCTAGGAGTTTCTCTTTTTGGATCTCTTTCAGGCGGTGATTGATGGATTCTTTCAATACTTATTTTGCCCTCTGGTTGTAGGATATCAGGGCAGTTTTCCTCGATAATTTCATGGAAGATGATGTCTAGGCTCTTTTTTTGATCATGACTTTCAGGTAGTCCCATAATTTTTAAATTGTCTCTCCTGGATCTATTTTCCAGGTCAGTTTTTTTCCCATGAGATATTTCACATTGTCTTCCATTTTTTCATTCTTTTGGTTTTGTTTGGTGATTTCTTGGTTTCTCAGAAAGTCATTAGACTCCATCTGTTCCATTTTAATTTTGAGAGAACTATTCTCTTCAGTGAGCTTTTGAACCTCTTTTTCCATTTGGCTGATTCTGCTTTTGAAAGCATTCTTCTCCTCATTGGCTTTTTGAACCTCTTTTTGCCAATTGACTGAGCCTATTCTTCAAGGTGTTATTTTCCTCGGCATTTTTTTGGGTCTCCTTTACCAAGGTATTGACCTGTTTCTCATGCTTTTCTTGCATCTCTCTCATTTCTCTTCCCAGTTTTTCCTCTACCTGTCTAACTTGATTTTCAAAATCCTTTTTGAGCTCTTACATGGCCTAAGCCCACCCGACATCCACCTGGGATGTCTGGGATACAGAGGCCCCGACCTCCACATCTTTCCCTGATGGTAAGAATCTTTCCTCGTCATCAGAAATGAAAGGAGGAAACATCTGTTCACCAAGAAAGTAGCCTTCTATGGTCTCATTTTCTTCCCTTTTCTGGGCATTTACCCAGCCAGTTACTTGACTTCTGAGATTCCTGTCCACCCCCGCCTAGATCTGCCCAGCTAGTGCTTGGGGTCTGAGATTCAAATGGGCTCTCTGCGGCAGGTGGGGCTGCTATTCAATGTGAGTTTAAGTTCTTGTGGTTGGGTGGGGGCAGGGCCGCCTCCCAGGCTCAGTTCCCTCAGGTGGTTTATGCAGAGACCTTCAGTAATGGAGTGGGTGGGGGCAGGACCGCCTCCCAGGCTCAGTTCCCTCAGCAGCTTTATGCAGAGACCTTCAGTAATGGGGCTGGTGGGGGCAGGGCGGTCTCCCAGGCTCAGTTCCCTCAGAGGGTTTATGCAGAGACTTTCGATAATGGCCCTGAACTTCTGCATGTGGCTCGGGGAGTCCCAGGCCTCTGCCGCTGCCTCTGCTGCTCCCTCCGCCGCTCCCTCCGCCGCTGCCTCCCGAGGGGGCCTGAGCCACAGAGACACCCCGCTCCCCTCTCGGCCAGCCCCGATGTCTTTCTTACTGACCTGTAGCGTCTACGGGCAGAAGGACTTTCGTGTCCGCCGGAGAGTCCGTCCCTGAAGCCTGCTCGGATCTGCTCCTCTGGGGCCGCGCGGCCAGGGTAGCCCAGGGGTGGGCTCCGCTTTCTGGGGCACGACGGAGGCTCGGGACGGCTCTCCAGGGCTCTTTGGAATGGAGATCTTTTCCACTGTGTTTCTGCGCACCTTGCAGTGATCCAGAATTTGTGGGGAGTTCTTCTTGCAGGAAATATATGGGCTGTGGATTCGGAGCTAGCATACGTGAGTCTTTCTACTCTGCCATCTTGGCTCCACCTGTCTTTTTCCAGTTAGTTGACTTTTGAGTTCCTTGTCAAGAGGAGAGTATACTCTGGGGACTCTAAGTTCTTAGTTCCTCCAAGGTGGCACAATCAGGGGAGAGGAGTTTACTACTCCTGTGGGCTGGATTCTGATCTGGGAGATACTGCAAACTTTTCTGCCCAGCATCTGTGAAGCTGTCTTTGGCATTTTTGGGTTGAGCAGTCTGGGAACCACTGCTGCCACTGCTGGGGATTCCGGCCCTGAGGCCTGCCCACGGGCTGCACTCTGCTCCTAGCACGGGGCGGTTTCTGTCTGCCTTCCAGGCTGTCTTGAACTGGAAATCTCTTTCACTCTGTTGTTTTGTGGCTTCTGCTGCTCTCGAACTTGTTTAGTGTCATTTTTTATTTTATGGGCTATGGAGGGAGAGCTAGAGTAGGTGTGCCTTTCTACTCCACCATCTTGGCTCTGGCCCCAGAAAAACTTTTTAAATGACAAAATAATGCATAGGATTTTAATTGGGTGAGCCATCCAACTCTGTGTCCAAGTCAACTAAATTTCCTTTCCAGTCTGCTTACACTTTGCTCCCCAACTCCATTACAGTGACACTGGCCCCCTGGCTGTTCCACAAATAAGATGCTTCATCTCTTGGCTCTGGGCAGTTTTGCTGGCTGTCCCTCATACCTGGAATGCTCTCACTTCTTCCAGCACTATTTTTATTAAAATGGTGTGTGTGCAAGTAACTGAACTTCCTGAAGCCACAAGCCTGTCCCAGTTTTCATGAGTGCTTGGATTTGATTGGTGATGTCCCAGGGAGATGGTCGGTCCAGTGCTTCAGAAGATGTTTGTGCCTAATTGTAAAGTGGAGATGATGGTTCTGTCTTTGCTTCTTGGGGTTATTATGTGATGAGAATGATGAATATATGTTTGTGTGTGTAGTGGTTGAGAAGCCCTGTAGCAATCTAAGCTGCTGTAATGATGGCATAGAAGCTCAGCAGTTGTGATTCAGGAAGGGGCCCCAGGAGCTGGCATCGAATGTTCATAGTACAATGTCAGCTCACTGAGAGGAGGGGCTGCTTTGGTTTTTGTGTGCACCTTATGCCTAGATATAACCAAATGTCTACTGAAATGAGGGGCCCTTGGAGAGCATCAGACTTCCTCATTGTACACAGAGGATCAGAACCTAAGAACCAGGGGAGGGCATAGCATGCTGGTCAGTGGAGAGAGAGCGGATGTTGGAGGTGAGGGAGCTGGGTAGTCCAGGCTGTGGCTGTCTTGGACAAGTCACTAAAGACTGCTGGGTTGAAGTTTCTTGTTGTGTAAAGTAAGGAATTTGGACTAAGTGACTTTTCAGCTCTGGATCAGTGGTATATGAAAAGATTCCCTTAAAGTCACATAGCTTATCAATGAGAGTTGGTACTAAAAACTACCTACTTACTGTTGCAATGAAAAGTCCAACAGTGTTCATTGTTATTAAAAATGGAAATTTGTAATGGCAAACAAATTTAGAAATCCAGCAGATGTTTATGACCTTGCCCTTGTCCCAAACCATGGTGTGTTTCTTGCTTAGAATACTGTGTCTAGTTCTGAGCTCAAAAAGGTTCAGAAAAAGGCAGATTGAAATGCTGGAGGCCTTTTGTGACTGGACAGCCTGCAGCACTGACTGGGGTGAAAAATCCTGTAAATTATTAGAACTGTTCTCTTCTGTAGCTTCAGTTCTATTAGAACTAACCTATTGCTTAGAAGACCAGTTTGAGTGAAATATATTACACAGAAGATGATAAAACGTAATCAATTCATTACTTCAGAAAGTGGCAGAGTCACAAAACCGAGTTCAAGAAAGGGTTAGCCCCCACATTGAGGATGATATGATGTTGAGGCCCCTCAGACTCAGAATACCAGACTAGAGCTCGTTACCTATCGTCCCATCGTGCTTTCTCTTGAGGGGTAGGCCCAGTCACGCAGTCCCACCAACTGTCAGTTTGTGCTGGTTGGGCTGCACGACCTCGGAGCGCCCTTCCAGCTCAGAGCTATGTGCTTCACCCTGCCTCCTGCAGCTTCTCTCCTGTTTCTCCCCTTCTGCCCAGTCAGAGGGCTGCCATCTTGGATGAGGTCTGTCTCTGTTCCTGGGTCCATCCTACAGACCTGCTGCCCAAGTTCAGGCACAAGCCCAAACATGTTACCTTCAGGGGCTCCCTCCCCTTCCCCTAAAGCCAGCGTGAAGTCCGATCCCTGACCATGCTCTCCGTAATGCCCTTTCCTTCCATCTTCTCCCTGCCAGGTGTGCTTCTCTTAGCTCTGAGCCCCCCAGTACTTTTCAGAGGTTTTGTGTTTCCTTTTGGGGGAGGATCTTGTTTCCCCCAGGGAAATGAAAGCCTTGGAAGACAGACAGGGATTGTTTACTTTTTGTCTTTGTTTCTCTCTACCTGGTATAACCAGGCTCTGAGTAAAGCAGGCCCTAATAATAGGCTTTTTCATGAAGCTATTCTCTGGCTGTTAAAACCTTTCCCCCCTTAGCTCAGGTACTATTTCTATAAGTTTTCCTTTCTACTTTCCTCCAACTCCAAGAAAGATTTCTTTTGAGTTTATTTTTTATCTAGAACTTTCCTTTGCCGTAGTCTATCTTCTAATGGGGTAGGTAGATAACACAGTGGATAGAGGTTGATCAGGAAGATTTCTTTTCTGGAGTTCAAATCTGACCTCAGACACTTAGCTGTGTGACCCTGGGTAAATCACTTCACCCTGTTTGCCTCCATTTCCTCATCTGTAAAATGAGCTGGAGAAAGAAATGGCCAACCACTCTAGTATCTCCGCCAAGAAAACCCCACATGAGGGCACAGAGTTAGACATGACTCAAAATGACTGCACAGTCATAAAGTGTCCTGTTAGGCTGTCCACTGCACTGCTTAGTTTGGACCATAGTAGTCTGGTAACTTGAAATCAGGAACTGTTGTTTTCATCTTTTTAACCCAGTGTCTTCTACCTGCGGTTTTTGTCTTGAATCAGATCCCTCGGTCTGGATTGTGTCACTTGCCCTCATAGGCAGAGTTCTGGTACAGTGAGCCCAGTTTTCTGACTCAGAATGGCATTTCTGAGCATTTCAGACTCCAGAAGACCTGGATTCAAGTCCTGGCTCCTGATACGTACTGACCTGCTGGCTCAGTGGCCCTCAAATAGCAGTTTGGCTCTCCGTCTGTAGAGGATTTCCATACCAAAGAGGTCACAGACATGGCTCCCTCAAAAGAAGGAATCCATTTCTTAGGAGATGGGTTTGCAATGGTGGTCTGCAGGTTATTATAACATTACCTGCTTCGGTGCAGGTAGCAAACAGCTTTCCAGTGTAGGCTTGTCTCCATTGGTTTGGGTATCAAGATACCATCTGGGCAGCTTGGGTTTTGATGGTTTCTGAAGGATCTTTTGATTGACTTTTGTGTCACACATTTGAGTTGCAAACTAAAGAAAGCCAGTGTCACTGTAGCATACATTTACTTTTATAAAGAAGGGTTTGGTATAAAGTGTCAGACAGGTTGTGAATTCCTTGACAGCAGTGTCTGTGTCATGTGAACCCTCACCATGGCTTGTGGATTAAGTGCTAAATGAATTTTTGTTGATTGAATAAAGCCTTCACTTGGATTCATTTGTGTTGGACTTGAGAAGTTAGGTAAGAGCTCAGCAGGGGAAGAGAGGAAGGTGAGCTGCATTCTAGGAAGAGTGAGTAGTGTGGGGAAAACTCCTGAGGGTTGGAGAGCCTGGCAAGCTCATGTTGGGGGCAGAGGGTGCAGTAAAGGCAGCAAACACGCCTGCCCAGAAACATGCAGCCACCATGTTACCTGGTAGAGCTAGAAGCAGACTGAAAGATATTGGGACATATTCAACAGAATAAATAAAAAGTACAACACAGCTAATAGTACTTTTTAAAGCTAAGTCACTATGTGGCCTTAGAGGATCCCCCCTAAAAATCAGTTGGAGCAAGGGAGGAGGAGAATATGAAAACTTGGGGGGCAGTCGCCTAGTCCAGATGGGGAGTTGTGAGAGCTTCTAGGAGGGTGGTGGGGAAACACATGTCAGTAGGGAATTGTAGAGGTATTCAGGAAAAGGCTTTGGTTGGGAGCAAGGAAAGCTTGGGCTCCCTCCTTGCCGGAGGTCCTTAAGCGCAGACTGAGTGGCTACTTGATGGGTATAAGATAGATGGAATTTCTTTTTCAGGGATATTTTGCACTAACAATTTGGTGGCACCTTCCCACTCTGAAAAGTGGGGAC
The DNA here is from genome assembly GCA_023548195.1 of Bettongia penicillata ogilbyi. Taxonomy (NCBI): domain Eukaryota; kingdom Metazoa; phylum Chordata; class Mammalia; order Diprotodontia; family Potoroidae; genus Bettongia; species Bettongia penicillata. The sequence continues at coordinate 2,557,797 of JAJHZJ010000178.1, read as the reverse complement.
TGGATGACGGGGGGGAGGTGATGAAGAAGGAAGCGTCACAGATAATGCCGAGATGATGAACACGGAGAATGATGCCAGAATTTGGGGAGAAAGCTAAGAGAAAATTTTCGTAGATCTGGTTTGAGAGGATACTGGGACATACCTTTGGAGCGGGTTTAAATCCCCAGAGGCTGAGAAGACTGGTCAGTATTATTTTAGATGCAGATTTGAGAAGCTCCAGGCGGTGCTTCAGGCAGTGAGAGTGAAGGAGCGTGGGCCAGGAGAGAAGGGGCTGAGGCAGTAATGACATGGAGACAGGGCAGAAGATCAGAGGGGTAGAAAGAAAACCAAGGTGATATCATACATCTTTGGGATCGAAGTATGGCAAATGCACACTGCTTTGATGAACAAGAATTAGTACATGGCTGCAGTAGTCCCATAGGAGCACAGTTTTAGAACTGAAAGGAGGAAAGCAAAGAGTTATTGTGTGCCTACTGGGTGCTGGTCTCATAACCAAAATATTCTCTCCTTTGATTCTCACAACAGCCCCAGGACATCGCTGCTGTTGTTACTCCCTCATTTTACAGTTAAGGGAACTGAAAGTAGACAGGTTAAGTGACTTGCTCAGCATTGTGCAGTTAGTTAAGTGCCTGAGGCTGAACTTGAACACGAGGCTTCTTGACGAGTAGTGCTCTTTTTATTCTGAGCAAGGCAGAGCCAGTCCAATTTAAATTTGGCCTCAGAATGGCCAAGGAGTTAGTTATGATCCAGGTCTGTTTCTCAAGGTGATCAGGAAAAAGGAAAAGAACCTAATGTTCCAGAATGTTTACAGCAGATCTTTTTGCAGTGGCAAAGAACTGGAAACGTTAGGGATGCCTGTCCATCTGTGGTCTGTGATTGTGACGGCATGCTCCTGTGCTAGAGGAAATGCTGAGCTGGCCGAGTTTAGGAAAACATGGGAAGACTTGCATGAAATAATGAGCGAAGTGAGCAGAACCAAGAGGATGTTGCTTGTAGCCACAGCGATGTGGTTTTAGGAACCAGGTTGGAAGACTGGGGCGTTGTGAGTGTTCTAAATACTCATCAGCTGCAGATGGCCTCCAAAGGGAGGTCTCATGAGTACACGTGTGCCTGCATGTACGTGTACGTACTTAGGTACAAACACAGGCATGTTTGTTTCAGATGGGTGACTTCTAGGGTGGAGTTGGGAGGGAGAAAAAGTGCCCAGCAGAGAGCAAAAGGAAGCTGCGAAGGGAGCACAGAAAAACAGGGTAGTATTTATTAAAAAAGTAAATGGTGTGAAATGGAAACCCGTGGTTTTACATTGAATCTTTTTATGTTGTGTACATGGGAATGTTCTTTTTTTGGTCTTTTTGTATTTAACGTCAGGATAAATAAAACTTAAAAACTTAATAAATCTGGCCTCAGGGAACTTACTAGCTGTGTGACTCTGGGCGAGTCACTTACCTTCTATCTTCCTCAATTTCCTCCACTATAAAATGTGGATAATAACAGCAACTACCTTGCAGGGTTGTTGGGAAGGTCAAATGAAATCATGTTTGTAAACTACACTTAGCACAGTGACTGGCACATAGGAGGTGCCATAATTGCTTATCCCCTACTCCCTTCCCCCTTCTAGTGATCTGGGAGGTCATCTGGTCTAGGCTTTGCATTTTTGAGATGAGCAGACTCAGGCTCAGAGATATGAGAAGCCTGGCCCGCAGGGACACAAGTGGCCTGCCAGGTTGGAAGCCAGGTCTGTTGTCTCTGAGTCCAGGACTCTTTCCTCTGACCCATGAGTCAGGGGAGAAGACAGAGACTTCTGGGTAGCAGCCAGGAACCAATGGAGCACAGACCATGCGTATGTGGTGGGACATGTCCAGAAAGTTGTGAAACTTTCTTCATCCCACTTTCAGCAGTATGAGAGCAGGAGTGAAGATGGTGGATAGTGGAGAGACCAACAGAGCTGGAGGATGTCTGGGAGGGAATCTTAATAGGACAAGAGCCCACCAGAGTCAAGGACACAGAGGACAGGTACCCAAACTCCCCTTGGTATTCTTGACTTTTTTTTTTATACGAATTTTGTCAAATTCTTGGAAGTGTCCCATTGATACAGGATTTATTTTGACATTTAATCTATAAAGGATACTCATTTTAAGTGATATTTACATAAATGCTTTAAAGTTTGTGATATGCTCATATTTTATGTATGTTAGGGAGTGGGGTGGATGGGTGTGTGTAGGGGGATTGGTGCAGAGCCTTCCCACCCAAGGTGGCTCACTGTATAGAATGCTGGACCTGGAGTCAGGAACACAGCCTGAGTTCCAGTCCAGCCTCAGACACTTACTAACTGGGTAACCTTGGGCTGTTTGCCTCAGCTTCCTAATCTGTAAAATGGAGATAATGATAGCAGCCACCTCCCAGGTTGTGATAGTCAAATGAGATAATAATTTTAAAGTGTAGCCAGTTCTTCGCATACCATGAGTATTATACACACATTAGCTGTTACTGTTCCCCTTATTGAAGGGGATATAATCCAGCAGGGCTGGTGCGCTAGCTGAACAGGAGGCGATAGAGAGTTCATACTGAGGATGATGAAGTGGTTTAGGAATAGATACAGGACAAGATGGAAGGCTAAGTGATTATTCTAAAGTGAAGGCAATCTCCAAGTGGCAGATTGTGGAGACAACCCAATTATGGATGAAATCCAAGGTATGACCATCCCTGTAGTTGTTAGAAGTGAATGATGATGTAGGTCATTGGAGTAGAAGAGATTGATGACCTGGGTGGACATGGTGTTTCAGAGGACATGGATGTGGGCATTTAAGGCCCCCCAGTAAGAAGACTGAGACAAGAACTGAAATGAGAAGGGAGGAGAGAGGCCTGGATTTCTGTTGCGGTGATCAGGACTAAGGGATATGGATGGAAGGGGGTGCGTGCTTTAAAGGAAGTGAGTGATGGTGGTGGGTGACATTGAAAGACCAAGAGCATTCTTTACTAACCTGTACTAGGCTGGGGGGTTAGAAAGATGGGAACATGAATGGAGCGTCTGCCCTAAAGGAGTTTATATTTTGTGCTGTTTAGAGTCTTAACATCATGCGGTTTTCATGTGTATCATTGTCCAGGCCATTTCTGTTTTCCATTTTCCATTTTTTTGGTTGTCCATTAGTTGTTGAAATAGCTCAAGGTTGAGTTGTTTTTCTTGATATCATTTCCTCCTTTCTTTGTTTTTTGCTAATTCTGAGCTTAACATTGCCAGGTTGATGATCTTTCTGACTGTTCCCAGATGGCAGTTGCAGAGATAGTTTCTCCATCAATGGCAGGTCTTCCTGTTGAAGTAGACTCTTCCTTCTGGTGAGGTTCCTTGGTGCTGGCCTTGTCCAGGCTTGACCAGTTCTTTCAGAACATTCCTCTGTTGAGAGGACATGTTTGGAATGGGGGGTGGCGGGGGCATGTGATTGAGAGAGCTCAACACTTAGAGTGTTTTTCGTGGGCATAAGACATGTGACATATGACATATATACATCTGCCCTCCCTCCCCAATTGACTTCTGTCCTTATTGTCCATTGGAGGACAGGGGCACTGTATTTTCTAGAAGTCATTGGGACACTTTGCAGTATGCCAGGGTCTCTGGAAGGTTTCAGATCTAGAAGCCTGACTGTGCGCCTTCCAGGTGAAGACACGCAGTTGTAGTTAAACTTTCCTTGCTGAGTATCGGGCATGGGGGGTGATTTGTGGGAGGTCGGCTGCCCAAACACCAGAACAGAAATTGGGCTGGAGTTTCACGTCTTTAGCTGAAGGCAGTGAAGCAGATCCTCGTCCTTGCCTCCAGCTCCTTTCCCAGGACCAAGCCTGCCTTTTAACCCATAGTTCCTTATGGATTCTTGTGTCCTCAGCATTTTTATATGGATAGACTGGCACATGATTCAGGAGCGCCACCGCAGCCCTGCTAGCTGGAGTCCTGGACAGTACCTGGTGGTTGGGCAGGGTTTGAAAAACGAAGGTTTTCTGGACTTTGACCAGGGCTCCTGGTTGGGTTTTTTTCCACATCTAAATTTGTGAAGCTTTTTCTGAATCCAGTTCCTTTTCGACTCATAATTACATTATTCATGTGGTGAGTAGAATTATTTCCAAGCACAATCAGAGATTGTGAACAAGTTTGTTTTTTTAATTTATTTTTATTGATATCTTTTATTTTTATTTCACTTATGTTTCCTTATGTATTCCTCTTCTCTCGCCCTCTTAGAGTGTCATCCCCTGTAACAGTAGGAAAAAAGTTGCATAGAACTAAATTATATTTAAAAGGTATGACATGTTGTATCCTGCACCCATAGTCCCCCACTTCTGCAAAGGAATGGGAAAGAGATATTTTCTCTTTGGACCAAGCTGCTTTTCTCCATTGCTGTAGGCCCTTGGCACAGTACCTGACACATAGTAGGTGCATAATAAATGTGACTGCTTTTTTTCCCCATCCGTGGGTGGTCTCAGAAGTTCTCTATGTAGTGTCTTGATGTTCTTTCATCCCTTTTGATTCAGGGTGTTCTAGAGACTCCAGAGAGATCTGTCCCTCGATGTATTTTGGAGCTGTGATATTCAGGGCATGGGTTTGAAATCTAAAAAGAGTAGGTTTTTGGTTTTGTTTTTAATTCTAGAGAAAAAAGAGATCCCCTGAAGTTTATTGAGTAGGGGAATGAAAATCTCTTTGGGGGCACGTGAAGGATGAACTGGATCGGGGATGGCGTTAGACAGGACTACCAAGGAGGAGGTTGGTAGTAATTGAAGGGAGAGTTGGTGCTGGCCTGAACTGTTGTGCATTTCTCAGTGATTTTGAATAGACTTTCTTTGTTATTTATGCCTGGTTTTTGTTAGTTCGGGGCTTTCTTAGATATGCTGTAAAGCCGTACATGTAGAGGACAATACTGAGTACGTCTCTGTACCTTACTCAGCTTCAGGTTAGTACTGAGACAAAAAAGTCCTCTGTTGGGACCAACTTGTGGGAGAAGAGAGTTACAGTTTTCCTCATCTTTCCTCTTGGTCTGGGTTGAGATGGTGTTTCTGTTGCACTGGACATCATTGGTGCATTATTTTACAAGATAAGAAAGGAGTGGTGTTGAGTTGGGTGTCAGATACAGATGACTAAGGAGACCTGGGTATCTGATCCTTCTGGGTACATGAATGAACAGTAGCTGGACCTGAGGTGGAGAAAGGTGGTCATTGAAGAGGGAGTAGGACTGTTTTTTTTTTGTTTTTTATTTTATTTTTTTTTTTTAATGTTTTACAATCATTTCCTTAAAGTTAAGATTTTATCCCCCCCACCCTTCCCCCAATACCCCCCTCTCTCCCCATGACAGCATACAATTCTGTTTAGGTTCTACATATACTTTCCTATTGAGTACATTTTCACTATATTCATGCTACGTAGTCGAACTAAAATAAATGGAAGAAATCATATAACAAATCAACACATAATACACTGAAACCCACCCACACACAAACATGATCTGCTACATTCTGCAAATGACTTCCATATTTCTTTCTCTGAGTGTGGAAGGCATTTTGCCTTAGAAGACCAACATTAGGATTTTTTTTTTCTCAGTAAGTTCTTGTGTTATTACAAAGTTCCAAGTCTACCAGAAAAAACTCTCGCACACTGTGGTCGTTGCTGTGCACAAAGTTCTCCTGGTTCTGCTCCTTTCGCTCAGCATCAGGTCATATAAGTCCTTCCCGGCCTCCCTGAAGTCTTCTTGTTCATCATTTCTTATGGCACAATAGTACTCCATTACATTCATATACCATAATTTATTCAGCCATTCCCCAATTGATGGGCATCCCCTTGACTTCCAGTTTATGGCTACCACAAAGAGTGCTGCTATAAATATTTTTGTACACGTGGGACCCTTTCCCGTTTTTATGATCTCTTGGGGATACAGTCCCAATGGCGATATTTCTGGGTCAAAGAGTGTGCACATTTTTGTAGCCCTTTGGGCATAGTTCCAAACCGTTCTCCAGAAGGGTTGGATGATCTCACAGCTCCACCAACAATGAATTAGTGTTCCAACTCTCCTACATCCTCTCCAGCATTTATCATTTTCTTGTTCTGTCATGTTTGCCAATCTTACAGGTGTGATGTGGTACCTCAGAGTTGTTTTGATTTGCATCTCTCTAATCAATAGTGATTTAGAGCACTTTTTCATATGATTATAGATATCTTTGATTTCTTCCCCTGAAAATTGCTTGTTCATATCCTTTGACCATTTATCAATTGGGGAATGACTTGGATGGTTATATATTTGAGTCAGTTCTCTATATATTCCAGAAATGAGGCCTTTATCCCCGAGCTTAGCTGTAAAAATTTTTTCCCAGTTTACTACATCCCTCCAAATTTTGGTTGCATTGGGTTTGGTTGTGCAAAAACTTTTCAGTTTAAAGTAATCAAAATTATCCATCTTGCATTTCATAATGCTTTCTATCGTTTCTTTAGAAAAAAATTCTTCCCCTCTCCATAAATCTGATAAATACACTATACCTTGCTTCTCCAGTTTATTCATGGTATCAATCTTTATACCTAAATCATGTACCCATTTGGACTTTATTCTTGTGTATGGTATCAGGCATGGGTCTATGCCTAATTTCCGCCACACAGTTAACCAGTTTTCCCAGCAATTTTTGTCGAACAATGAGTTCTTATCCCAGAAGCTGGGATCTTTGGGTTTATCAAACAGGAGGTTGCTATATTCCTTGCCTACTGTGTCTGGAGTGCCAAGCCTATTCCATTTGTCTACCCCTCTGTTTCTTAGCCAATACCAAGTGGTTTTGATAATTGCTGCTTTATAATACAATTTGAGGTCTGGTAGCGCTAGGCCACCTTCCCAAGCATTTCTTTTCGTTAGTCCCTTTGATATTCTGGACCTTTTGTTTTTCCAAATGAATTTTGATATTATTTTATCCAGCTCTAGAAAATAATTATCTGATAGTTTAAGTGGTATGTCACTAAATAAGTAGATTAATTTAGGTAGAATTGTCATTTTTATTATATTAGCTCGGCCTACCCATGAACAACTGATGTTTTTCCACTTACTTAAATCTGACTTTATTTGTGCAAAAAGTGTCTTGTAATTGTGTTCATATAATCCCTGGGTTTGTTTTGGCAGGTAAACTCCTAAGTATTTTATAGTGTCTACTCTAGCTTTAAATGGGATTTCTCTTTCTATCTCTTGCTGTTGGATTTTGTTGCTAATATATAGGAATGCAGAAGATTTGTGTGGGTTTATTTTGTAACCTGCAACTTTGCCAAAGTTGTTTATTATTTCAAGTAGTTTTTTACTTGAATCTCTGGGATTCTCTAAATATATCATCATATCATCTGCAAAGAGTGATAACTTAGTTTCTTCTTTGGCTATTTTTATTCCTTCCATTTCTTTATCTTGTCTAATTGCTACCGCTAACATTTCTAGTACCATATTGAATAATAATGGTGATAATGGGCATCCTTGTCTCACCCCTGACCTTATTGGAAATGCCTCTAGCTTGTCTCCATTGCATATAATGCTTGCTGAAGGTTTTAGGTAGATACTGCTTATTATTTTATGGAAAGTTCCCTTTATTCCTATGTTCTCCAGTGTTTTTAATAGGAATGGGTGTTGTATTTTGTCGAAAGCTTTTTCTGCATCAATTGAGATAATCATGTGGTTTTTGTTGGTTTTGTTGTTGATATGATTGATAATGCTAATAGTTTTCCTAATATTGAACCAGCCCTGCATTCCTGGTATGAAACCTACCTGATCATAATGTATTATTCTCTTGATAAGATGCTGTATTCGTTTTGCTAAAATCTTGTTGAAGATTTTTGCATTTATATTCATTAGAGAAATTGGTCTATAATTTTCTTTTTCTGTTTTGTCTCTTCCTGGCTTGGGTATCAAAACCATATTTGTATCATAGAAAGAATTTGGGAGTACTCCTTCTTCCCCAGTTTTCCCAAATAGTCTATATAGTATTGGAATTAACTGTTCTTTAAAGGTTTGATAGAATTAACTTGTGAATCCATCTGGTCCTGGAGATTTTTTCCTAGGGAGTTCATTGATGGCTTGTTCAATTTCTTTTTCTGAGATGGGGTTGTTTAAGTATTCAATTTCCTCTTCTGTTAATCTGGGCAATTTGTATTTTTTAAAATATTCATCCATCTCATTTAGATTATCGAATTTGTGGGCATAAAGTTGGGCAAAATAATTTCTAATTATTGTTTTAATTTCCTCCTTATTGGAGGTGAGTTCACCCCTTTCATTTTTAATATTAGTAATATGATTTTCTTCTTTCTTTTTTTAAATCAAATTGACCAAAGGTTTATCAATTTTATTAGTTTTTTCATAAAACCAACTATTGGTTTTATTTATTAATTCAATAGTTTTCTTAATTTCAATTTTATTAATCTCTCCTTTGGTTTTCAGTATTTCTAATTTGGTATTTTCTTGGGGATTTTCAATTTGTTCTTTTTCTAGCTTTTTCAGCTGCATACCCAAGTCATTGATCTCCTCTTTCTCTATTTTATTTATGTAGGCATTCAAAGATATAAAACTTCCCCTAAGAATTGCTTTTGCAGTATCCCATAAGATTTGGTAGGTTGTCTCATTATTGTCATTCTCGTGAATGAAGTTGTTGATTGTTTCTATGATTTCTTCTTTAACCCATTCCTTCTTTAGGATTAAATTATTTAGTTTCCAACTGATTTTTGCTTTATCTTTCCATGGCCTTTTATTACATATAATTTTTATTGCATTATGATCTGAGAAGGATGCACTGATTATCTCTGCCTTTCTGCACTGGATTTTGAGATTTCTATGTCCTAGTACATGGTCAATTTTTGTAAATGTTCCATGTACTGCTGAGAAAAAGGTATATTCCTTTCTATTCCCATTCAATTTTCTCCAAAGATCTATCATATCTACCTTATCTAGAGTTTTATTTACCTCCTTAACCTCTTTCTTGTTTATTTTGAGGTTAGATTTATCAAGTTCAGAAAGAGGGAGGTTGAGGTCCCCCACTAGTATAGTTTTGCTGTCAATTTCTTCCTTCAACTCCCTCAACCTCTCCTCTAAGAATCTGGATGCTATACCACTTGGAGCATACATGTTTAGTAACGATATTGCTTCATTGTCTATGATGCCTTTTAGCAGGATGTAGTTTCCATCCTTATCCCTTTTGATTAGATCTATTTCTGCTTTTGCTTTGTCTGTGATTAGGATTGCTACTCCTGCCTTTCTTACATCAGCTGAAGCACAATATATTCTGCTCGGGAGTAGGACTGTTTTGTGGTAACACATAAGAATTACTTCAAACTTGTTGGGAAAAAAGGTATAAAAGGTATAAAAACTTTCCAGACTTCAGTTCATGTTGTTAAGGCCAGAAATAGCTTTTGATCAGTAGGTGCAAGATACTGTGCTGAGTAAATGAATCCCAAGCTTTTGGTTCTTAGGAATGAATGAATGAAAAAGCTTTTGGTAAGGAGTGACTGTATGCTAAGTGTTGGGAATTCCAGTACAGAAGCAAAGACCTTCTCTCCTTGTAGGTGTGTGTTTGTTTTCTAGTTGAGGAGATTGTAAACATAGGAGACTGGGGGCCAGATTGACAAGGCTTCTTTGCTTTGATTGTGTTTCCATAATTGGAAGGGGTGGGAAAGAGCCAAACGGCTTGGGCATGTGCAGGCTCAGGCAGCTGCTGAGGATGTGATCGGAGAGAAGGGAATGAAGTTTGCTCTCGCTGGCTTCTTCTCACAGAAAGAAGTGGTCTGCTGTCTTCTTCCCGAGGCATGCTGCTCTAGCATTAGTGAGCTGTTCCATTCAGTTTTCTCCAGAAGATCGCCTCCTTGGGCATCCCCACGGTCATCCATCTTCAGTCTCTCCCTGTCTACCAGCCAGTGCCCTGCTGCCAACAAACATGCTCATATCTCCCCATTCTCAAAAAACTCTCACTCAATCTCTCCATCCCTGCTGGCTATAATGCCCCTTTTGTAGCTAACTCTGCAGTCTGGTTTCCATTGCCATCATTCGACGGAAAATACTGCAGTGATCTCTTGCTGGTAAATCCAGTGTCCTCTAAAAAAGAAAAATCCTTATCTTTCTTGAACTCAGAATGGCAGCCAGATTCTTCCTTCTCTCTCTCTCTCTTTCTCCCTCTCTCTCTCTCTCTCTCTCTCTCTCTCTCTCTCTCTCTCTCTCTCTCCCTCTCCCTCCCTCCCTCTCCCACTCCTCTCTCCCCCCCCCACCCCCAGTTCTGTCCTGTGCCTCCTCTCTTCCTCTATATGTCTTTACTTGCTGGCCACATTAACTCCTGTGGATTGAGTTACTCTCTCTATGCTGATGCCTTGCGGATCTCCTTGTCCAGGCTTCATCTCCAACTACCTGCTGGATCATCTTAAACCCAATGTGTCCAAACCCTCTCCTCCACCACTGTTGAGGTACCTTCCTAGGTGTCCTCCTCGACCGCTCTCTCTCTTACTTCTCATATCCAATGTAAGACTCGTCTTTTCCCCTTTGGTGACATCTTCTGTACGTTCTCCCTTTTCTTCTCTGACAGTATTCCCACCCTTGGCCAACCTTCATCTCCTGATGCTTCCCCTGCCAGTGTGATTTTTTTTTTTTGTCTTTCATTCGGGAGACAGAATGTGAGCAGCTTTCTGGTCCTATTTTGCCCTTGGTTTTTCTGCTTTGTCCTTGTTGAATTCTCAGACCAAGTAAACTCTCCTGGTTCTCTGAGAATCAATCTGTACGGACTCAAAACCTTGTTGAACTAAAGGCCATATGTATATAATGCATTTTAATTAAAGACTACATGTGATTGTTTAATTGTCCCCCTTTCATGGTTCACACAGCTTTCAAGTGCCAAGTAAAGTTAATATGTAGAATTTTCAGTGTGTTGTGCAATAGTGCATTACATTCGATGAGATCTCTTGGTGAGATGTGATAATAATCCCCTCAGACCAGAATGGGGAGAGAGGTGCACTAGTTTGCATCTCATAAAGTGGAATAGACCTCCTCTGCCGCACCCTGCACAAGACTTACAAAAGGCCAAGTCAGTAGGTGAGGATGTGCCGATGTTCTGGAGGCCTGGCTGCGCTGGGAGGTTGGGCGTTTTGTCTGTTTTGTTCCTATCCGTTTTTACCTCCATCTTGGGAACCTTGAAAAGGGAGTCACGCTTCTGATTTTGTAATGTTGTTAATGTTTCGTGCAAACATGTAACTTGTTTTATAGAAATAATCTTTGTAAAGTACCATGTTAGAATGCATGTTTTGTGTGAACCCGGTATAGTAAAATAAATCTCTGTAATAAGCTACCTCATATCCAGTTTATTTTTTTTAACTAATAATCGTTTTTATTATGGCAAGCAATTTATTATGTAGCATTTTGTCTTTCCTCCAGTTACATGTAAAAACAATTTTTAACATTGGTTTTAAAACTTGGAGCTCCAAATTCTCTCCCTTCCTTCTTCCCTACTCCCCCCTGATTGAGAAGGCAAGCAGTTCTTTATAGGTTATACATGTCTTTATTCCCTTAAAATATACAAACACACATGCACACACATATGCACATATATTTAAGCTCCAGTTTAGCATGGTTGTTCCCAAACTGTGCTGCTGCTCTCTGTTCTCTCTTGGACTTCCTATTGCTCTCTTCTGTTGAATTTTTGACTAATTGTCTTTTTTCAAAATTAATTAATTTGTTCTCCATTTTCTACAATCAGTTTAGAAAGCAAGCTTGTTATAATTTGTTTTATGATACGTTGTCTTGTGTTGTCTATCTTCCTTTTAGCATTCGGTTTAGATAGCAGTTCCATTCCTTTAATCATGGAAGTGATACTTGGTAGCCTTTTAATTTTTTATGTGAAATGTCATTCATTTAAAATGTCATTTTCCAACATTAAAGGAAAATCCAAGGGAATTTTATCATGAAAGTAGGAACACAAGCCCATAAAACTGGGAAAATTTGAAGTAAAGGCTAGAAGTAAAGCGATTTTCAAGATTCTTTGGATTTTAAAATTATAATCTTTAAGTGACCACTTCAAAATAATGTTAATATCTGAAAGGAATTGTCTGAATGTTTTCCCTGCTCTCTTAAATTACTCTTTTATGCTATCAAGATCATCTTCCTGCTTAATTCCTTGACTTTAAGTTGTCATTCTCTTCAAACTCCCTGTAAAATCTGCCGTTTTTTATTGTATATTGTGAAACTGTCCTTCTTTGTTTTTGATGACCCTTGTGCTAGCTCCACTGTTTCATTTTTCCTTTCCTTTATCTTTCCCCTGCCCCATTGGCTTTTCCCTAAAGGGTCAGTTCTTGGCCCTTTATATGTCTCTACCTGACTCAGCTTATACACTCTGATTTCCTCTCTTACATCAATGATTCTCACACTGATGACTCTGGCTTGGACTTTTCTGATTTGCTGTCTCTCTCTTTGCATAGAGGCTTCCCCTGAAACTGTCCAGAATTGGATTTGTGCTCCAGAGTCTGTGGCCTCCTTCCTCTCCGTTTCATTTCTCTTGTGGTTCTACTGATTTTTTACTGGAGGCGTCATCCTTGACGTTTTCTTCTTAATCCCCCACTCGTGCCATGACATCCTGTCCGTTCTCACATTACTTGTCTCCCCTTTTCTTCTCTCTGTGGTGAAGTTGAGTGATGGGAGTTTCAGGTTTTGGGAACTCTGGGGGAGGAGGTGGTTGTTTTTTTTAGCTGGTACAGGTATTTGTGAGTGATATAAAACATGAAAGATGTGCTTTCAATGTTGCCTGGCTGCCAAAGGAGAGGAGCTTTCTTCTCAGATCTTGTAAGGTAGGACAGCTGGTGTTTGAATGAGATCCTGAACTTTATTCTTGGAAATTTTCATTTTTTTCCATCATGTTTCACTGATGTGAGAAGAATCATTCACTGGTCATTTTTATTTATATTTTTTTTATGAATTCCTAAGTCTTTTTTTACTTGGAACAAGAAAGTCTGGGTCACCATATGTGATTCCTTTCTCTTTGTTTCCAGGTTTTGGAAGGAAGGATGTGGTAGAACATTTACTGCAGATGGGTGCCAACGTGCATGCCCGAGATGACGGTGGGCTGATTCCTCTCCACAACGCCTGTTCCTTTGGCCACGCTGAAGTTGTGAGCCTGCTGCTGTGCCAAGGGGCAGATCCAAACGCCCGGGACAATTGGAACTACACACCCCTGCATGAAGCATCTATTAAGGGGAAGATAGATGTGTGCATTGGTGAGTATGAGCCTCCTCGGCCTCACAAACTGGGCATTGTCTTGCAGACATTTGCTGGCCACTCATAGCTTATATGGAACACTGGAATTTTCTCTTGTTCTTGCTGTGGAAACCATTTCTCTATAGTGTGTATAGAGGAGGCATTGGTTGCCGCTTCCTCTTGGGTTTAAGAAAATAATTCTTTTCAGTTAAAGGAAAGTGGGAGACTGATAATCTCAGCATTAACTCTCTAGAGGCAAGCCAGATTCTACCTGGTGTGCTGCTAGATTTGGATGGATCACAGCTGTCAAATCTTCCAGTTTATAATCCTATTTTCAGTCTTGGCAGCCATGAAACCCAATATATGATTAGGTACATTGCTGACTTGGATGGTGTATTTTGGATCCTTGTATGTGTGGATAGACAAGGTAGCTGAGGACTGAAATTCAGCTTTGTTTTTAAACCTGCATACCACCATTAGAATTTGGTTATTTTATTAGTGTTTGGAGCACCTTGAATAAATGGTTTCATTGGAGTTGTTGCCCAGGGTAGCTTTATGTTTTCAGCATAGCTACTACTAGCCCATTCGTTAAGCCCTTACTCTGGGCCAGGGCCTGTCTTTAGCTCTGGGGCCACAAATATACACCAGCAAGAGGGTCCCTACACTCAAGGACACTGTATTCGAATGGAGAAAGACAGCACTTAAAGGAGAAGGGGGAGATGGATGAAACCTTGGGCTCGCCCTGGGTGCTGGGGCGGGACCTTCGTCACTGGCTTCCTCGCCAGTCTGCTCCCTGGTTTTCTTCTTGGTGACGTCACTATCTCTTCTTGGAGCAAAAAGCACTGCTGGACGCAGTCAGGAAATGGCGATGATGTTTGCTCTGATTGTGACCTTTATATGTCTCTGCCTCCCGGTGGGCATTTGCCAGCGCTCAGAGCATCCTTCTCTTATGGTCCCCTTCTCATTCCCATTCTGGAGTGGCCACTCCAGACCTCCTGTTTCAAGCACTTACCACCTTTGCCCACCTCAGTCTCAGCAGGTAATCTCACCAAGGAGAGAGGATTGCGTCCCCAGCAACACAAGCAGCCACAGCTTTCCTTTTTTCCGTTTCAGAATTTCTTTTCTTGTGTGGCTAAGAGCAAAGTGTCCCCCTTCATCTCCCCCCACCTCTGCTCTTAAACCCCTTCACAAATGGGGTCTCATTTGATCCTCACCTAAATAGACATTATAGCCTTATTTCCCAGACTTTACACTGGACATGGATGCTCAGTGAATATTTTAAAGTGCATAACAAATAATTTTATGTGAGTATCTGACCAGAAATGTTTTCTCTTGTTCTGGGGGCCCAAGAAAGCAGCTGGCAAGTGGTCTGCCCCATGTGCTTCCAGACCAAGGCTTGGGTTCTTGGAGGGCAGTAGGTGAATGAGCAGGATGACAGTGTGACAGATACATGTTCCCTCGTTCCCTCCTTGTGGTCATGGTTAGCTTCCATAGGTCATTAGTCTGTGATGCCAGGAGCAGAGGGGCTCTCTGACCTAAGTGGACCATTTGTCTGTGACTCTGTTATTAAAAATAGAAGGCAAGACCCCCCAGGCTGCTTCTGGGGATAAAGGCACACAAAGTGGGCACATGCTTAGCTACCAGTTATCTGAGAAGGGCCAAGAGATGACATGGAGGGGCCTTGACCTTCTGGAGGAGGCTAATGGCATGGCAGAGCTGCTTACTGGTTTTTCACTCTGATCTCACAGATGAAGGACTTCCCTAGGTTCCAGAGGGGTGGATGGGGAATTCTACACAGAATTCTTGCAAGGGATTAATATCCTATGATGAAATGATGTATCTTCCAGCAGGTGATAATAATTTATTTACATGCCTCAGTTAGCCACCTAGTGTTTTTTATTCAGCACCTACTATGTGCCAGGCCCTGTGCCAAATGCTGAGAGTGAGGGGAGGGTAGAAGGAAGTGCTCAGAGGCTCATGAGTTAGGCAGTTTGTTATGGATAGGCATGGGGGGATGGGGCTCCCTCCCCTTTCAGGTCGATGACTCAGTGTGAAGTGGGTGGGCTGTATATCCCCAAGGAGAGAGCCCAGATCTCTTGGCTCACTGCCCTTCTTGCTGATTATTGTTGCTGGGCAGATTCATAGGGGTTAAGATTCATAGGATTCGGGGTCATGTGATTTGGAAAGGTTCCTAGTCTGGCACATCTGGATGGGAGGAAGTTGACTGAACTAGTAATAGTTCGCTAACTTTGCATACTTCACCCTAAATGTCACTGACCAAACCAGTTGTTGGGTCAAACTTGGCATCTGCCACCTAGGTCCTGGCTTTAGGCCAAGCTCACACTGGGAATAGAGGAAAGGCAGAAAATGGTCCCCACCAACATGGAGCTCACAGATACCAGGCAAACAGTTGTGTGCATACAAGATATAAACAGGATTGTTTGAGGGTGTTCTCAGAGAGAAGGTGCTAGGAATAAGGAAGGCTGGGGAGGGCTTGAGTGGGTGGGATTTTAGCTGAGTCTTGAGGGAAGCCAAGAGGTGTGGCATGAGGAGGGAGAGCAGCCAGGCATGGGGGGAGGTCGGAGAAAATGCCCAGAGTTGGGAGCTGTGTGAGGAGCAGCTGGATCCCAGCGAATTATGTGGCGGGGAAGGTAGGGTGAAGGCACGTTGGGAAGCCAGGGTTGGATCCTGGAAGTCCCAGGGAGCCTTGAGAGGCTCTGAGTGTTGTTTTTGTTGTCTATTCTTATATGTCCAGAGTATTTTGTGTAGAATGTAAGCTTGCCAGTAGGCGTGGCACCTTTTTGTCTTTGGGCCTGTAGTGCCTGGCACTCACCAACCTCGCCTCACTGAGCTTCTCCTCCCCATTGTGATGACTGCCCAGTGGGGCCTTTCCCTGGTGGTTTCCTTCTCCACAGCTTCAAGCTAATGTTACTTTGAAAGACCTGAGCCATAGTAGTCCTCTGTATACATACAGTCCATGGCTTCCTTTGGCCATGACACAGCTGGTACCCTTGGTGTGGGGCCTTTCATGGACTCTTTGGGAGGCAGGCAAGGCTGGTGGAGCCCCTGAGTAGACACCATCACAGAATTTGGCTTTTAAGTATATCGAAAGAAAGCAGTGATTAAAATAGTTCAGGATAGAGTTCAGAGCCCTTCTGGAATCTTCATGAAGCCCTGGTTAAGAACTCATGCTCTTGGCTAACCTAGTGCTTGGTTAGGACATGACTCCTTCTCCTTTCTGGCCTTGCCTCCTCTCCCTTCCCCCAGCTGCCTCACAAACATGCCCTTCAGTGGCTCCCACGCTTTACCTCCTTTCAGTCCCTCCTCCAACATACTGCTCCACATCCTGCTGGGCCTTTAAAACTCTGCAGCGTTTCTGGGAAGCCTCTACTAGTTTTTGCTCTCTCTCTCTCCCCAGAGGACCATGTTTGGATTTTGTTTCCCTGTTGTGTCCCCCTGGAGAAGGTTTGAAGGCAAGAAGACTTTTGAATGTCTCGTCCCCAGACAGTTGTTGTCCTTTTTATGGAATAGGGCCTTAATCTGTGTGGGCTTTTTTTTTTGTAATTAAAAGATGCATCTTCTAAAATTCATCCTTAAAAGTTTCCTTCTTAAGCCAATTCTTGAAGGAAAAATAGGCCTGATTAAGTTTAAAGAGATCATTTATTGAATAGCTAGGGTTTGGGGCCAAATCTGAGGTCAGGGTCTTAAGAAACCTGGCCCTTGGATTGCTTTTGAGCTGGCCACATGAATATGCTTTCATTTTAATAGAGATACAAGATGCTGTCTTAAACTTGGTTAATTAATTTGTTGCTTAATGAATTTCGTGTGCCTGCTTCTCATTCATTATATTTTGGAGGATGGGAGAGCATGAGCAAAGAAAACCCATCCCAGCACCTGAGGCAGCTTCTCTTTTCTTTGTTGTTTTGGGGTCTGGTGTCATCTCTTTGTGGAATCTGGGTGAAATTTGTTAGTCATCCAAACAGCTTTTCACATAAAACAGCTTCTGTCTGACACATTCACACTGGTTTTTTGGTAATCATTTTAAACTGCTAATTTGATAGAAATAGCCTTCCTTTTCCTTCGACTTGGTCCTCGTCCGAAAGCTTAGAATTAGGAGCAACCATCTTGGTCTGCCCACCCCAGTAGAAGCTGGCTGCCTGGCCTCTGGAAACTGCCGTGACTGAGGGAGGTTCTGACCAGGGCTTGTCTTCCCCTCCCCTCAACCCCCCCAATCATTTTTTAATTTTTTTTTAGTTTTCAACATTTACTTCCATAAGACTTTGAGTTTAAATTTTCTCTGCCTCCTCTCCTCTGCCCTCCCCAAGGGTGTGTGTATTCTCATATAGGCTCTACTTATACACTCACATTAAACGTATTTTCACATTAGTCATGATGTAAAGAAGAATTAGAACCAATGGGAGGAACCATGAGAAAGCAGAAACAAAACAATAAAAGAAAAGGAGAACAAATAGTGCGCTTCCCTCTGTGTTCAGACTCCAAGTCTTTTCTCTTGATATGGATGTTGTTTTCTGTCTTTTGGAAATGTCTTAGATCCTTACATTGCTGACAAGGGCTAAGCCCTCTCACACTGTGGTTGTTGCCGTGTACAAAGTTCTGCTGGTTCTGCTCATTTCGCTCATCATCAGATCATAGAAGTCTTTCCAGGCTGCTCTGGAGTCTTCCTGTTCATCATTTCTTACAGCACAACAGTATTCCATTATATTCATGTGCCACAACTTGTTCAGCCATTCCCCAGTGGATTGGCAGCCCCTGGATTTCCAGTTCTTGGCCACCACAAAAAAAGCTGCTGTAAATATTTTTGTTCATGTGGAACCTTTTCCTATTTTTGTGATTTCTTTAAGATACAGAACTGGAAGCGGTATTGCTGGGTCAAAGGGTATGCACATTTTTGTAGTCCTTTGGGCATAGTTCCTAGTTGTTCTCCAGAAAGGTTGGTTCAGCTCATAGCTCCACCAATAATGCATTAGTATTCCAACTCGCCCACATCTTCTCCAACATTTATCATCTTCCTGTTTTGTCATGTTAGCCAGTTTGATAGGTGTGATGTGGTACCTCAGGGTTGTTGTGATTTGCATCTCTCTAATCAGTAGTGATTTAGAGCATTTTTTCATATGACTATAGATAGCTTTAATTCAGGAGGACTTGTTTTTGTGCTTCAGCCCTCTGTCATTTTCTTTGTACTTTCCCTCCATCACTCCTGGGCTCTGCCTTCTGGGGCCGGACTGAACAGGCCTACTTGGTTATTTTCGCACGTGACAGCTTCTCAGGTACTTGGAGACAGTTGCCATGGTCCTGGAGTCTTCTTTTTCTCAAGACTCAATCTCTGTTTAGTCTGCTGGCCCTCTGACAGGACAGACTCATGTTTGCTGTCCTCTGGGGGTGCTTTCTGAGATGGTAGGAACCAGCACTGGGCGTGCTGCTGCTGCCGTTGCTGCTGCCGCTGCCATCACCACCAATGCCACCACAACTTTCTCACCAAATGGTCCATTTGGGCTGGCTCCTCTTGGGAGCATTGCCTTTCAGTGTGTCTAGGTGGCAGGAGACTTTTGGACCTGGTGCAAGCCTACCTGTGAGCCCTCACGTCCATCCAGGGTCTCCTTGTTTGTAGAAGGAGGCAGGGCTAAACCTGAAAAGGCAAGTCTGCTTTTTAAAGGCCTTAAGAGAGTCCAGGTTAACTTCTTAGCTTTCAGTTTGGTATTGTTGTTTCTGGACATAGGATGTCGTTGGTGTAGGGAACTCCCTGTGAAGGGAATTATCTCTCTGCCAGGGCCCATCAGCAAGTAGTCTCCCTCTGAGTTGCCAAGAACAAGGAGGGAGTAAAGGACTGTCCTTGAGTAAGAATCAAAGTGGGAGGGCAGAGTCAAGATGGCGGAGTAGAAAGACGCACTTATGCGAGCTCTGAACCCACAGCCCATATATTTAATGTAAGAAGAGTTCCCAGAAGTTCTGGATCACTGCAGGGGGTGCAGAAACATAGTGGAAGAGATTTCCGTTCCAGAGAGCCCTGTAGAGCCGTCCCCAGGGTCCATCACGTCCCGGAAAGCGGACCCCACCCCAGCGCTGCCCTGGCCGTGGCCCCAGAGAAGCTGATCTGAGCAGGCTTCAGGGACGGAAACTCCGGCGGCCTGGAAGGTCCCTCTGCCCACAGACTCTACAGGTCAGTGAGAGACACGCCTGGGCTGGCCAGGGGAGTGGGGTGTCTCCATGGCTTGGGTTCCCTCAGGAGGAAGCGGCGGAGGCAGAGGCAGGGGTGGCGGCGGAGGCAGCAGCGCTGCAGCCGCGGCGGCCCGGGACTTCCCCAGCAGCAGGCAGGATCTTCATTACTGAAAGTCTCTGCATAAACCACCTGAAGGAGCTGAGCCTGGGAGACGGCCCTGCCCCACCCACTCCATTTCTGAAGGTCTCTGCATAAAGCCCCTGAGGGAACTGAGCCTGGGAGGCGGCCCTGCCCCCACCCCAGCTCCAGAACTAAAGCTCACATTGAATAGCAGCCGCGCCTGCCGCGGAAAGCCCATTTGAATCTCAGACCGCAAGCACTAGCTGGGCGGATCTAGGCGGGGTTGGACAGGAATCTCAGAAGTCAAGTAACTGGCTGGGAAAATGCCTAGAAAAGGGAAGAAAAATAAGACTATAGAGAGTTTTTTTGAACAGATGCAAATGATCCCGACTTTCGGATCTGACGACAATGAGGACATATTCTTGCCATCAGGGAAAGACGTGGAGGGTGGGGCCTCGGTACCCCAGACATCCCAGGGGGATGTTGGGTTGGCTCAGGCCTTGGAAGAGCTCAAAAAGGATTTTGAAAAGCAAGTTAGGTGGAGGAAAAACTGGGAAGAGAAATGAGAGAGATGCAAGAAAAGTATGAAAAACGGGTCAATACCTTGGTAAAGGAGACCCAAAAAAGTGCTGAAGAAAATAACACCTTGAAAAATAGGCTCACTCAATTGGCAAAAGAGGTTCAAAAAGCCAATGAGGAGAAGAATGCTTTCAAAAGCAGAATCAGCCAAATGGAAAAAGAGGTTCAAAAGCTCACTGAAGAGAATAGTTCTCTCAAAATTAGAATGGAACAGATAGAGTCTAATGACTTTCTGAGAAACCAAGAAATCACCAAACAAAACCAAAAGAATGAAAAAATGGAAGAGAATGTGAAATATCTCATGGGAAAAACAACTGACCTGGAAAATAGATCCAGGAGAGACAATTTAAAAATTATGGGACTACCTGAAAGTCATGATCAAAAAAAGAGCCTAGATATCATCTTCCATGAAATTATCAAGGAAAACTGCCCTGACATTCTAGAACCAGAGGGCAACATAAGTATTGAAAGAATCCATCAATCACCACCTGAAAGAGATCCAAAAAGAGAAACTCCTAGGAACATTGTGGCCAAATTCCAGAATTCCCAGGTCAAGGAGAAAATCTTACAAGCAGCTAGAAAGAAACAATTCCAGTATTGTGGAAATAAAATCAGGATAACTCAAGATCTAGCAGCTTCTACATTAAGGGATCGAAGGGCGTGGAATAGGATATTCTAGAAGTCAAAGGAACTAGGACTCAAACCAAGAATCACCTACCCAGCAAAACTGAGTATAATATTTCAGGGGAAAATAAGGTCTTTCAATGAAACAGAGGACTTTCAAGCATTCTTGATGAAAAGACCAGAGCTGAAAAGAAAATTTGACTTTGAAACACAAGAATGAGAAGAAGCATGAAAAAGTAAACAGCAAAGAGAAGTCTTAAGGGACTTACCATAAGTGAACTGTTTACATTCCTACATGGAAAGACAATATTTGTAACTCTCAAAACTTTTCAGTGCCTGGGTAGTTGGTGGGACCACACACACACATGTACAGGCATGCACGCACACACACATACACACATGCACACACATAGAGAGACAGAGAGCACAGAGTGGATTGAATAGGATGGGACCATAGCTTAAAAGAAATTAAGGTAAATGGTGAGAGAGAAATGTAGTGGGAGGAAAGAGGGTGAAATGGAATGGGGTAATTATATGTCATTTAAGAGGCAAGTAGGAGACTTTTTAGTGGAGGGAAAAAGAGGAGAGCTGAGAAAAAAAAAAAACAAGAAGTTTACCCTCATCACATTTGACTAAAGGAAGGAATAAAATGCACACTCATTTTGGTATGAAAACCTATCTTACAGTGTGGGGGAGAAGGAGAGAAGCGAGGGGGGGGGCAGGTGATGGAAGGGAGGGCAAAGGGAGGAGGGAGCAATTTGAAGTCAACACTCGGGGAGGGACAGGATCAAAAGACAGAAGAGAAACAATGAGGGGCAGGTTAGGATGGAGGGTAATTCAGTTAGTCTTACACAACACGACTATCATGGAAGTCATTTGCAAAACTACACACATATGGCCCATATTGAATTGCCTGCCTTCCCAAAGTGAATGGGTGGGGAGGGAGGGATGGGGAGAATTTGGAACTCAAAGTTTTAGGAACAACTGTTTAGTATTGTTGTTGCTACTAGGAAAGAAGACATACAGTTAATGAGGAATAGAAAGTCATCTGGCCCTACAGGAGAAAAGAGAAAATGGAGACAAGAGAAGGGAGGGATGAAAAGAGAGGGCAGATTGGAGATAGGGAAAATTAGATTGCTTGGTGTATTGGGGTGGGGGGAGGGGATAAAAGGGGAGAAAATTTGGAACCCAAAATTTTGTGAAAACAAATGTAAAAAGTTAAATAAATAAATAAATATTTAAAAAAAAAAAAAAAAAAAAAAAGGAATCAAAGTGGGATTGAGCCCAGCCCTTCCTGACTTAATGCTCCCTTTCTCTCTGGACTGCCAAGGGGCCTCTCTCTGGCCTCACTGGCTTGACTTCTTGCATCGTGTGAGTGAATTAAATTATTCGGATAAATAGGTCAATATGATTTCTGTGCATATAGGCACATACATTTACAATTGTTCCAACTTGTTGCTTGCTTTCTGGGTTTGGAATGTGAGCGACTTCTCTGACGATGCTGGTGACTGGGCATCTGTCCGAAGTCGTTCACTGCAAGGGCCATGAGAAGATTCCTTCAGCGCATTTGTCCTAAAACACAAGTAATTGACATGAGCTTGGACAGACAGATTCGTGCTCCTGGACATGTGGCTCAGCCTCTGCCGGAGCCCTCACTGATCTGGTCCAGAATCCCTCCAAAGGAGAGGCTGAGAGTGCTGCTGATTGACGTACGGTGATTTACCTTTGGCCCCCACTTCCCGCCGATGGCGGCAGGGCTTCCAGGAGCATTCAGTGAGGCCATGAGAAATAAAGTCCTTTTACCTCTGTGCTTTGTTCAGCATAGAAATCAATGCACATCTGCCCATAAAGGTGCACAAGGGGAACCTGGCCTGTGTGGATGTAGAAAACATGAAGGCAGTCAAGCTTCAGGTGGCCCCAGTGAAAGTCACATTGTCCTTGGCTCCCTGTGTCCCAGAGACAAAGTCTCACTATAACCATGGGAATGGCACTGCTTTGGGTGGGTGGAGTGAGGGAAGCAGTAGCTTTTAAGGGCCTTGAGAATGAATGATGCTCCTGAACTTGTGCACTCTGGAAGAGATGCGTGTGAGTACACCGTTTCTTTGACCATTCACAAAGGGTCACAGCAAAAGCAAAGCAGCAGCACCTCTGTAGTAGGAGCATGAGGGCCAGGGATGCTGTGGTTCCTTGGATTATTTGGACTTTCATCCACATAGGCCTTATGTGTTCTAAGGAGGCAGAGAATAAGAGGGTAGGTTTTGCTTTGGAGTCCAAGGATCCCAAGTTTGCTGCATGTTGTCTCTATACTCTGAACTCCCAGAAGAACTCTTGGTTTCTTCATCTCTGAAGGCCCTGCCAGCTGAAATCTGTGGTTCTGAGAACTCTCTTTACAATCCAGAAAAGAAGACCAAAGGCAGTGTGGGTGGCTCAGTGGATAGAGTGCCTGGTGTTGGCAAGACTCCAGCTCTATTCCCTCTGACCTTACTTCTCCTCGAGCATGTTGGAATAGACATTGCTTACTGCTTCCCCTTGTATTCCTATCTCCAGTCTTTAGCATGTGGCTTGGCACTTTTAGATGTTTCTGCGCCTTGTCTGACCTGAATGCTTAATGTGAGTGTCTTGCTTCCTGATCCCCTTGCCTTTTCACTGGCTGGCCCTCATGTCTGGAACGTCTCATCTCCTCATTTCTACTTGTTGTCCTTCAACCTTCAACACGAAGCCTTTCCTGGTTACTCCACCCGCTGGTGCCGTGTCTAGCATCAGCCCTTGTTTTATAGTTGTCTGGCCTGGTGGCCTGAAATCATCAAAGCCTGTTAGGTGTTTTCTTCATGGCTCCCTGTTTATCTTTAATTTCAGTTTTCTGTTCACCATGTGTGTTCTGCCCTTTACAGTTCAAAGATTAATCTCTTTGGCAGAAATGATATCTTTGAGTTCTGCCTTTCTAACATATGTTGTAATGACTTCACCAAACCTTTCTTTTAACCTTCTGTTCCTCATCAGCATTGGTTTATTCTCTTCTGAGTTTTTGGCATTTTTAAGACTGTACTCTGCATTTTATTTCAGTCTCCATAAACTACTCTCACTTTATCTAAACTTGTGACTGAGTTCTACTTTTTTGTTTCTAGTGATCTGTAGAAAATTCTTCCTTTTCTCTTCTTTGGAATTGTTTCTTTCTGTCTTCAGAATTTCATTCTTAAAAGGTCGTTTTCTCCCATTTGGACTGACTTCCTAAGTAGGATTTCAGTCCTTTTAAACTCTTCCTTTTTCTGTCCCTTGGAATCTACTCTGCACAAACATCTAGCATCCTTTTTCTTTGTCACAAACTCTAAAATGTGGTGGGCTGTTGCCCCTAGGATTTCCATCAATCCTTCCAAGAATCCAGTTTTTCCTTGTTGGTGAGAATTAGGTCCATGAAGTATTTCATTCATTTACAGGATGAAATGATTTTGGCATGCTCTCTTCTTTGAGCCTCATAAAAGAAGGCTGGAGTTTTGGAAGTCTCCCTCATATGCCTCCCTGCCAAGCTAGTCTGTTTCCCAGGTCTTTACCCATTCCTTTCTCTTGGCCAGGCTCTTGCTGATATCCTCAGTTCCTCGGCTGTGGTCGTTATTTTTTTTTGTATTATTTTATTTGTTTTCAGTGTTCGTTCACTTCCATATAACTTAGATTTTTTCCCCCTCTCTCCCACTCCCTCCCTGATACAGCATACAATTTTATATAGGTTCTACACATACATTCCTATTAAAATACAATTTCACCTTAGTCATGTTGCATAGAAGAATTAAAATGAATTAGAGAAATCATAAAACAAACCAAAACATAATACAAAAGAAAATTATCTGCTTCATTCTGCTATTGAATTCCATAGTTCTCTCTCTGAATGTGGAAGGCATTTTACCTTAAGAGATGTGGTCATTATTTTTTAAAGTCAGGAAAGAGTTGTAGTGCTTGAGAATAACAGATAACAATGAGGCCACACAGTTTTGCAGGAACAAAGGTTTCAGTACATGGCAGCAGAGGACCTGGTGAAATGAAGGAACAGAGGTTTGTGAAGACCCCAGCAGCTTGCTCGTGTGGGTGGGCTGGGAGTGTGGGAGTAAACAGTCCAGATGTGGGGGCCCTGTGGAAAGGACTGAGGTGGTGATCAGATAGATTAATAGAAAAGGAGGGTGCAGGACAGTGCAAATTGGAACTGGGTAATAATCAAAAGTGAGGCCAGAGCAGAGGTCTGGGGCCATGGGGGAGGAGTCCAGGAACTGTAGTACGTGCTGAGGTGCAGCCTAGCTTTGTAGAGTCGGGAGCTTTGGGGCACTTGTGATCCTCAGATCTAGACCCTCTGTGATGCTGCATCCGATGTAGACCCCCTCCACCCTTCTCCATCCTTGTGGGTGGGGCTGAGGTGAAGGAAGGCAGCTGTCCTTAGAGGTAAGGTGGATAACTGGGAACCGTTGGGAGTGGAGGGAATCGCTTGACACACCCAGCCCAACTCGACACTCCTATAAGTCATGGATTGTTTCATGAATGAGCTAGATGAGGAAAGTGACAGGTAACCCTTCATTCCTTTGCAGACTTTAGTTGCATACTCAGCCAAGCCTTTCAAGTTTCATAGAATGGATTTTTATTCCACTCTTTTCATTTCCTTTTCCTGCCAAAGCATCTCCCTCTATCCTCTTTACCTTAGCCTTTCTCCTATAAACACGGAATGGGGATCTCTCAGCTCAGCATTTTAGCACCAATAAAATGCAGTTGGCAGAGTGCCCTGAGCGAAGTCTTAGACATGAGTGGCTCCTCGGAAGCTCTGGGGACCATTCCCTGCTGGACATTTCCTGCTCACTGTCGAGCAGGCCTGGCTTGGCCTGTAGCTCTTGGATAAGAAGGAAGTGTCACGGAATTCAGAGACCTTGATAATGACTCATCTGGATAAAGGAAACAATTACAAATGTGTTGAGCTTTAGAAATTTAGTTCATTGTGTGTATGTGTTGTATGTAGACTTAATTGGGGGCCTGAAGAATATTTTCTTTCTATACGTAAATTATTCAAACGTATTTTAATGGATGCCAAACATTATTTTTAACTTCAGTATGGCAATTCGTATATATTAAAAAAGCATGCATGCAGTTTTGTTTGGTTTTAGACTAAAGCTGTTGTTAAGTTCTTTTTTAGTTGGGGCCTGACTCTTTGTCACCCCAAATGGGGGTTTTCTCTCTAGCCCATTTAACAGATGAGGAAACTGAGGAAAACAGGGTTAGGTGACTTGCCCAGGGTGGTACAATTACTGTCTGAATCTAGATTGGAACTCAGGAAAAGGAGTCTAACTGGATCTAGATCTGGCCCTTTACCCACTGCACCACCCGACTGCATAGTTCTCCCTCTTTCTTTCTATCTCTGTCTCTCTCTTGAGGAGAGAGAGAGAGGGAAGAGTTATCAAAACCCTAGAAATAATTCTGTTCTTGAGCTCGGATTGTTGCTGTCAGTTTGTAAGATGTTACAACATTATAAGAACACATAGGTCCAGTGTTCTGACTCTGTGACCCCAACAGGTCTCTGGAGCCTTGGTTTCCAAAGGGAGGGCTTGGCCTAAGGTGACTTGTAAGGTCTGGCTGCTTCTGTTGTGTTACTTTAAGTTTCTGGGCTCACGTTAGTAGGGTCAGTGGCACCTGGATTAGTTCAAATGAATCAGCAAGCATTTATTAAGCAGTTATGGTGTGCCAGGGGCTGTGAATACATAGAAAGCTCACAGCAGTGCTCTGGGTGTCAGCTCCTTTCTGAATATATCCTTAGTTTGACAGCATGACCATTCTAGACCAGCAAAAGCCTGTTTTGATTTGAATACATCAGAGGAGGATACAGGCTTGCAAACCAAAGGTTATCCTAAGTCCCACCTACAGTGTGCCTAGTCACATGAATCTATGTAAAATGGAAATGCTTCATTTCCATGGGCTGTTTTATAAACCATTGCTTGGAGCAAATGCTCCAAATTAGAATACTTCCATTTTCACATAGTAATTAGGCTGTATATACTTTAAATAAAATGTTACCATAAGTAGGACTGTTGAATATAATACATATTTTTAATTTTTATACTTTTAAAAGGCATACTATATAGTTTTTTGATACTTTGCCTTTATGTCACTCTTCTTAAATGTCAGGTTTCTTTTTTTTTTGTCCTTAAGTTTTCCTTAGCGTAAGACCAACTTTGCAAGGATGGAAGAGTAGTAAATTTGAACTTGTCCTTCTGTGTTTCAAATATGTCCTTCAAATGTGGTTAAATGAAAAGTTGAGTTAGCCAGTTTGTTAGGATACTTAAAATTCACATGCCACCACCAGTTTTCTTCAAATCTGTGTTCTAGGTGGTTTTCCATCCACCTCTTCAAAATATTCATGAAATTCATAGTGATTTTTGTCTCCTGCTACGTAGTCAAATTTACAACTGATTTCAGCCAATCAACGTTTCTTAGGCACCTGCCATGTGGCTGGCACACTGTTTAGTGGCGGTTTCATGCTATCCTTAGAAATATCTAAATTGGCTTCAGGCCTGTTTGTTAGGTGGCGTTCCATGGCCAGTCAAGAAAACTGTTGTGAGAGGAGTAGAAAGCTAGAGGAATAAATATGTTTGAATATATTGTGAATCAGATCGTAGGATTTCGAGTTTGAAAGGGCATTCAAGATTCTTTTATATCTTAGTTTTACAGATTGATGAAACTGACCTCTTGGAGAGGTTGTATTTTGCCCAAGATCACATAAGCAGTAATTATAGGGAATGAATAAATTTAAAGAAAAGACAGAAAAATGATTTACCAAGGACATACCACGTGCCACTCATTGTTCTAAGTGCTAACGAGACAGTCTGATATACACAGTGTCCATCCTTAAGTGGCATGCATTATAATAGAACAGACCAGACAAATCAGTTGTGCAGGCACTGCTGGGCTATGGAGGTGTGAGGACCAGAATGAAATTGCCTTTGCCTTCAAAGCAATATTCTATGGCAAGGTTACAGAGATAATTAAATAAAAGCTATGTCCTCAGGGCTGGGGTATACACAAAACATAAAGGCAGTCCCTGCCCTCGAGGAGTTTGCGTTCTGTTGAGAGAAGACTGCTCAGGAAGGGAGCTTAAAAGTATGGAGGGGAGAAGGGAGGCATGGTGGTGAAGTCCTGTGAATGACGGAAAAATGATAGGGAGTAATTTCTAAGGGGGAGAGAGATGAATGTGAGCCCCTGGGAGATTCGGGATAGGTTAGCACTTGAGCTGAACTTTGAAAAAAGGGAGGGATTCTGGGAGGCCTAGGTGTGAGGAGTAGCGCTTCCAGGTACAAGGACATGACATCTCTGAACCTTAGTTTTTTGTTTATAAAATTAGTTAGTTAAACCAGATGGCTTCTGAGGTCCTTTTGGGAAATAGAGTTATGGACATGAAGAAAGGCATGGAGGCCAGTGTATTCTGTTTAAAGGAGAGTCATGTGGAGTAAGTGTGGAAACTGAGGCAGAGAGATATTGAGTGACTTGCTGCTGAGAGTCCCCACTAGGAAGGAGTTTCCGACTCCCAAGTCTAGGACTCTATCTGGTACGCTACAGCTGCCTCGTTACTAATGTCAGATGCCACAGAAAAGTCTAGAAGATTGGGGATTGAGATGTTACTAGATTTAGCAATTAAGAGATTATTGGGGAACTTGGAGAGACAACTGATAAAAGTTAGAGGCTAGACTGAAGAGTCGAGAGGGCAATGGCAAGTGAGGAAAGGAAGACAAAGAGTGGGGATGGCTTTTCTAGGAGTTTTGACTGTAATGTGGGAGAGAGTTACAGGGTGCCAGCCTGAAAGGGTGGGAAGGACAGGCTCGACTTCTTTAAGAATGGCAGAGAGATATGACCATGGCAGGAGCCCATAGGTGAGGAAAGATTGAAAATTGAGGAAGAGGGTGATGGGAGACTCGTTGTAATAAAGGACGATGGGGCCTTTCCAGATCTGCCTCGTAGCAGAAATCTCCTGTGTTTCTTAAATAAGTGATTTTTCCTTCTTCCCTTCACTTACCCCCTCTCCCCACTCCTTCCCTTTCCATTGCTTCCCCTGCCTCTTTCCTTGTTCCCCTCCTTTCTCTCAAATATCGGGGAGCTACAAGTCAGTTGACAAGAAGTTCAACCATTTTCTTCAACCATTGGTGTTTGCCGCTCTGAATCATTTCCTATCATTCTAAATTTGGAGAATTGATACTGGGAAGTAGGACTACCTTCCCATTTGACTACAGGGCTGTCAGTTAAGGCCCTAGTTAATGCTGGTGGGTAAGATCCAGGACAGCAATGTATGGGGAATATTTTCATAATGATTGTACTGTCCTATTGAAATATAAAAGTAAGAGTATTCATGACAAAAGTTGTTGGAGAGAGAATGGTTAGGAGTTCAGAAACGGAGAGGTCTGTTGTGCAAACATTTGAAAAAAACATTTGAAGGAGCAATCCTACTGACCAACATTAAAGGAATAGGATTTGAATCCTAAAAACGTGAGCTGGAAAAAAGTCAGCGATGACAACCCAGTGAAAGATGGGTTAAGTGATTTCTTCAATAACCAGAACCTAAGAATGGATTTAAAATCAATGAAGTGGCAAAATGGTTGCTGTATCTGCCGTATTCTGTCTCCTCTAGACCCTTGTTCTCTGGTTCTTGGCCCCTACAATTATCGGGTCTCCTTTTAATATTTCTTACAGAATCATACTTTCCAAGGTATCTGTTCTAGGTCCTCCCTGTGGGCAGTTTCTGCTTCTGCTACTGGGAAGTCTTGCAGCACAGATTCCCCTTTTCCTTGTGCCTTAGTTGCAGAATAAAGCCAATTCCTTTAGGTGATAGGACCTGATCCCCATGGTAGCACAGCTCTCACACCCCCTTTGCCCTACCCCCCACATCCCTGATTAAGTGGCCCACCGCTGATCAGTAGTACCCTCTCCCTGGTTACCTTTTCTCCATTTGCCCTAGAATTTCCTCCGTGGGTCCTCCTTTCTCCCAGGTGCCAGGTGACATTGGAGTTCCAACTCCCACCCCTCCTCTCAAGGTAGGGTGAGGGGTCTTTTCAAGCAGCAGATTCACCAGGCCCCACTCCCAGACCCCCGTCTTCCTTCACAGAACACCTGTCTTCATTAAAGAAGTCTTCACCACTAGAGCAGGCCTCCCTCTTGTCCCTCCCCTTCTCCTCACTCACTCCTCTGAGTTCTCTTCTGAGTCCACTACGTTCATCTTCCCCTTATTGTGAGGCCTTAGTTTGACCAGCACATGTCACACTTAATCCCTCTAACCTTATCCTCGTCTCCTTCTAGATCATTCCCCTCCCATTTTGTAATGTAGTTCCACCAGAACAGCAGCAGCAACGTTGATTTACTTGGAGGCAGGGTGTCACCAGGTACTGTCCATAATGCCCTGGCCCACCCTTTTCTCTTCTCTTACTGGGGCCTCTGCTGTCACTATTGCTGTCCTTGGCTGCTGCGCGTTCTCCATTTCTGTTTTGTGAGGCGTTTGAGAAGCAAGCAATCCCTTCAGATCTGGTTTTCTAAGAATGGTTTACATGCCTCTTTTATAGTTTACTGTGTCTATCCTTTTTATTTATGATTAAGCTCAGATGTTCATGGTCAGCCACCCTGGGCTGCGTCCTGAGCCTCATGGCTCTTTGGAACACATTATCCCATTTGTTCCTGTATTTTCTGTGGGGACAGAAGAGTTTTGCATTATTCAGATTTTTTTTTCTTTGTATTTTGAAGAACTTTCTTCTGATTGCTTATAGAATCTGTTGCTTCTTAAGTGAATTGTTCAGTTTAACCCTTATGTGTCTTGGAATTTGCAGCTTTGTTTTTTTCTGGCGATGATCTGTAAATTCTCTCAGGTGCTGTTTCATTCTCTCTGTTCAGAAGGCCCAGGCAGGTTGTTTTGTATTATTTCCTTCATTACAATGTTATGGTTTTTTGTTCTGTCAGGTTCTTCTGGGAGACATAAGATCCTTAGGTTATTTCTACCCATTCTGTCTCTGAGATCAGTATGTTTTGTTTATCCCAGAAGAACTGATGAAATCTGGAAGCAGGTTGAAGAATTTTCCCCCTACTTAATAGTAATTTTTTTCCAATTACATGTAAAAATAGTTTTTCAGTCTCCACTTTTATAATATTTTGGATTCCACATTTTTTGCTCCCCCTCCCCAAGACAGCAAGCAGTCTAACATAGGCTGTACATGTGTAATCATATGATTAGTCATGTTGTGAGAGGATAATCAGAACCAAAGGGAAAAAGCCTCAAGAAAGAAAAAACCGAAAAGAGAAACTAGTATGTGAAACATACTTTGAAATTTTTATTATTCTTGGTTTTTTTGGTCTGAGTTTTCTTTTGCAACATGGCCACTATGGAATGTTTGCATGGCTGTACCTGTATAATCCATATAAAATTGCTTCACTTCTGAAGGAGGGAAGAGGGGAGGATGAGGGAGAGAATTTAGAACTCAACATTTTAAACAATGAATGTTAAAAAAAATTTTGTTTACATGTAATTGAGAAAAAAAATGAAAATTAAATTGAAAAAAGGGAAAGGAAAAAAAAATAAGTGCACAGACATCTCCCCCTCCCCTCCAACACAAACTTTTGATCCCTAGCAAACCAGAGAAAATGTCACCCAACCTTCAATTGAATACTTTTCAGGAGGGAGAATTTACTACCTCCTGAGAAAGTCCATAGCATTATAGAACAACTATCCTTGGTAGGAAGTTTTCCCCTACATTGAATTTCAGTGTATGCCAGTGTACATTGGGGTGTATGAAGTGTTCAGGGAGGACTGACATCTGGTGTAAGGGCTTCTCATCCACATCAGCTCTCACGATGCCTCCAGGAAGCAGCGGCCATATCCTAGTAAAACTCTTGGCAGATGGGCCAAGCTGTTGCTGTTGGTGAGTTGGGGGGTGGGGTGGGGCAGGGTATCTACTCAAGCAGTTGAAGACTTTCCCCAGCAGAATGGTGAGAATAATTGATTCCAATGGCCGTGGAGGCGGATGAAGCAGACGCTGCGGAGCATTCAGAGCCTGGTCAGATGTGGAAGACGCCGAGGTCACCCACTGCATCCTCTTGCCTTTTATCGTGCTGCTGGACTTGAGTGACCCTGTGCAGCTCTGCGTCGCTTCATTCCAGGTCACACGCAAGTCCAGATGACACCTGGGATGCCATTGGACCCTTTCGAGAAGAGGATGAACGGTTTTGCTTGTGAAGTGAACATTTTTCTTTTACTCTTTTTTTCTGCCTCTCTTCTGGATTGTCCTTCATTTCTGTGCATTTGCATGTCTCCTTTGTATTTTTTTGGCAAGGCTTGCCACTACAGATTCTAACTTTTTTTGGAGTTTTTCCTCCCCAGTGTTTTTTCTGTGCAGACCATAAATCCTCTTTTCATAATTGTCACTTAAACCACTCAGGAACATTGTGTTGCCATGCCATTCCCCAGGGTCCTTTGTCTCATAAAGCGCTGAATTGTTTTCTTCCTTGTTATAGATGTTGGAGCTCTTTTACTAGATCTTTCAGCCTTCTTTCTTCCTGCTGTTCATGTTTTCTCTGTTGATTTATCTGGTCATGTTCAAGGTCTGTGAGTTTTCTTGGCAAAGATACTGGATTGGTTTGCCTTTTCCTTCTCCAGTGGATTAAGGCAAACAGAGGTTAAAGTGACTTGCTTAAGGTCACACAGCTAGTAAGCATCTGAGATTAGATTTGAACTCAGGTCTTCCTGAGTCCAGGCCTAGGGCTCTACTCACTGAGCCTCTGTTCTCTCTGATGGTGCTTTCCTTTGAGGCTGGATCTCAAGATGTCTCAGTCTCCTCCTAAGCTGGAAAATTCAGGGCTCACCAGCCTAGGTCTCTCCCCAAAGTGATTTTGAGCGGGGAATAGAACCGACCCCAAGGGGATGCTGTACTTTTCCTCTCAGACTCTGTGGAGTGCCATATGGCTGTCCTTATCCTCCTGGACACACACATGCTGTATCCTGATCTGGTCGATCTGCCCCTCACTCCTCTGTCCCAGCACCAGGCTGGGGTTCTGGGGTTAATCTGGGCAGTGGGGAGGGGTAAGATGTGGTGTTGAGCTCTGTCTCAAGGATAGGCACACATGTCATCCCTTTCATACATCTCAGCCCTTTCCCTCTGTTCTTGGCTCTCCTGCAGAGACCTTGTACAGTGTAGACACCCTCCTTGCTCCAGAGTTGATTATGTGGTTCCATCCAGCTTCCCGAGCATGGAATGCTGCAGTGGCCTGCTCATGCTCTGTCCTGGCAACAGCAGACTTCTGCATCCTCACTGGAAGGAGGCAGGGTTTGGGCCTGGGCTTTGTTGTGAGCCCATGCCGGCTAGCACACCCCCGCTGGCTGTGGTGTGGAGTGGAAGGGAGGGGAAGGGTTCTGAAACATTGATTCCTGAATTTTTTTTTTTAAACTTCTTTTTGATTTTGAGTGACCTGAGTCATGGAGACAAAATTTCTCTACCTTTGGTCCAGAATTTCTGTTTTGGAGAGGCTTAAGAGGTTGAGGGGGTCCTAGAAAATGCCTCTCTGACATCTTGTTTTATCAGATGACCTAAAAGTTGGAGAGTATCAGAGGATGAAATGAAATCTGGAGTGATCACAGCCCTCAGGCTCAGGAAGAAAGACTACGTGCTGGTTCTGAAGTTCTAGATGATCTGGGCCATGTGGTGGTGGTAGACTGGAGCAGCACCGGGAACATCAGGGCAACAGCCAAGGTGGTGCCACTTCTCTCATCTTCCTGCTTCCTGTCACAAGTCTGGGAGCTTCCCCTTGGCTCACTAGAGCACTAGGGAGGGAAGGAGGCACAGGAAAGCCTTGCCCCAGGAGAGGCTTCTGAGCACCTGCCCCGTACTTTCATCTTCCCCTTATTGCTAGAAAGCAAACCTGCTGCCTGCAGCGCAGCCTGGCCTGGTCTTCCAGGCCCTCTCTGTGTAAGAGTTGGGAAAGCATTGAGTATTGCACTGGCAGCCATTTCGTTTCACCTGCTCTTGTGCCCCTGGGCTTCTGATGCCATTGGGAGCTGTTGAGCTGACCTCCCCGCCCTGTGTCTGTGCCAGCTGCTGCCTGCTCGTGTCTGATGCTGCTAGGGCCCTGACTCTGCCTGCCGCTTGTTGTCCCGGGGTCATGCTGGGGCAGGACAGCTGCTGTGGCCTCTGTTCTTCTGCTCTGTTCTGGAATAGTCTTGCCACAGGCCTGAGCATTGCTGGGGCCCGATTCTCCCCTGTTTTGGGTGACCTGAGTACCACCCTGTGCAAAAGGTTGCTGCCAGGTGCTCCTGTAATCTGTAGGAGTCATGTGAGTGCTCATACTGCTAGGTCCCAACCACTTTCCTGTGCTGAGGAAAGACACAAGGAAACACTGACGGCAGGAAAGCCTCAGATTCTCAGGCCAGTACATTTACCATTTCTGCTGGGATTGGGGGGGGGGGGGGGGATGCCCCTTTCGGCCATGTTACCTGAAATTTTAGGAGTTACAGTTCAGAGTTCAAGGCTGAGAGTGGAGGAAACCTTTTAAACTGCCTGCCTGAGCTAAATAATGGGGCACTAGTGGTGCATGTGTCTGTACCCTTTGTTCTGGAAATGTTTCTGGGCAGAATTCAGTCTGCCCCCAGTGATTTGCAACGAAGAATAACATCCTTGTGGCAGAATTGTAGTGTGCCTCTCTTTCCACACTGGGGAGATAAACAGAACTCTCGTTCTTCGGTACAGTGGACAGTTCTGAAATCCCAGGGACCTGCCTCGTTTGTATTATCTTGCTGTCGCCATCCCTCAATGGCTCATTCTGTCTTCATATACAAATTAGGACTTGCTGCCTCAGCAGTACTGTCAATTCCAGAGAGCCATTGAAAGCCAAATAATCCCTTCCTTATTCACACACGTATATGATTTACTTAAACCTGGGAAGGTTCTTCTTTCAGTAAGCCTTCACTGAGGTTATCACTCAGATCAAACCTCAGACACTTACTGAACAAGTGACTTAAACTCTGTTTGCCTCAGTTTCTCCACGATAGTACTTCGCAGTGTTGTTGTGAGGGTCAGATGTGTTAGCATCTGTAAAGTGTTTAGTGCAGTGCTGGCACGCCGTTGTTCATACTTATTTTTGAAGACAACCGGTGACCCAGAGGTGATGAGGGCCTTGAATTGTGGTTTGTTAGAGTTAAGTGAGGCAGAACAGCACAGTCATCTACACACTCTTATCTTCCTGAGTCATGGAAGTCAAGGGGCAGATCAGCGGAGATTCAGTGGTTGACTTTGGGTACCTGGCACCTGTTAGAACGTTGGTCATTGTGACAGACTGTCCTCATCCATGCATTGTATTGAGGAAGTTTTCACATGCGTGGGGTAGACATGCGCTTACTCACCAACGACTTTGAGGCCTGTTGGTCACCCTCAACCTGCTATAGCCCATCTGCTGATGGTTTATAGGCGTATGGCTGCTCTGCGTGCTGTAGCTTCTTGGAGCCTCAAGTGAGAACTGGTGACTGAGCAGCCTACACACAGGAGCCCTGTAGCCCTCTGCATGTGCCCCCTGGCACACAGATGTTATGGAAGTACGTTCGCTTTTCTCCAATTGCTTTTGGGAGAACAAAGATATCCAGCTCCAGGAACAGAAACTAGCATTCATGTAGTCAAGTTTTGCAAATCATTTTACATATGTTATGTCATTTGATCCTCATAGCAATCCTATGAAAAAGGTGCTATGATTATCTCCTTTGTCCAGAGGAGAAACTGAGGCTGCGTTCCAGTGACCTGCCCACTGTCACACATCTGGCAGAGTAGTCGAGTGTGAGGCGGAATTAGAACTCAAGTCACCATGACTTCAGCCAAGTAGAGCACCACAGGAAGGGGAGATCTCTTACTCCCTCTCAGTTAAGTCCCTTCAGGCGGCTTCGAGGCTAAACTGAGTGTTGGAGAGAACGAAGTGGAATTTGGAAGAAGCCTGGAGGACCAGGCTGGCAGCCCAGCCCTGCTGGAGAACAGATCTCAGTGAGCCCACTGCCCTTGATCTCTTCTTGCAGAATGGATATAGGCAGCATACTCTCTCCTTCCCCAGGATGGGAATGGGGCAGTCTCTCCAGGGACTGACCATTCTCTCTGGAGCCGTCACCAGACCACCACTCAGAGGCCAAAGGCCCATCTAGGCTTGTCATCCTCCATCTTACTGAGTGCCGTGTTTTCCTATCCTGCACTCCTACATCGTTTGTTTAGGCTGGGCCTGATTCAAACCAGTTCCCTGGTGGTTTAGATTTAACGTTAGAAGGAAATGAGATCCTTGTAGGTCCTTCAACAAAGACAGTAAGCCTTTTATTTACTTAGGCTGTGAGGACGAGTCAAGCCCAGTTGTCTGAGTGGCCCCTCGTTTCCCACCCATCAAGCAGCAGATTGAGCCTGGAGCTGCCCAGGATAAGCAGAAAGTGATGTCAGCAGCCTCAGCCTTGAACCATGCCTCATTGGCCGGGGTGAGATTGGTAGTAGCTGGTGCTCTGAAGTTTGTAAAGTGCTGTGCACACAACATCCTTCTCTTCCTGCATTCTCAAAACCAAAAGAGCATGTTGGCATGCAGGCTGATCCAGGACAGTTGGTAACTCCTGGGAAGGCTCCGGTGTCCAGGCCAAGCTTAGCTTTTCAGAACCTCTAACATGATCAGAGGAAAGGTTCTGGCCATTTGTTTGCCACCCTGAAGTCTAGGCAAGGGTTGGCTACCACATAGTGAGGAAGGACTCCAGAAGTATATCATGACATGTCTCCAGTATAGGTGTTTCCAGGTGGGAGCTGTAGGCAGAGTCCAGAGACAAGGCAAAGTGGAAGAAGGGAGGGGAGATGAGACAGGAAGAGGACCATGCCTACTGGACAGGAAAAGACAAGGTTAAAAAAATAGTTTTCAGTATTGAAGGATGGGGCTGGTATGTCTCCTTCAGGGAGCCAGGGAAAAGATGGGAGAAAGAGTTCTGTGCTTTTCCACAGCAACATGTAAGTGAAGGAACTGGACTGGGCAGGGAAGGCAGAGAGGAGAGGCGTCATGGGCTTAGCCCATAAGAAAAGAGTACTCATGGCTCCCAAGAGAACATAGAGCTTTTTTACTACACAATTACTTGAAAAAGAAACTAGAAACATTTCCACTGCTTTGCACAGTGCCTGACCTACATAATAGGCACTGAACAAATGTTTATTGACTGACTAAAAAGAAAAAAGTCTAACTCCAAATTTTTTTTTAGAAGATTTCAAGATATTTTAAATATGAGACTGAATAGCATGATTAAATTCAGAAGAAATATACATTCTTGTGAGCTATTGGAGCCATTTATCTTCAGCTTGTCTGATCTTGGGCAGATTTCCAGGAAAAGCAAACTACATTCTAATATCTCCGAAGAAAAGTGGTAATTCTGGAATATCTGACACATCGTCCTCAAAATGGCATTGTTTCCGTTTGTGAAATGCAGAGAGTAAATCAAAATATTGGGAATCCATGAAACCTTGCCTAGAAGGATATGTAGGAAGCATACATAATTATAACAGGAAAGGATAGCCATCCCAGCACAGTTCTCTTTAAGTAGAAATTGTGGTCCACCTCTCATTGCAAAGAGAATATCATTGGTCTTGAGTACAGATAGCTCTGAAACCCAAATGATCTGAATTTGAGGGACTCTCTCCGCTTCGGTGGATCAGTCATCCTCCTTTATAGGAAAAAAGTTGTAATAAGTTGAAAATTAGACCCTTACCAGGAAGAAACAATAGAAACTCCATTCTAAATAACTACAAAGTGCAAAGAACATTTATTTAGGCATTAACCTACCAAAACACAGCTAGGACATGTATACAATTGGAAAATACTCTTTATAGAAATGAAAGCAGGCATATCATTGAGGATAGATTGGTTGTTCCATGAATGAGACTGTCAGCCAATCATAAGCAGTTTTGAAATGCCTGCTGCATGCCAGGTACCAGGTGGCTCCCTAACGTACCGAGGCAATGCCATGCCAGTATACTGTTTAAAAGATCACTTCAGGGCCGTGTGATGTGATAGCTGGAGAGCCGTCCTGAGGGCCAGGGTTCAAATCTTTCCACTCACCAATAACAGCTGCATCCCCCTGGGTAAATCACTTCAACTTTAATGGCCTGGCTGACTCTGTGTTTCAGAGATGGTGCCAGCCTGCACTGCTCAGGATTCTTGTAGCTGGCTCATCTTTCTGGTGTCTAGGGCTCACATATGTCTGCTGGCCATTGAGGAGCCTCTCCATTATTTAACTGGTGCAGTCCTTCTGCCCATTCCATCGTGTGGGGCAGCCTCCAAGAACTATGGCACAAGCGACCTCGTGGCTTCCTGGCTGCTTTAACTAGGCCCAGTGAACAGCTGGTTTTCTTACAAGACCTCATCTATAATGTGGGCCACAGCCTCAGCCGTGTGATGGTGGTGCCTGCTCAAAATGCCTCATCTCCCCGCCCAGGGGCATGCAGCTGAGGGAGGAGGGTCCAGCCAGAAGGACCACCTGTTGTGGGGAGGGTGAAGGCTTTTCCAGCAGAGTCCTCAGTCCCAGAGCACTGTGCCTCAGGGGGGCATTGATTGGCCTCCTGTCTGTGTAACAACTTCTGGTCCTTAGTCTCTCATTCCATAGAATAGACATGTTCCTAAAGGTAAGCCCTTGTCTCTCTGGGCAGAAGGATCACTATTTATGATTTGATGTACAGCCTTCTGTAAAATGGAATCCTCCCCCGATCCCTAATTTATCTCTTTTGTAAATGCAGACTTGGTGATAATGGTTGAGAAAAGCAGAGAGTATCCGACCTCAGGCTCTGTTGAATGTGTAAAAACATAAAAGAAGTATTTATCCAAATTGTGGTGAACTGATTTGAACAAAGGGCTTGTTTCATGGTCTTTGTATCCACAAAAGTCTGGAAGCGTTTGGCTTATGATAGATGTTTAATAAATACTTGTTGATAAACAGAAATGCCAAAGTAGATCTGGATAAGAAACTAAGTAAACATTTCCCAGAAGCCATCTGATGGCGCAGTCCGGTGTTTGATAAACTCCAGAATTAAGCTACTTTGGGGAATGTAGAAAGTAGTTTGAGTGAATTAAGTTTAGACTAGCCCCTTCCTATTTTACAGGTAAGAAAACTGAGACTAAGACACTTACTGCTCATTCACAAAGCTGTTCAGTGTTCGGGGCCTCTAGCCATTATGCGCAGGCTGCCTTCAGAGGCCGCTATGTGGTGAAATGCAGAGACCTGGGCCGAGAATCAGAAGACCTGAGTTCAACTTTGGCCTCAGAGACTGACTCGTGTGACCATGGGCAAGCCACTTAGTTTGTTTGCCTCAGTTTCCACATCTGTAAAATGAGCTGGAGAAAGCAATGGCAGATCACTCCAGTATCTTTGTCAAGAAAACCCCAGTGGGGTCATGGAGAGAGAATCCACTGAGAACAGCAGAGACAAACAGGTCAGTGCAGACAGAATGAAATGCGGAAAGCTCATTTGGAGCTGCTGGGCATCAAATGCCTGCTCAGTCTGTTATCCAGGGGGGAAGGTAGGGGGGGGTGTCTCCTCCATGCCCTCCCCTTGGGTTTTTGTGTACTCAGTGTGTTTCCCTGAGGAGCCTGTCTTTTTTAGAGCAGTAAAGCTGGACTGGAATTGTCTTGGTGCTTGCTTTGGACGTGTTGATGCTGCTGTAGATCCTCCCTGGACATTCCTGACATGTAAAGTATTCTGTTGATAGTTACAGCACGTAACCAGTTTGGATAGTACTGCCGTTTTTATTATATTGGCTCAGCCTACCCAGAAGCAGTTATCACTTCTCCACTTCTTTAGGTTGGCCTTATTTGGGGGTGGAGGGGAATGCTTTATAGATCCTGGATACATCTTGGTATATTCATTTATTTTCAGAGAAGTAGTCACAACCCTAGAGTAACCACATGACATTGCTTCAAGTCACTTAGGATAAAATAAAAATTAAGAACATTTTAAAATAATGTTCTCACTTTTCAGAATGGTGAAAATGATAAATGATGAACTGGTCACCATTGGAGCTGCTGAGAAGATAGGGAGTCCTTTACTGAGACTAAAGGGACTTCTCGCCAGAATGAGATGAACAGATCCGTGCTGAAAGTGCCAAATCTGTTTATTAACTGGGGCCACTCAGAGAAGGCAGGGCGGGAAGGACAATAATGGAAGGATGATAAAGGAGCACACGACCACATTGAAGGAGTCTTAGTGGCACTAGGATTGACTCCTTGGGATCAAGACAACCCATTGGCTCCTGCCTAGCCTGGGTAGCCTGTTTTCTCCACCTTATATGGTAGTAGGGACTTGCAGCCTCCACAGTGAGACTGAGAAGGGAGAGGGAAAGGACCCAAAATGGGGTGTTGCCTTGGAGGCCATAGCAGAGAGGTAGTCTAGGGTGGTATTTTAGGGCCCAAGGGAAGCTCAGATGCTTCTGGGATCAGGGTAGCACCGTGGGGCTTTCCCTCTGTTGAGGATCTCATCTTTCTTGTCTATGTTGTTTTTTTTACGCAGCTGTTGGTTTGTTGGCTTGACCATGTGATTCTCTGGGCCTGGGGCTGTCTTTTGCCTTTCCTTGTGTCCCCATAGCTTTAACTACACCTGGCACAGAAGAAATAGTGCTTACTAAATGCTCGATACCTGCCTGACCGGGACCCTGGCCTAACGGGTGCCCCTCAGGTCAGGCAGGGCAATGCCTTGGATTGAACAGCTTTGTAGGATTCTCTGGGTTTGTTTTCTGTGTGTTTTTCTTAGTTTTTTGTTCCCCTTGTTCGTTGAAGCTCCTTGGAAGGAGGGGGTGTGTTGCATTTGTAATCCTAGGGCAGTGCCCAGCACAGTTCAGGGTAGCTATCCAGAATCAGTAACTCCTGCACTGGAGTAGGGTGGTGCAGTGGATGGAGCGCTGCCCTGGAGTCAGGAAGGGCAGCATTCACCTGTGATCCCAGACACAGACTAGCTTTGGGCCTCTGGGCAAGTCACTTGACCTCTGCCTGCTTCAGTTTGCTCCTCTGTAAATTTGCAGTGCTGTTGTGAGGATTGAAGCCTTTTGAGTTCGTCTTTCCTGGGGCCCTGCCCCCACCATGGGCCAGACCCTGCTCACCTCCCCTGGGGCTCCCCATTCCAATTCATCCTCCTTCAGCCACTAAAGTGATTTTCGTAAAATGCAGGGTCAGTCATGTCATCCCCTACTCCATAAACTCTAGCGGTTCCCCCCACTGAAACCAGATACCAAATGCTGTCTTCAATCTTCATGGTTCTTCGTAATCTCTCTGCTCCTCCCTTTGTGGTTTTCTCCTCTACTCCCCTCCTCATTAATTCAGTGCTATCACCCTCCTGCCTGTTCCATGAACAAGATTCCATCTCTTGCGCCAGCCATTTTCTCTGGATGCTACCCAGGCCTGAAGTATCCTTCCTCTTCCTCTATGACTGCCGACCTACTTGGCTTCCTTCAAGTTCCTATGAAATCCCCGCCTTCTACAGGAAGCCTTCCTTAACCCTTCTGAAGTTATTGGGGAATGCATGGGGGACCATGGTTGGACATGTGCTTTAGGAATATCATTGTAGTGACTGAATGGAGGATGGGCTGGAGTGGGTAGGCAGACCTGTGCAATAATCCAGGAACAAGGGGTGAGGGTGGTATGAGGGCAGTTTCAGAAGAGAGAGGGGCATATATGTGAGATGTTGCTGGGGGAAATCAACAGGCCTTGGCAACAACTTGGATCTGGGGGTGAGAGACAGTGATTAATCCTGGATGACTCACTCCTGGGTTGGGAGCCCAGGGGACTGGGAGGATGTTGGTGCCCTCGGAAAGTAATCGGGCAGGCATGTTGGGAGTGGGGAGCGTGGTTAAGGGGAAGGAGAATGAGTTCTGTTCTGAGCATATTGAGCTTAGCTGTGTATAGGACATTCAGTTCAGGACAGCGGAAAGCGAGACAAAAGGTCAGCAGAATGTGAACAGTACTTCTGTACTAAGTGAATAATATTAAATACATTAACTGTAGTGGTATACTAAATCAAATGGCACAGATTAATGAACAGGCTACTTAATTACTAAGTTAATATTGATGAAAATATGTACTAAACAGGATCACAGAACTAGAGCCAGAGTCGCCCTTGGAGCTTGGCTGGGCCCAGCCCTCATTCGACCCAGACAAGTTAAGCGACTTTGGCATAGTCACTCAGGACCCAGTAGCAGTGATTGGGAGCTGGACTCAGCTTTCCAGGGCTTAGCACATAGTACACCCTTACTAAATGCAAATGAGTGTTGTTTCCCCATTTTGGTACTCTCTCAGGTTCAAGCCCTGCCCCTTAGGATCTCTCACAGACCCACTGAACGCTCAGGGTTAGCTACCTCTGGCTACATCTCTGTCGGTCCTGTCTAGTCTTTCTCTTCTGTTCTTTCTCTTTTCCACTTTCTCTCCATTTCTCTCCCTTCCTCTATTTCTCTACTTTTGTTATTTCAGTAGATTTTCACTGACACATTTTGTTTTTACACAGCCTATGTCTCCCTTTTCTGCTGTTTCCCAAGTTATCCTTTATTTTCAAAAAAAAAAAAAAAAGTAAGAAGCGACTGAAAGGAGGATTTTCAGGCCAGCCGGATGAGCACATCAGGGAAGTCTCACCCGGCATGCCATGGTCCATGCTGCTCTCCCAAAGAGGAGGCCTGGGGATCTGTTTTCAGGCTTCTCTGCCATCTTTGACTCTTTGAGTTTCCCTCCTTCCTGTCTGACTGTTCCTCCTTGCCCTCTTTGCTGGGTCATTTCCTTATCCCAACCTCAGAGTGTATGCTGGGGCTCTAGTCCTTTTCCTTTTTATTCTTTGCATTCTGAATGACTGCCAGCTAGACCTAGATAATGAGGCTTAGTGTCCTTTCTGATATCCAGCTCCGCATTTTCACCTGTTCGATGTTATCAACTGGAGGAATCTCAAACTCATTGTGTCCAAAATGGAACCCATCAATTTCCCTAAATCCACCCTTTTTCTGGATTTCCCTTTTTTGGACAAGGGCCATCCCTTCCAGACATTCAGGTCCATAAAAATGTATCTGTTAACAATTTAATAACCATTTCAATAGATGTCACCATACTGAGTGCTCATTCTGCAAACTATATGCAGTGAAAACCTTTCAAAATACAAAGACCTAATGGAAGAAATGCGTACTATCCCTGTTGTATAAACAGTGGACATTTTCCTATTTTCTCTGAGTTTACCAGTAAAGTGATAGCTACTACTTTTATTCAGTTATAAAAAACAGTTCACCTGCACAGTATTTTACAGAGAATATTAAATGTGGCAGGATAGTGACTTGGCCCAGGACCTTCCTGAAGTACACTGAAAATATGATTAGAAAGGTAGATTCTCAATAATAATGACCCTCTAAGCACCCCAGTCATTGTGTGTGTGTCTGTGTGTCAGTGTGTGTGTGCGCATGTGTGTCTGTGTGTCTGTGTCTGTGTCTGCGTAGACCTACAAAGTAAGGCAATGCCAGCCACTCTGATGTTCAGCCAGGACTCGGTGAGTATGGGGCCAGCCCCTTGGCTTCTAAAATAGAACTTTTCATATGCCTCTAAGAAGCAGACAGGGTGAAGGGGGCGTGTGTGTGATGGAAGGGAGAGCAGATTGGGGTGAGGAGAGGGGAGAAATGGGGAGAAGATTTGGAACTCAAAATCTTGTGGGAGTGAATGTTGAAAACTAAAAATTAATTAAAAAAAAAAGTAGACCGAGTGCCATGGTGAGGAAGGCTGGCTCTATTTGGAACCTTGTCAGGAGGGGGACCAGGGTGCTCCTTTATGTTCTGCTACCAGAAGAAGGCAAGAGCCACCTTCTGGAAGTTTCTCGGTGCAGGTGGCACTGATCACTAATGTGGGCAAATGATGAGCACTCCTGAAATGGACTGAAGATAGGAGCACTTGTTTTAAAAAATTAAATCTTAGTGTTTTCAGGCAATGAAAATAAACCTTTTCTTCCTCCTAGAACCTGCTCAACCCCATTTGAGAAACAAAACCCATAACAAACATGTATATAGTAGAGCAAAACAAATTCCTGCATTGGTCATGTTAAAAAGAAAAGTCTTGGTCTGCATTCTGAGTCCTTCACCCCTCAGTTAGCTGGGGTGGAGCATGGGGAGTTAGCATGTTTCATCATGAATCCTCTGGAGTCATGCTGGGTTGTTACACAGATCAGAGTTCCTCAGTCTTTCAAAGCCGTCTTTACAATGTTGTTGTTATGGTATAAATACGGTTCTCCTGGTTTTGTTCCCTTCACTCATTGGTTAGTACAAATTTTCTCAGGTTTCTCTGAAACTGTCTCTTTCATTATTTCTTATAGTACATAGTATTTCATCACATCTATATACCGTAATTCACCAACTGATGGGCACCCCCTCAGTTTCCACTTTGCCATTGCAAGAAGAGAGACCATAAATATTTCTGTATATTCTTAGAGTTTGTTTTGCTTAGGACTAATTTCTTCCCTTTTTTACCCTCTCTTTTATTCTCTTCCTCTCTTTTCCCCATTTGCTTTCCTGTTTCTCTGCTGAGTCAAGTGCATTTCTGTATGCAGTTGTGTGTGCGCATTTTCCCTCCTATGGCCAGTTCAGATGAGAGCGAGATTCAAATGTCGATGGTTTC
Organism: Bettongia penicillata ogilbyi; assembly: GCA_023548195.1. Taxonomy (NCBI): domain Eukaryota; kingdom Metazoa; phylum Chordata; class Mammalia; order Diprotodontia; family Potoroidae; genus Bettongia; species Bettongia penicillata. The sequence goes on along the minus strand of JAJHZJ010000178.1, from coordinate 2,513,445 downwards.
CCCATCCCTTCCTCCTTGTTTCTTTGTAATATCATGAACACTCTGATCATGTGAGATAATTTTCTTTAACTTCATCCCCCACCTCACTTCCTTTCCATTTTTCTTAAAAAAACATTTCCAGGCCTTCAGTCCAATTATTCTTCCTTTGTGCCCTCCAACGCTGACAGGGTTTAAAGGGGAGGCACCTGCATTAACTCTCCATATTAGAATGTAAATAGTTTATTCCTTTTTGGTCATTTGTGATAGGGCACTTCTGTTTGCCTTTTCATGTTGCTGTTGGCTTATATGTTTGTGCTTCCCAGTTTTTGTGTAGTCCTGAGCTTTTCATGAGGGATGTTTCTAAGCCCTCTACTTCATTTCTCTCCTATACAGCTATGCCCAGTTTTGTTGATAAGCTATATCCTATATCCTTTGGCTTCTGGAACATTGTATTCTAAGCTCTTGGCTCATTTCTAGTTTGTCTTCATTCCTTCAGTCATTCTTCATGATCCCATGGACCACTGCATGCCAGAACCTTCTCTCCTGCACTGGCTCCTGAAGTCTGTCCAAGTTCATGTTCATCCTCTCTTGTTCCTTTCTTGTTTTGCCTTCAGTCTTTCCCAGCATCAGGGTCTTTTCCAATGAGGCCTGTCTTTATTATGCAGCCAAAATATTTAAGCATCAGTATTTGTCCTTCCAGTGAGTAATCCGAGTTAATTTCTTTGAGTATTGACTGATTTTATCTCTTTGCTGTCCAAGGGACTCTCAAAAGTCTTCTCTAGCACCACAATTCGAAAGCATTGATTCTACAGCACTTAGTTTTTCTTAGAGTCTCTGTGTAAGACATATGCCATAAGTGGAACAGTTGAAGGGAATGAGAATATTTAGTTAGAAAAAGAACAGCTTTGGGACTTGTGGGGTGGCAAAGGATTGATAGCTTCCTTCTAGTATTAAAAGGGCTGTCTTGGTTTTTTGGGGTTTTTTTGATCCTTGAGGAAAGAAAAAGAAGTAATGGGTAGAAGTTGCAGAGACCAATTTCATCTTGATGCTAGGAAAAAAATTCCTAACAATTAGAGCTGTCCCCAAAGGCAGAGGGAGAGTAATGGCTTTCCCTTCACTTAGTCGAGATTGGTTGGCTCTTTGGTTTGGACTGTATCCTTGAGGTTTCCTGTTTGTTGGTGGGGAGGGGTTGGGCTAGATGGCCTCAGAAGGCCCTTCCAACTTTGAGAGACTGCGATGGACATAGCAGTGAGACCCTGGTCTCTCAATCCTGTGAATGTGGCTTTCTGGGTTTCTTTGGTGTCTTAAAACATTAGCAGCAGTTTCACAAGATCTTAGGGGTGCAGTGGGACTCGTTTAGAACTGAACCTCACAGAAATGAAGTAAATGGCCATGGGGCTAGTTTGTGGTACTGCAGAATAGAATGTGGACTTGCTACAGCAGCTGAAGTCTATTTTTGGTACCAGTGATGAGAAGTCAGGGTAGTTAGCAACTGCCATTCTCTCCCTCTCTAAGCTCAAGAGAGTGGAATCAGTATCTATTCTTAATAGGCCTACACAGAAAAACAGGTTTCTGTCCTCAGTGCCCATGGCCTGCTGCTGTGATGGGAAGGGTTTGGGCACAATTGCTCTTTCTCTGGCTCTTGAGGGCAGGGGTGAAAAGAAGGAGCAAGATGCTTGAAGTGTCTCTTCTCAGGAGATCCACCAACAGGATTTCATTGAGGTGTTCTGTTCTGCCCTGCCTTGCCCACCTCAGATCCCCTTGGTTTTGGTTTTAAAATGCTACTAAAGTGAAACAGGTTCCAGCTTCCCTCTCCACCCCATCATGGCACTGATTCTGTGTTAGAAAAGGTCAAGGTACAGTGTGGTTTTGTGTCTGTTAGATTGTGCTATGGGGCCTCTCCAAGAGTGACCTAGGAGCAGGTGTTTTCAGTGAGATTCCTTTCCTTTTGGAGGACACACAGCCCTCAGTGGGGGTAAGGAGGGCGCTGCTTCCAATTAGCGGAGCAGGTTGGGGGCAGAGCTTAACACGCTGGCGAGGAACATTGGCTTAATGGAAGAATGGGGTTTCTGTCACTTTCAGGGAAAAGGTATGCATCAGAAAGGCTTGTTCCACCTGGCCAATCCATGATGTATATACAGAATTCTAAAAGATGACAAATGACTTAGACATTATACTAGTCATCTCACTGATAACGGAATGAGTGTCTGCTCATTCCTTTGGATCCTGCCTGCACCTTTCGTTTTGTCACAGAACGACAAGATTGGAGAGTTAGAGAGGATTCGGGAGCCCTCCTTGCCCCACCTCCCCCACCACAACAGCCTGGATGTACTGGAGGAGGCACTGGCAGCACTCATGTCAGGGTGTCATTCCTGGCATCAAACCCCATTGGCCTTTGCAGTCTGTGCCTGGTGCTTCTCGTTTTGCCCCTGAACACGCCTTCAAATCTACACATTCCCCACAAGTCTTTATGGAGTGAACAGAATGGATGTAGCTCTTGTTTCCCCTCAGTCCTCTCTTCTGCAGGCTCAGTTTGCACCATTCCTTCAGCTGCTCCTAATATGGGAGGAACTAAGGTGCTTCACCGTTTGTTTGCTCTCCTGGATGCTCTTCCACTGATCAGCGTCTTTTATTTCATGGCCATGGTATCTGGAACCGAACCCAGTAAGGGCAGAGCAGAGGAGGATCCCCTTGTTCTTGGCATCTCTGTTTCTCTATGCACCCTAGTTTGCATGAACTTTGTTGGCTGGTACATTGCCTGGCTGAGTCATTGAGCTTGTGGTCCTCTCAGACTCCCAGATCCTTTTCAGAATATCTGCTGTTCATCCAGGCTTTCCCCGTCTTACAGGTGCAGAGTTGATTTTGTTGACTTATATAAGTATAAGACTTATTAACAATATTAACTTATCCTAGTTATCAGCATTCTTTTAGTAAGAAAAGAAAAATGATCGTTCAGGTATTTGATACCATTCAGCTTGAAATTCAGTTTTATGCTGATAGTAACAATCCAAAGCACTTTTACGATTCCCTGAAAGCTGTTTATGGACCGAACACCTATGGTGCATCACAACTACCTCACTGCTGATGGAACCATATTGATTAGTGATAAGGACATGATCCTAGAGAGATGGGCTGAATACTTCCATGGTGTTCTCAACAGACCATCATCAATCAATGCTGAGACCATTGACCATTTACCTCAGGTTGAAGTCAGTTCCTCCTTAGCTGAACTTCCAAGTGAAGAAGAGGTTTTGAGGCCATTAGGCTCCTTTCTTGTGGCAAAGCACCTGGTGCTGATTTTATGCCAGCTGAGATTTACAAGGTAGGGGGACCATTGCTCATACAAAAGCTGACTGAAATTTTCCAGGTTATATGGCAAGAAGAGGCTATCCCCCAGGAGTTCAGTTGTCCTCTCCGTAAAGATAAAGGGGATAGATTGTCCTGTGACAATCACAGGGAGGTCTCTCTCTTAGTCATTGCTGGCAAGATTCTTGCTAGAGTCCTCCTTAGTAGGCTGATCCTTCACCTGGAAGATGGTCATATACCTGAGAGCCAGTGTCACTTCGGGAAGGGCCAAGGAACAGTTGATATGGTGTTTGCTGCCTGACAACTCCAGGAGAAATGCTAGGAGCATCACAGAGGTCTGTATACAACATTTGTAGATCTGACCAAGGCCTTTTACACTATTAGTTGTGAGGGCTTATGGAAAGTTATGTCAAAATTTGGTTGCCCAGAGAAGTTCATTAGCATTGTACATCAATTTCATGATGGCATGTTTGCCCAGGTTCTAGATGGTGGACAATGCTTTTGTACCTTCCAAGTCGCCAATGGAGGGAAATAGGGCTGCGTGCTTGCTCCTGTGCTTTTTAGTATGATGTTTTTAGCCATTTGTCAAATTCTTTCAATGAGGATGAGCATGGCATCAAGGTCAACTACCGTATTGATGGTAAGTTCTTCTATTTGAAAAGGCTACAAGCCAAATGGAGTGGGGAGGGGTTGGCACATGATTTTCTGTTTGCAGATGATTGTGCACTCAGTGCAGCATCTGAAGCAGACATGCAACAAAATATGGATCAGTTCTCTGTTGCCTGTGCTAATATTAATACCAAGAAAACACAGATGCTCCATCCATACGTGGAACCATCAGTTACAACCTTGGTGTATTGTACTTTCCAGGATTGTACACATTGACATTGAGGTTGATGCACATATTGTCAGAGCTAGTTCAGTGTTGGGGAGGCTTCGAAGAAAAGTTTGGGAGAGAAGAGGTATTAGACTGACTACCAAACTGAAGGTCTATAGCGTCGTTGTGCTGACTTCATTGTTGTATGCCTGTGAAACCTGGACAGTCTACCAGCACCGTTCCAGGAAATTGAATCACTTCCTTTTCAACTGTATTAGGAAGATTCTGAGGATCACCTGGTAGGATAAGGTACAGACACTGAAGTCCTTACTTGAGCTGAACTGCCAAGTATTCAAACTATGATTTAGAGAGTGCAGCTCTGATGGGCTGGCCATGTTGTTCATATGCAAAATGTACACTTACCAGAAAGACTATGGAGAACTCACATGGGGCAGGCGATCACATGGTGGTCAGAAGAAGCGATACAAGGACACTCTCAAGGTCTCTCTGAAAAACTTTGCATTTGATTGTGGGATGTGGGAGACACTGGCACAAGACTGCTCAGCAGGGTGTGCCCATATCAGAAAGGGTGCTGTGCTCTGTGAGCAAAGCAGAATTGAGAGAGCACAAAGTAAACACAGGATTCACAGATTTGGGATAGCCATCCCAAATATTCACACGGACCATCTGTGCCCAACCTGTGGTAGAGCATTCTGAGTTTGCATTGGTCTGGTCAGCCACAGTTGGACACACTGAAACTTCACTTTATCATGGGGATGTCATTTTGGCCTTCTTTGATAACAAAGGACAACAACCAACCAGCATGATTTAGCCTAAGTAATTTAAAGAACTTTTCTAAAGTTCTTTTTTAAAAAATAATTTATTTTCAGTCACAAATTCTCTTTTCTCCACCTCTCCCTCACCCATTGAGAAGTCAAGAATTGGGGCACCCAGTCTACATATGAAGTCACACAAAACATCTCTTTATTAGCTGTGTTTAGGAAGAAGAGAACAAGAAAAATAAAGGAAAAAGTATGCTTTTGTTTGCAGTCTTAATGCATCCGTTCTCCATGTGGAAGTGTCACGAGTCCTTTCATGGCTTATCATTACAATATTGCTGTTATGTATTCATTGTTCTCCTGGTTGTGCTTCCTTCACTTTCATCAGTTCATATAAATATTCCTGGGTTTTCTGAGAGCATCCTCCTCCTTATTTCCTTATAGCCCATTCTTCCATCGTGGTCACACCACAACTTGTTCAGCCATTCCCCAGTAGATGTCAGTTCTTTGTCACCATAAAAAGAGGCAGCTGCTATAAATATTTTTGTATATGTAGGTCCTTTTCTTTTTCCTCTGCTCCACTTCTGGTATAGACTTAGTAGTGTAATCTCAAGTTCTCTGTTATGTGTTGGGTTTGCTTACATTTTCTTTCTGTAGGATACTGCTGGAAAGAGCAGGGTGGTTTGCTCTCCCAGTGCCAGTCCCAGAGCTGGGCCTGAATTGACCATTGTTCTCTCCTGGGTGATGCCAGTCAGAGTTAAATCAGTGGGTTTCACATCACTTCACACAGCTTCCTAGCTCAACATCCTTCATTTAGTTACAAGAGTAGATGTTTGAGATGAGCATTTATGTATTCAAAGACTTACCAGTGCTTGGGGAGCTCTTGGTATGTTCATGTCTGTTTGTGTACCTGCATCAAGCCTCATAATGTTCAAGTAAGGAAGGGAACCGTTTTTCAGCAGCCCCTAAATTCTCGACAGTTGATAATCCTGGAACATTTTTCTCTGGATGCCCTTAGAGGTGAGGTGGTGTTTTGGAATGATGGTGTTGATGAAAAAAAGCTTGAGGCAGCCCTGGCTTAGCAGCTCTTGGAACGTTAGAAGGAGATCAGAATTTTGTCCTGTTATTATTGATTGAATTTGTCAGTGGGTAGTAAACTTGGTGCTTTGTTTGAATTTAATGCTTGAAAGTACGGTGGAAATGGTAAATTCTCTATTTCTGATCCAAAAGACATCCCTGGTTGTCTTATTTTACCTGCCCAAACTAGCCCCAACAAGAGAGCAATGCGGGATGATAAATAGAGCGTGAAATTTGGGGTCAGCAAGACTTAGGCCTGGACTTGATCTTACATACTTGCTGCACGACGCCTGCATTGTGAGCTTCAGGGTCCTTGCCTCTCACATGAGGGGGCCTGTTACCTCACAGTCACTGGGTGGCGGTGAGCTGACAATGGGAGTTATTCCTCCTAAGAGTAATAATAAATTTGTCTTCATTTCTTTCCTTTGTAACTTAATAGTGGCCCATGATAACTTCTTTTTGGACATAAAGAACTGTTGCTTGTTGAGGAATAAAGGGATAGATCTGGATTTTCCTTGCCTTCTTTTTAGGGGATCCTCCAGCTCTAAGTTTCCCAGAGTTGCTTCCGATTGGATGTAGAAAAGTAGTAGCAGGCTCTTTGTTAGCATTTGTTGTGGTAATTGAATTTCTGTACACAAACATTTTTGAAGGAGAGAATCCTTGAGAAGGCAACCACCCTCTTGTAGCCAGGCTGCAGGGACCTGAGCAGCATCGAGTTCTCCATCTGTTAAACTTCTTGAACACAGGCCAGCGTGTTATGTCAAGTTCCATATGCAAGCCGTGAACCACTAAAAAGCTGCTTCCACATTACGGCTGTTCCGGGGGGAGGGAGGAAACAGTCGCTTCCACAGAGGTGGTGGGGAGCTAGGTTCCCAGAGTGAGCCAGGCTGCACAGTGCAGCCCGTCCAGCTTTGGGGGTGAGAGACCCGGGGCCGGCATAACCACATCTCCTGCCTCGGTGTTTGCCGTGACAAGTCACATGACCCCACCGGACCTGAAGTTGCCAACTTAGCTTTACTCTAGAGAGGAGTCTTTGCTGCAGTGCTTTTCGTAAAACAGAGAGAAAGAAGATTGTGCAATGTATGTGTTTGCCTACACCATGCCGAGGAGACACTTAGCAGTCCATAATGTGTGTGTCCCCGAGGTAAGAGACTGTTTCTGCTTTCCCTGCACAGTTCTGCTGCAGCACGGAGCTGATCCCAGCATTCGCAACACCGATGGGAAATCGGCCCTGGACCTGGCAGATCCTTCAGCAAAAGCTGTCCTCACAGGTAAGAGTGTCTTGGGCGGCCGACTGCCTCGTCAGGCCCGGGCTCGTGAGGGGGGGAGGCTGCTGTGCAGGGTCAGCCTGGCTCTTTGGCTGGATTTCATTTTCTTTTCCTGACAAAGCCGCACAAAGATGGATCTTACCCATCATCTGGCTTTTTGTTATACTTTTTAAGGGTGACCAGTCATTAATTGCTGTGGGGTTGCAGGCAGAAATGGCTTCTTCCACTTATTTCTGAACATTATGGCATTAGGCAGCGATGTCATTCATTATTCACTGTGTTTTCTATGGTTTGGATTTCCATCTGCCTGCCCCTCTCCCTCCTTGTTTCTTTATAAGACCTTCACTGTTGAGCAAGCAAGGACATTTGTTATTTCTAGAAAAGTAGTTTTGTTGGGAAAACAGCCTGCTGCCCCACTACCTAGAGGATGCAAGCAGGGGAAATGTTGCTGCTCGTCCAGGGATACCTACCTTCCCCTCCACATCCCCCATATCTTCTGAGCTGGTTTTCATTCTCTGAACTTTTATTTTTCATTCAGGCAGGAGATTATCTTTATATGCCCTGAATTAATAAAAGTTATGGTTGAAAATTGCAGTTTTATTAAGAGAAATGGTTAACTAGAGAGGAAAATATAACGTGAGTTGAATTGATGGTCATATATTAAGTCAGAGAATGAAGCTGCGAGACATTGGAACCTGAGAAGTCATTTTCCTTCTCCAAATGCTGCATTGGCCCTATTTTTGTTTTTATTCTTAGCTTTGGAATCTCCTCCTGCCTCTGCCCTCCTCACTTGTGGTGGACCTTTTCTTTGGCTCTTGTGCTGATGCTGTGCTGCCAGGACTGTTTTGTTTAGATGGCGTGAAATTAAACGGGTTAAATTCCCTTTCAGATTGATCCCTTTGGAAGAAAAGAAATCTCTGTTAGTTTTTGAAAAGTTGAGCATGTGCTGTGTGTCCTTAAGAGAGATGCTCAGCTGACTGGCACAGGTCTGTGTACAAAGCTCTGACAATGCGTGAGTTTGATACTTCACATCCTAACCTGACCTCCTTCTGGAAGAAAATGGATGTCATCTGTGCCAAAATTCAGAGCAGTGTCATTTTTCTCAACTAACTAAAGATTGGATGATGAAGGTGCCCACTTGATAAACAAGGCTCTTAATTGTAGTGAGGTAGAAGCGACTTAATAAAAATGTAGAATTTTAAGTAATGAGATTTAAAAACCTCCGGCAGACATGAGATGCTGACCTTAAAGAAAACCTGGACTTGTTGGTTGTTGTCTAACTCTAAGGGAGAGCATATTCCTAGCTGGAGAGTCTGGCTATCAGCACTGGGCCCTGGCTTTGGTGCTTTCTTAGACTTGAGGAAGTAGCCTCCTTTTGGCCTTTGCCCATGTCTCCCTCTAACTCTTTCACCTCTACTTCCTGTCCTCCATCTCCCTCTCTCTTTCCTCCTCCTCCGTCTCCCTCTCTTTCCTCCATCTCCCTCTCTTTCCCCTTCTATCTCCCTCTCTCTTTCCTCCTCCTCCGTCTCCCTCTCTTTCCTCCATCTCCCTCTCTTTCCCCTTCTATCTCCCTCTCTCTTTCCTCCTCCTCCGTCTCCCTCTCTTTCCTCCATCTCCCTCTCTTTCCCCTTCTATCTCCCTCTCTCTTTCCTCCTCCTCCGTCTCCCTCTCTTTCCTCCATCTCCCTCTCTCTTTCCTCCTCCTCCATCTCCCTCTCTTTCCTCCATCTCCCTCTCTTTCCCCTTCTATCTCCTCTCTTTCCTCCTCCTCCATCTCCCTCTCTCTCTTTCCTCCATCTCTCTTTCCTCCATCTCCCTCTCTCTCTTTCCTCCATGTCCCTCTCTTTCCTCCTCCATCTCCCTCTCTTTCCTCCTCCATCTCCCTCTCTTTCCTCTTCCATCTCCCTTTACCTTTCTTTCTCCTCCATCTCCCTCTCTTTCCTCTATCTCTCTTTCCTCCATCTCCCTCTCTTTCCTCCTCCATCTCCCTGTCTTTTCCTCCTCCATCTCCCTCTCCCTCTTTCTCCTCCATCTCCCACTCTTTCCTCTTCCTTCTCCTCCATCTCCCTCTCCTTCCTCTTCCATCTCCCTCTCTCTTATTCCACCACATGAAGTTATTCTGGGTTTATGCCAGTAATTTAGAGTTATGCTTGTTTTTACTGAGCTTTGTACTTTTTTCTTTCTGACTCCTAATTACATTGTTTTTAAGGGGGAAGCAGGGTTGGTGGGAAATCTAGAATGTGCTCCAGCAGGAATGGCCCCCAGAGAGGAGAAGCTTATCAAAGACGGAAGCCGTGTTTGTGAAATTTGTTTTCTAAAGCAGAGGTGTCAGACATGCAGACACAGCCCGCAACATCCTCTACACTCCAGCCCGAACTGGGTTGTAATGTAGTTGGGAAATACTGAATAAAGTAAATCAGAATAGGATCAAAATACATAACATGACATTTAAAACCCAAATCCAGATGTGGCCCCCAAGGATCCTTATGGACAGATCACTGGGGATCTGGCACCCCCATGGATGAGTTTTTTGTTTTTTTGGTAATGATGGCAATACTTAGGCTTCCTCGTGTTGTGGAAGTTGACTTTTTGGAAAATGGCAGTCTTGTTTTTTCCTTTAGGCCCATGCAAGGTACTTCATAGTATAGGTTATAGGACAAGAGAGTTTATTGTAATGGAAAGTATACCATTAATGAACTGTGTAGTCCTGTGACTGATCTAAATAAGTCCAAAATATTTTGGAATGTAGATGGGTTCTCTCATCAACCCATCTTTTTCCTTGGAGAATGGCATTTTTTTCTCTTTATTCTGTATCATTCCACAAGTAACATGTGGAGCTAAGAACATTTATATAGATAGGCATCTTCCCTCCCGTGATCAGCATGATTTAGTTTAGGAATTTACCTTTCAAGTTTTATAATCTTCTTTGGTGTAAATCGTATCTTAATTTTTCCCCTGTTGGAAGCTTACTCAGACATTTTCCGGCTTCACTTAAGGTAGGTAGGTTGCGCCGTGACTGTGGCCCGGGAGTCAAGAAGACCTGAGCACACATCCTGCCTCAAGCACTTAACCTTCAGTTTCCTCACCTCATGAAATGGGGATGACAATGTCACCTGCCTCTGGTTGTCAAAGGGACCCAGAACGGCCTGGCACGTGATACATGCGTGATTCCTAATAACGTTTCACTGCTGTTGGGAGGACTGATGGATTGATTTGTTTATTTTTGCATTAGCATTAAAGGAACTTTTCTCTCATGGTCAGTGCGCATTTATTAAATGCCTGCTCTATACAGGCACTATGCTAAGCCCTAGGGATACATAGAAAGGCAGAATGCAGCATGCATACAATTGGATACAAAAAACATATTTACACAAATTAGAGAATCTTGGGGGAAGCAGAGGCATTAAAGGAGAATCAGGAAAAACTTGCACAAGGTAGCATTTTCACTGAGACTGGCAAGGAGGGCAGAGTACTCTAGCAACAGGAGGCAGTGAACATTCCCAGAGTCAGAAAGTGGATTATCTCCCCTAAGGACCAGCACATTGTCGAGTACATGGAAAAAATCAGGTATAAGAGGACTGGAGAAGTGAGAGGGAGTGTGGTTATGGAGGACTTTACAAATCCACAAAGGCTTTATTTATGATCCTGCAGCGAATAGGGAGTCATTGGAGTTTAGTAAATATGGGGATTATTTTGGCAGCTGTGTGGAATATGGACCAGAAATAGAGTGATTAGTCGTATTAGTGTTTAGAAGGAATCAGAAAGGAGTCTGCCAGGAAGAAAGGCATTGCTTTTTCACTCTGCCATTGTCAGCTAGCTCTTAAACTAAGACTAATATTTAAATGGGCCCTTTGCAAAACTCGTCCTCTGATGCTGCTCACGGTGTAGACCTGATGTGGTTCGTTAACGTTTCACCAATAAAACATAAGTTGTCTGAGATCCTCCCTTGGGCGCCATAAAGTCTGGAGGCGGCCAGTGTCCCTTGAGACCCAAGAGCTCATCACTTGGTCACAAATGTTTGTCTGTTGCAATCCATGAGACAGAGATGCAGGCCAATGGTCCCTAGTCCTGCAGGGCCTTTTGGGCTTCTGGCTGTGGTTGTGAAGAATCAAGAGTTTTTAAACTGCCTATAAATATTCATCTCGCCATTGTTCCTCATGGAGGGAAATCTTCATCCAATGAAATAAGGAGGTTGCAGCTAACTAGGAGGCACATGCGTTCATGCACAGGCACCAAGAAGTAGCATTTCATGGGACAGTTGGCATGAAGTTGGTTCTTGGTCAGTGTTTGTTGGGATTGACCTGAATGGGCACAGGACAAACTCAGGAGATGAAAACAGCCTCAGGGGAACCCAGACTAGGATAGACCTTTGAATGGACAATGCTCTGTCTGTCCTGGTCACTAGGAAACACATCTCTGGTTGAAAATGAACAGGATTCGGGGGGGGGGGGGAAGGGAGGAGCCAAGATGGCAGAGTAGAAAGACTCACGTATGCTAGCTCCGAAACCACAGCCCATATATTTCCTGCAAAAAGAACTCCCCACAGATTCTGGAGCACTGCAAGGCACACAGAAACATAGTGGAAAAGATTTCCATTCCAGAGAGCCCTGGAGAGCTGTCCCCAAAGGTCCATCACTCTCTGGACAGTGGAGTCCAACCCTGTGCTGCCCTGGCCATGTAGCCCCAGAGGAGCAGATCAGAGCAGGCTTCAGGGACGGAATCTCCGGGGGCCACAAAGGTCCCTCCGTCCACAGATGCTACAGGTCAGTGAGAGAGACTTCTGGGCTGGCCGAGAGGGGCGCAGGGTGTCTCCGGGACTCGAGCCCCCTCGGGAGGCAGCGGTGGAGGTGGCCCGGAGCAGCAGGCAGAAGTTCAGGGCCATTACCGAAGGTCTCTGCATAAACCCCCTGAGGGAACTGAGCCTGGGAGACAGCCTTGCCCCCACCCGCTCCATTACTGAAGGTCTCCGCATAAACCACCTGAGGGAACTGAGCCTGGGAGGCAGCCCTACCCCAACCCGAGCACCAGAACTTAAGCTCACATTGAATAGCAGCCGGGCCTGCCCCAGAAAGCCCATTTAAATCTCAGACCCCAAGCACTAGCTGGCAGATCTAGGTGGGGGTGGACAGGAATCTCAGAAGTCAAGTAACTGGCTGGGTAAATGCCCAGAAAAGGGAAGAAAAATAAGACTATAGAAAGCTACTTTGATGGGGTACAGATATTCCTGCCTTTCAATTCTGATGACGAGGAAGGATTCTTACCATCAGGGAAAGATGTGGAAGTCGGGGCCTCTATCCCAAACATACCAGGTGGATGTCCGGTGGCCTTAGGCCATGGAAGAACTCAAAAAGGATTTTGAAAATCAAGTCAGACAGGTGGAGGAAAAACTGGGAAGAGAAATGAGAGAGATGCAAGAAAAGCATGAAAAATGGGTCAATACTTTGGTAAAGGAGACCCAAAAAAATGCTGAAGAAAATAACACCTTGAAAAATAGGCTCACTCAATTGGCGAAAGAGGTTCAAAAAGCCAATGAGGAGAAGAATGCTTTCAAAAGCAAAATTAGCCAAATGGAAAAAGAGGTTCAAAAGCTCACTGAAGAGAATAGTTCTCTCAAAATTAGAATGGAACAGATGGAGTCTAATGACTTTCTGAGAAACCAAGAAATCACCAAACAAAACCAAAAGAATGAAAAAATGGAAGAGAATGTGAAATATCTCATGGGAAAAACAACTGACCTGGAAAATAGATCCAGGAGAGACAATTTAAAAATTATGGGTCTACCTGAAAGTCATGATCAAAAAAAGAGCCTAGACATCATCTTCCATGAAGTTATCGAGGAAAACTGCCCTGATATTCTACAACCAGAGGGCAAAATAAGTATTGAAAGAATCCATCGATCACCACCTGAAAGAGATCCAAAAAGAGAAACTCCTAGGAACATTGTGGCCAAATTCCAGAATTCCCAGGTCAAGGAGAAAATCTTGCAAGCAGCTAGAAAGAAACAATTCCAGTATTGTGGTAATACAATCAGGATAACTCAAGATCTAGCAGCTTCTACATTAAGGGATCGAAGGGAGTGGAATAGGGTATTCCAGAAGTCAAAGAACTAGGACTCAAACCAAGAATCACCTACCCAGCAAAACTGAGTATAATACTTCAGGGGAAAATAAGGTCTTTCAATGAAACAGAGGACTTTCAAGCATTCTTGATGGAAAGACCAGAGCTGAAAAGAAAATTTGATTTTCAAACACAAGAATGAGAAGAAGCATGAAAAAGTAAACAGCAAAGAGAAGTCATAAGGGACTTACCAAAACTGAACTGTTTACATTCCTACATGGAAAGACAATATTTGTAACTCTTAAAATTTTTCAGTATCTGGGTAGTTGGTGGAACCACACACACACACACACAGACATGTACACGCATGCACGCACATACAGAGACAGAGAGCACAGAGTGAATTGAATAGGATGGGACCATATCTTAAAAGAAATTAAGGTAAATGGTGAGAGAAAAATGTAGTGGGAGGAAAGAGAGTGAAATGGAATGGGGTAAATTATATCTCATTCAAGAGGCAAGCAGGAGACTTTTTAGTGGGGGGAAAAAGAGGAGAGCTGAGAAAAAAACAAGAAGTTTACCCTCATCACATTTGACTAAAGGAAGGAATAAAATGCACACTCTTTTTGGTATGAAAACCTATCTTACAATACAGGAAAGTGGGGGAGAAGGAGATAAGCAAGTGGGGGGATGATGGAAGGGAGGGCAATGGGAGGAGGGAACAATTTGAAGTCAACACTCGGGGAGGGACAGGATCAAAAGAGAGAATAGAAACAATGGAGGGCAGGATAGGATGGAGGGAAATACAGTTAGTCTTACAGAACACGACTATTATCGAAGTCATTTGCAAAACTACACAGATAGGCCCTATATTGAATTGCCTTCCTTCCCAAAGGGAATGGGTGGGGAGGGAGGGATGGGGAGAATTTGGAACTTAAAGTTTTAGGAACAACTGGTTAGTATTGTTGTTGCTACTAGGAAATAAGAAATACAGTTAATGGGGAATAGAAAGTCATCTGGCCCTACAGGACAAAAGAGAAGGGAAGGATGATAGAAGAGAGGGCAGATTGGTGATAGGGGAAATTAGAATGCTTGGTGTATTGGGGTGGGGGGAGGGGATAAAAGCGGAGAAAATTTGGAACCCAAAATTTTGTGAAAATGAATGTAAAAAGTTAATAAATAAATTTTTATTAAAAAAAAAAAAAGAAAATGAACAGGATTCAAAATTTAGTAGGAGGAAGTGAGTGGCTGACATTGATGATCTCCCTAGTGCCTACTTTTAATGATGCCAAATGTCTCCCCAGTAGCCATTTTTTAGAAAATAGCCTTATTCTTCTGGTGATGATAGTAGATGGCTGTGTCTTTTGAAATGCCACAGCCTCCAGGGAATCAAAACTGTGGGTCACATAAAGGGTAACGGGAAGACATCCCAAGGGGCATCCATGGAATAAGCATGCCAGCCTAATGGAAGCAGTGAGGAGTCCTGAGGAAGAAACAGGAGGCTGGACAGACCAGGAGAATCAAATTACCGCCATCTTAGAGCCTACTGGACCTCTTGAGCTTTAGCCCAAGGACTACTGGCTTATAGCTGCCTAGAGGAAAACAGCCCCTCCGGGGAAAGGCCTGTCATTCTCCTCCCCACAGGACCACCCACATGGTTAGGCACATAAGCTTGGTCGCCCAAGGAAGGGCAGACCCCTCAAGGTCACCAGCCCGGATTCCAGCCCAGTTTCTGACCATCATTCTAGTAAACAACCACCATTGGGGTTATCATTGCCATTTGGGAACCTTTAGTCAGAGCAATATTGTACCCTCCTTGCCTCCATGCAGGTTAGGCTACATTTTGCTTAAAAGATAGTGAAAACCATCCTTGAGACTTAATTTGCTCTGGAGAATAAAATGTGGGGCTTTTCGCAGCACTTCCCGTTCTCCTGAGTACCAAATAGCCAGGGCAACTCCTGGAAGTTTTTGGTGTTTGGCTGCTGGACCACCCTGGACAGCTTAGAAACAAGTAGACTGCTGTAGTGGAAGAGCCTAGGATGCACACCCTGGCACACTCTTGCACACCCTGGCGCACCCTTACACACCCTTACACACTCTGATAGGTCCTGTTTGACTATCCTTTTTTGGTGCCCTGGATGAGGAAAGTCCTTTTGTTAACTGTCCTGGAAGTTTCTCATTTCATGCCCACGTTGAAGATAAATTACCAAAGGACAGAGTTGAGCCCCGCCCAGCCAATTCAGAGCCTCTGCAGGGCTGATTCCTTGGACTCCGAGTAGCACACCACTCAGCCACATGCAGTCATCAGAAGAAGGAGGTCTGTCTTTTAGTGGCTTTTGTGTTGCAAAGAGAGGGAGGGAGAACTGAGAAGGGTGCAGATAATAAGCTCTAGATTATGTTGCTATGGAAAGATGAACCTTAGAGTCCTTCTTATGGGAGGTTCTGGATAATTATTTAGAGAAAATAGTAGGGAAGAAAATCAGGAACCATCCTTATGTGCTCGGAAACCCAAAAACTAGTCCCTACAATTTGGCCAATAGACAAATTCACTTAGAATTTCTAGTTAGGGCTGGGGGAAGAGAGCTAATCTTATTACTGAAACTAGATAAGAAAAGACACATGGCTGAAGTGAAACAATGGTAGATAAGTTTTGTTCCAAAGAGACAGATTTAAGAGAATGGTAGAGCAGACAGTGCTATGTGTTATACATACTTTCATCCATAGGATAATGGCTGGAGAAAGGGTGGGGAAGAGGAGATAGTGATGTGAACCCAGGAACAATTGTGTGTTGGGACAGTAAGATGGTACAGTGGATAGTGTGCCAGGCCCAGAGTCAGAAAAACTCATCTTCCTGAGTTCAAACCTGGCCTCAGATGACCCTGGGCAAGTCACTTAACCCTATTTACCTGTTTCCTCATATGCAAAATGAGTTCAAGAAGGAAATGGCAAACCACTTTGGTGTCTTTGCCCAGAAAACCCTAAATGGGGTCATGGAAAGTTGGACAGGACCGAAATGACTGAACAACATTTTTATATTGACTACGTATGCAGATATTGAGATAGAAAGACATATACTCACTGAATACACTCATTCTCCATTTAAAAGGGAAAATGAGTAGTAGTAAAGGTTGGAAATGCTATTCAGAATGAATTTAAAGTTTAAGAAGCTCTCTGAGCATTTTGTCACCTTCAAGTTATATTCATATGTTACAGGATCAATCTCTACGTGTGAAATTCTAAACATAAACTAGAATTTTTTTTAAAAAAACTGAACTAGAAATTGTGTCCTGTCTTGCTTTAACTGGCCTTTCAGAAGAGTCACATCAAATCATGCAAGCAAGTTTGCCAGTCAGTTGTTGGTGATGTGCAAATAATCCCCATGTGAGGTGTGAACAGTGATTTCCATGTGAGATGTGAACAGTGATTTTGATGTCCACTTCGACAGTTTGCAGTTACAACATTTCTTTTTGCCTCAACTGTACGTGTTTGGATCAAGGTAAAGAAATCTCGATAGTTCCCTGGAGGAACTTTCTATGAAGTGCACAGTTGAGAGAAAAAACATAATTGCTAATTATACTGAAATTACAGAAGGAAATAGCTTCATTCTACCCAGAAAAATTTTTAAAGAAAACTTCTTGAAGAAGACATCCATTTCTAACACTGTTAGCTGAAATGAGAATTCCAGGATAAACTTGGTATTTTTTATCCAATCATTTCAGTGGTTTTCAGCTCATGATGGTTTTCTCATATATCTTAAACTGAAGGGATCCAAAGGGGGTTCAGGGCCCAAGAAAGACTGATTACTTCTCAGATTTTTCTGCCCTCCTCCTATTGATATATTCCATCAGTTATTCATTCAGACATTTAGTAAGTACCTACTGTATTAAGGACGTGTGTAGAAACTGGAGTTGTTGGAGTCTTGGAGTCGGAAAGTCCGGTTCAGGTCTTGCCTTGGATAAATACTGGTAACCAGCCAGGCTCCAGACATCTCTCTAGGACTTTAGTTAGAGACTGTTCTGGCTGCATCTGGAGCAGGTGTGCCATGAGCAGTGCTTGAGATTTGAGGGTCATAAAGCGCCACATCAGGCCTCAACCTTGTTCTTCAGGAGTGTGCACGTTGCTTTGCCCGTCTTGTTGACCTTTGGGTCCAGTTAAGGACATTTCCCTGTTTAGCACCTTCTTTCAGTTGAGACTGTGATTTCTTTCTTTTTCTATTTTTCTTTTTATTTTTTTTATTATTTTTTTTATTAATTAATTTATTTAACTTTTTATATTCATTTTCACAAAATTTTAGGTTCCAAATTTTCTCCCCTTTTATCCCCTCCCTCCACCCCAATACACCTAGCAATCTAATTTTCCCTATCACCAATCTGCCCTCTCTTCTATCCTTCCTCCCTTCTCTTGTCCCCATCTTCTCTTTTGTCCTGTAGGGCCAGATGACTTTCTATTCCCCATTAACTGTATTTCTTATTTCCTAGTAGCAGCAACAATACTAACCAGTTGTTCCTAACACTTTGAGTTCCAAATTCTTCCCATCCCTCCCTCCCCACCCATTCCCTTTGGGAAGGAAGGCAATTCAATATAGGCCATATCTGTGTAGTTTTGCAAATGACTTCGATAATAGTCGTGTTCTGTAAGACTAACTGTATTTCCCTCCATCCTATCCTGCCCCCCATTGTTTCTATTCTCTCTTTTGATCCTGTCCCTCCCCGAGTGTTGACTTCAAATTGTTCCCTCCTCCCATTGCCCTCCCTTCCATCATCCCCCCACTTGCTTATCTCCTTCTCCCCCACTTTCCTGTATTGTAAGATAGGTTTTCATACCAAAAAGAGTGTGCATTTTATTCCTTCCTTTAGTCAAATGTGATGAGGGTAAACTTCTTGTTTTTTTCTCAGCTCTCCTCTTTTTCCCTCCACTAAAAAGTCTCCTGCTTGCCTCTTGAATGAGATATAATTTACCCCATTCCATTTCACTCTCTTTCCTCCCACTACATTTCTCTCTCACCATTTACCTTAATTTCTTTTAAGATATGGTCCCATCCTATTCAATTCACTCTGTGCTCTCTGTCTCTGTATGTGCGTGCATGCGTGTACATGTCTGTGTGTGTGTGTGTGTGGTCCCACCAACTACCCAGATACTGAAAAATTTTAAGAGTTACAAATATTGTCTTTCCATGTAGGAATGTAAACAGTTCAGTTTTGGTAAGTCCCTTATGACTTCTCTTTGCTGTTTACTTTTTCATGCTTCTTCTCATTCTTGTGTTTGAAAATCAAATTTTCTTTTCAGCTCTGGTCTTTCCATCAAGAATGCTTGAAAGTCCTCTGTTTCATTGAAAGACCTTATTTTCCCCTGAAGTATTATACTCAGTTTTGCTGGGTAGGTGATTCTTGGTTTGAGTCCTAGTTCTTTGACTTCTGGAATACCCTATTCCACTCCCTTCGATCCCTTAATGTAGAAGCTGCTAGATCTTGAGTTATCCTGATTGTATTACCACAATACTGGAATTGTTTCTTTCTAGCTGCTTGCAAGATTTTCTCCTTGACCTGGGAATTCTGGAATTTGGCCACAATGTTCCTAGGAGTTTCTCTTTTTGGATCTCTTTCAGGTGGTGATCGATGGATTCTTTCAATACTTATTTTGCCCTCTGGTTGTAGAATATCAGGGCAGTTTTCCTCGATAACTTCATGGAAGATGATGTCTAGGCTCTTTTTTTGATCATGACTTTCAGGTAGACCCATAATTTTTAAATTGTCTCTCCTGGATCTATTTTCCAGGTCAGTTGTTTTTCCCATGAGATATTTCACATTCTCTTCCATTTTTTCATTCTTTTGGTTTTGTTTGGTGATTTCTTGGTTTCTCAGAAAGTCATTAGACTCCATCTGTTCCATTCTAATTTTGAGAGAACTATTCTCTTCAGTGAGCTTTTGAACCTCTTTTTCCATTTGGCTGATTCTGCTTTTGAAAGCATTCTTCTCCTCATTGGCTTTTTGAACCTCTTTTGCGAAATGAGTGAGCCTATTTTTCAAGGTGTTATTTTCTTCAGCTTTTTTTTGGGTCTCCTTTACCAAGGTATTGACCCGTTTTTCATGCTTTTCTTGCATCTCTCTCATTTCTCTTCCCAGTTTTTCCTCCACCTGTCTAACTTGATTTTCAAAATGCTTTTTGAGCTCTTCCATAACCTGAGCCCACCGGACATCCACCTGGTATGTCTGGGATACAGAGGCCCCGACCTCCACATCATTCCCTGATGGTAAGAATTGTTCCTTGTCATCAGAATTGAAAGGCAGGAACATCTGTACCCCCTCAAAGTAGCTCTCTGTAGTCTTATTTTTCTTCCCTTTTCTGGGCATTTACCCAGCCAGTTACTTGACTTCTGAGATTCCTGTCCACCCCTGCCTAGATTCGCCCAGCTAGTACTTGGGTTCTGACATTCAAATGGGCTTTCTGGGGCAGGCGCAGCTGCTATTCAATGCGAGCTTAAGTTCTTGTGGTTGGGTGGGGGCAGGGCCGCCTCCCAGGCTCAGTTCCCTCAGGGGCTTTATGCAGAGACCTTCAGTAATGGCCCTGAACTTATGCCTGCCTGCTCGGGGAGTCCCGGGCCACCGCTGCCTCTGCCACTCCCTCTGCCTCCCGAGGGGGCCCGAGTCATGGAGACATCCCACCCCGCTCCCCTCTCGGCCAGCCCAGAAGTCTCTCTCACTGACCTGTAGCATCTGTGGGCAGAGGGACCTTCGCAGGTGCCGAAGATTCCGTCTCTGAAGCCTGCTCGGATCTGCTCCTCTCGGCTGTGCTGCCAGGGCAGCTCAGGGGTGGACTCTGCTTTCCAGGGTGCAATGGACCCTGGGGACGGCTCTCCAGGGCTCTCTGGAACAGAATTCTTTTCCACTGTGTTTCTGCGCGCCTTGCAGTGATCCAGAATTCGTGGGGAGTTCTTCTTGCAGGAAATATATGGGCTGTGGGTTTGGAGCTAGCATACGTGAGTCTTTCTACTCTGCCATCTTGGCTCCACCCCCGAGACTGTGATTTCCTAAGGGTACCTTGAATTCCCTAGTAATAATTGATTTGTTCAGACCTGCACAACTTGGTGGTAGATAGGAGCCAAAGTTAGACTGAACTTTGGGTTGCAGATAGGTTAGACCAGAGACAGACTGATGATGGCTGGTGGCTGTTCATCATGTGACAAATAGTAGAGTGCCCAGTGGCAAGCCTGCATTTTTCACGGGCCACCCAAAATCTTTTGGCATACCACAGGCGGCTTGCAGGCCGTATGTTGTACAGGCCTCGATTGGGGAATTACTTCCAGCAGTGCGTGGTAAGTCCATCCAGGCCTATTCCTGCTTGTCTCCTCTAATGTGTCCTTTACCAGCAATTTGCTATAAGGAGTCTGACCAGTATGCTGGAGGCCTTTTTTTTTAGGAGGCAGCCAGGGAATGTTGAGCATTGGAGGAGAGTCAGGAAGATTCTGGACTCTGTGAGATTTGAATTCAGTCTCCAGTACTCATTAGTTGTGTGACTTGGGACAAGTCACTTAAACTCTGCCTCAGTTCCCTCAGTTGTCACATGGTTATGATAATAACACCTACATCCAAGAATTACCATGACGATCAAATGACATTATAGTTGTGAAGTGCTCAGCAGAGTGCCTGGCAACATAGTATGCCATAAATACTAACAATAAAAATATTTATGGTTTGACTGTGTTATATTGATTCAAAAATTAATTTTTTTCAGTATTTTTAAATTTTGAAGTATTTAAATATTAATTTTTATTGTTTTGACTCTATTGTCTTGATTGAAATGTTTATTTTAAGATGAGTATTTCATTAATTTTCATTATAACATGCATGTCTTAAGGTGCTATATAAATGCTGCTAAACTGACTAAAAGATGTAGAGAAAATAAGACTATTTTGCTGCTTGTCTTGATTGTCAGGAACTCTGGCCATGTGAGCAGCCTGTCACCCCTCTGTCACCCCTTCGATTGTACATGGTATCCGCTCGCGCTCCCCAAGCTCTTCTCCTTTGCCCTTCCATTGTGCAGTTTCGCCCTCTAGAGGCAGAGTTGGATTTGGGAAGTTGGGGATCAGGAAATGCAGGAGCTTTCCAGGTTCCCCACCAGTCCAGCCTCCTCCTCAGGCTCAGGCCATCTACCCACTTCTGCTGGGCACACACTGCAGAATGGGCTTGGGGATCGCCTTTCCTCTGCCTCCATTCCATCGCTGTATGTTCGTTGTGTATGTTCTTTCTGTTGAGTTCACTGCGCATCTGTTGCCGTCAGTCTTTCCACACTGCTGTACTTATCATAATGGACGTTTCTTATAGTGCATCAGGAATCCATGGCATTTGTAGATCACATCATCCATTCCTCAGTCACTGTGCCTCTGATTTTCAGGCTTTTGCTTCCACAAAAAGGGCTGCTAGATATATTTTGGCATGCGTGGAACTTTTGTGAAAAAGTCAGCAATACAGTATAAAGAATGTTGAGTGGGAACCAAAACAGAGAATGGAAGAACTCTTCTTAATGTTCCCTTATTACTTATTTAAAAAGAAAATGTAGTTTGCCTCTTGGGTTAGAAAGATTCAATCCAATTCGACATTGAAATTATTGAGTTACATTTGGGGCAGATCTTCATGGCAGTTTTATTTGCTGTAATGGTATAGATAACCTTGGAAAGCCTAACAGGTTGTAATTGCACCCTGTGCATTTCGGAGAACAGTGACAGAGGGTATATGTTGAGAGGGGCAAATTTTTTTTTTTTTACAGTTCATTGCAAATTAAACATAGCAACTCCCATTTGTGTCAGAAAATGGTGTTTTAAATGTTTACTAATGAAATGAAACTGTTAAATTATACGGTTGATGTGCCTCCAGCTTTTAAAGGTAGATGCTTGAGAACCTTCCTTAGGAAGTGTAGACTCTTCATTTAAAATGATCTTGAAATTGTCCTTGAAACCTTGAGTGGTTTGGATCCCTATTTATTTGATCTTTAGGGCTTAACCTTCCATAGCATGAATAAAACTTTAATTGTTAGGCAGAACACTCCCTTGTCCTTGGCCACTGGTTTTCTTCCTCACAGTGCACACATGGAGTTGCTTATGGTTTCCCTGCTATAGCAAAGGGAGGTTGGCAATGAGCAGCATTGTTGGGGGCTGGTGGGTAGGGCACTGTAATGGCATATGACTCTTAGAAGACTAGTGGAGCCCACTGGAAAGAGGTAAGTCCTTCACCAGCAAACCTACAGAGTCTGACTGTTCTCCCTGTGATCATGCTCATGCTGGGAGCTAGTGGCCTTGTCCTCTCTTACTGCTCCTCAGTCCAAAACTTCCAGAGAAGTCAGTGTTCCTATCGACGGAGCAGCCATGTAAGTAAATAGAGGAAGAGTTTAAGGGGAGGTGTGTTGTGAGCTCTTGAATCCTAGACCCCGACTCGTCCTTGAAAGAGACTGGCTTTACATTGTGCAGCTGACCAGAAGTTGGTGAATGCCTTGGACTCTTTGAGAGGTCTTGTTTCTGTAGCTCAGTAGCATCCAAGATGTACCCCAGTGTTGGAGTCATTGTCCTTTCTTCCCTTTGCTTAGCCATCACCCCTCACATTGAATATGCTGAGCATGTATGTGGTTTTATCTGATTGCTGTGTTCTTTCAGTGGGCAACTCCAAAGTCTTGGCTCTTCCACACAAGCAACCTGTCTTTACTCCCCTCCAGTCTGTTTCAGCCCAACAGTCCTCTTCGCTGTTCCTCGGGCATGATTCTCCTTCTGCCTCCTCTGCCTTTGTATTGATCATCCCCAAGCCTCAAATGCCCTCCCTCCTCATCTTTAACAGAAGGAAGGCCTGGGCTCCAGCACCACTTTCTTTATGAGGCCTTTCCTACTTCTAACCATTCTGGCCTTTTCCTCCTCTCTCCCCAAAGTCACCTCATGCTTTTGTGTATATATATATGTACACACCCTTTCATATGTGTATGTGTGTGCATCTTGTCTTCCGTGAAAATCTAAGCTCCTTGTTTATGCTGACTCTGTCTGGTACACAGTAGGTGCTTAATAAATGCTTCTTGAAGATTCCTCTCATGGCACAGCCCTGTAGCACAGCCCTGTTGAGTTGGCCATCAACTATCTCTGGAGAAGATTCATGAAGAATATAATAATTGGGGGAGTATTCTTAAACATTTGGAAAACCCTGATATGTTTTTTAAACACCTGACCCAAAAGGCTGAGGGATAGATAATCTTTCTTGTAGGTTCTTGGATAGGCAGTCGAGTCAACAATCAGTATTTATTTGGGTATCTGACATCTCCTAGTTCAGTGGGCAGAGCTTCATTGGCTGAAGCATTCAGATTTAATTTTTACTTCATCAGCTAGAAGGAAAAAGTGTTTTCATACCAGGCCCCTATTTCTTGGGCTGGCTGGTGTTCATAACCTTAGAGACAGGGGGAGGGGGGTTATGATCACAATTGCTAAGAGAATCAAGTCACCATGAGGATACATGGGTGAACTTAGCCCCAATGCAGCTCTTAATGCAGAGGCTAGATGAGGGTCCTGACTCATGTAGGTGTTGGGCGGAGTGGAGATTCTGTGATTGGAGAAAGAGAAGCTGTGAAACTTCAGGGGGCGGACATCTTTGCTAAAGTTCCAGCCGATTGTGTAGTGCCTCTACCACCAGATAACAGTGAGGAACTGTGTCCCTCCCATGTCCACAGCCTTCTTAGAACTTTTCTTTAATCTCTTAATTTAAAAGAAAACCAATTTTTTGGTGATGATTATGGGCCTGTTTAATTAGAGGAGCCTTACTCTACCCATATGAGCTAAGACCCAAGGGGAATTTCCTCTGTTCCCTCCCCCTTCACCTTGGTTTTTTTTTTGTTTTTTTTTTAACTTTGAAATCTGGTGAAGGCAGATGTGGAAGGTGTGCATAGGAAATGCCAAAATGAGCTCAGAAGGGAGCTTGGCCTCCCCTCTAGAAGGGAGAATTTGTCACCATGTGTTCTCTTGAGGACACTTAGGATATGAAAATGTTTTTTTTCAGTTTGCTAAGAGTTTTCATGAACACAGAGTTCTTCTTCCCCCTCCTCCAATTCCTGTTGACAGAAAAATGCAGGTGTTCCTTGCTTTACAGTCATTAATGGGTTTTTGGCAAATTGAATTTCATCAGTTAAATCATTTTTTATAAAATTTTCATTATGAGAAATTATTTGTTACCCATTAGACCATGGCTGGAGAACCTGCAATCTCGAGGCCCCATGTGGCCTTCTAGGTCCTCAAGTGTGGCCCTTTGACTGAATCCAAACTTCTCGGAACAAATCCCATTAATAAAAGGAGGTGAAGTTTGGATTCAATCAAAGGGTTGGACCTGAGAGTCTAGAGGGTCATGTATGGCCTTGAGGCCTCAGTTCCTCTGCCCCCACACTAGACTATCACCAGATGGTTGAATATTGTTGATCTGCTTCTGAATTTGACAGTGACCCCACCATGTTCTCATTCCAACTCAGGAATCCTGTGGTTCTTCTAGCTCTTGTGGCCTCTTGGAGGCACGAGCCTCCCTTCTCTTCCCCTATTCAGGTTGAATTTCTAGCCGTGGTCATTTTACTGACATCTCCAAAAACAAATGCCTTTCTTTCCTTTAAAGCAGGTAGTGTGAGTCCCCTTGTCTAATCTTAAATTATACAAATGTATGTAACATTGGCACAGCTTTAGAGTTTTTAATTTATATTGATATTTTTGTTTTTTATTTAAGCTACTTCCATTTTCCAGTACATATCCCTAACCCATCTGCCTCCCAGAGAGATATTCCTTTTAATAAAGACTAAAAAGGAGGGCTAGAAATTCAATATGACACATTGACCAAGGCCAGCATTGAATGCTTTTTACACACGTTTTTCTCCTCCCCCCCAGGAGAGGTAAGATAAAATGTATTATCAAATATAAATTATACTAAGCTTTATTCCAGGAATAGGAAATTTACAACTTGAGGATTGAAGACACTTTTTAGATGTTTAACAAGTAATTGATAGGAAGACATACCTGAAGAAGGGCCACTCATGGCTCCGACTGTGTGGATTCTTGTTTGTGGGGTTGCTGGTTGTCTTTTAATTCTTGACTTCTTCACTGCTTTCATTACCTATTCAGAGACCTTTCAGTCAACCAGGAAGCATTCAGCAAGGACCTGCTCTGCATAGGACAGTGTGTCAGATGCTGAAGGTAAAGACAGCAGCGAAACAGTATGCGCTGAAGGACCTGCCCATCTTGTGGGCAGAGACCACATGTGCCCATCTAAGTGTGTGCTGAATAAATAAATGCCAACCAGATGTGAGGGAGCTTGTGGGGGGCCGTGTTCCTGGGCCATGCGTCTGAGTGTTTTCTCTTCCTTTATCCCTGTCATTTACCAGTGACAGATCCCTGAAGTTGTATGTAGCCTGGAATGGACAGGAAGTGAACTCTGTGAGTCACTAAAGGAGTGACACTGGAATGTGGTGTGTCACTGCCATGTTAAGAGCTTGAGTGTGTTTGAGAATAGGGGTGCAAACCTACGCAAACCTACGCAAACCACGTCTGCCTACCTGATGAGCGCATTACGTGCATGTGCACAGCATCTGGTGGTGGCCAGCTTGTCACCAGCTTGACCAGGGAGAAATGAAGGAATCGTCTGATCGTATACAACCCCGCCCCTCCCCCCAAACCATCCATCCACAGTGTTTCGCTCAGCTTCTCTTTAGCTGGGTGCTGCAGGGGGCGGAGATGTGGACTTGTAGTCAGGAATCTGAATACCTTCTCAGACATTTACACCATGTTCAGCCTCAGTTTGCCTCTCTGTAGAATGGGAATGATGTTACCACCTGAGATAATCTTGGTGAAATCTTAGGAGTGTATATAAAAGTTAGCTCCTGTTTTTATGGGGCAGGGAAACATATTATCTATGATTTCAGCTAGATACTCATTTGACATATGGTGCCCCAGGGAAGTAAAGACTCTTTTTTCCCCTCAGTGACCTAAACCTGGCATAGGATGTTATTCTGTGATTCTGTTACTCTCTGCTGCCTGAAGGGAAAAAAATACACTGACAGGTCATAGAAACAGCTCTGCTTTTTAGAGAGTTACCAGAGTGTCATTGGCAGTAACACAACATGAGAGAACAACCACCTTAGAAAACAAGGTCTTTTTTTTTTCTGTCCTTAATACTAAGTAAGGAAAAGACAGAGGAATCACTTTCCAGTTTTTGTGCCAGGCAGAGGACAGGTACTCATGCCAGTCTAGGTTGAATGAAAGTGGGAAGGACAGGTAAGGGAAGTAGTCCCATTAAGAATGATAAAGAATCCTAGACTGTGATAAATTTATTACTGCAGGGGCAGAATTTGATGAGAACAATGACTCACTTAAATGATGCCTTATGAACTTTCCAATGCGATAACTAATGACAACAGTTAGTTTATTTTCCAAATGGGAAAACTGGGGTCCAGAGAAGGAAAGTTACTTGTTCAAAGTTACAGAGTTATTGTTCAGAAGATGGATTCAAACCTAGGTCTCTGGATTCCAAGTTCCTTGCCTTTTCAACTATGAAATACCCATGAGCTTACTGTACCTATATAAAAATGGAACCTTTTCTCCAAAAGTAGAATAATTTTCATTGAAAAATGGAGAGGGGTGGAGTAGAGGCAGCAATCCAGGTGAATTCTCCCAACATTCCCCTCCAATTAACTTTAAAATAATGTCTGGGGTGGAGGTTGCATGCAGTGGTAGCACTAACAGGGGTGGATCTTGGAGACAGCCATGGCAGTGACAGCAGCAGCTTTGGGGATTTCCAACTCAGAGGTGGTAAGGGGCTCCAGCAAGTAGGCAGAAAGAGATTGCAGGGGACCCTTTACTGGCACTGATCATCAGATCTATTGCCATAAGCAGTTCTGGGTTGGACTTCCAGGGTGGAGGGTATAGTACTTGTAGCCAGTAACGGGAAAACAGGGGCCCTGGTCACAGTTGCGGAGCTAAGAAGGGCCCTAGTGTTTGCCTCTGTGAGGGAACAAGGGGGGCCCTTCCTGGATCAAGACCAGAGTGCAGACTAAGAAAGCAGTGACCACATCTCTTACTGGATCACACTACCTTGGAAGCACTAGAAAAGAACTAGTTCTGAAAACAGCAAGGTATAATAGCTTGAAGCTTGGAACAGTGCCCCATGGGCAGAGCCCATCTTTGACATAAAGTTCAGAATCAAGAAATAGGCCTGAAAAATAAGCAGACCACATCAAGAAAAGAATCTGACTAAATTAAGGTACTGTGGTGACAGGAAATATCAAAGCACAGACATCTACAAGCAAAACCTCAAAGACAAAGGCTAAGTGGAGACAAGCCCCACAGAAATTGTTGGAAAAGTTAAAGAAAGAGATAGGAGGAATAGAGGAAAAATTGGGAAATGAAATGAGAGTGATGCAAGAAAATCATGAAAAGAGAACCTAATAGCTTAGTAAAAAAGAGACAAAAAAAATTAAAGAAAATAACTCCATAAAAAACAGAATTGGCCAGATGATAGAAGAGGCACCAAGATTCATTGAAGAGAGGCACAAAGATTCATTGAAGAAAGAGCTTCTTAAAAAGCAGAATAGGTCAAATGTAAAGAGAGGTACAGAAGCACACTGAGGAAAGTAATTCCTTAAAAAATAGAATTGGGCAAGTAGAGTTGCCCATGAAACATCAAGAAATAAGAAGACAAAATCAAAAGAAAAAAAATAGGAAATGTGAAATCTCATTGGAAAAACAGCTGATCTAGAAGACAAATTGAGGAGAGATAATTTAAGAATTATTGAACTACCTTAAAGTCCTATTTAATAAAAGGAGAGAGACTAGATATATTTCAAGAATTATAGAATGAAACTGCCTCACATCTTGGGTCCACAGGGTAAAATAGAAATTGACAGAATCCACTCATCAGCTCCTGAAAGAGATCCTCAAATGAAAAGCCCCAGAAATAATATAGCTAAATTGCACAGCTTCCAGGTCAAGGAACCAGGTAGTAACCGTTCAGATACCATAGAATCCCAGGATTGAGATTTAGCACCTTTCATGTTAAAGAAGTGCAAGTGCTTGAAATATGATCTTGTGGAAGGCAGACGAGCTGGGATTACAACCAAGAGTCACCTATTCAGCTAGGCTGAGTATAATCATTCAGGGAAAAATGGATACTTAATAAAATAGAGGACTTTAAAGCATTTGTGTTGAAAAAGACCAGAGCTGAACAGAAAATTTGACATTCAGAAATGACTCAGGAGAAGCATATATGAAAGAGAAATCATTTATCAATAAAGATAGACTCTTTACAATCCTTTATGGGAAGATAACTCCTAAGAACATCATTATTAGGGCATTTGAAGGAGTCTTCATAGACAGAGGGGCACAGATATGAGTCAGTTAACAAATTTTTTTAATGGAGGGGGGGTGGGGTAGGACAGGTAGGTGGTGCAGTGGATCAGGAGAACCTAAGTTCATATCTGACTTCAGACACTAGCTGTGTGATCCTGGGCAAGTCACTTAACCCCAACTGCTGCAAAAGAAAGACAAGAAAAAATATGAAGGAGTGCGAAAGAAGGAGCATGGGGAGAAGGGGGAAGAGAAAAGAAGAATGAAGAATATTTATCTGACAAAAAAGAAGCACTCAAGAAGTAATTTTTGTAGGGGAGGGGCACCAGTGATTGAACCTCAGGTTCATTGGAATTGAGCCAAAGAGAGAAGAATAGATATAAACATTCAGTTGGGCATAAAAATCTCCTACCCAACAAGGAAGAGGGAGGGGAAAGGTATAAGCAAAAGGAAGGGATAAAAGGGAGGGCAGATTGAGGGAAGCAGTGATCAGAAGCAAAATGGATTCTTGAGGGACAGAAAAAGAGAGAGGGGGATAAACAAGAAAGTAGAGTAGAAGGAAGTAGGCAGAAATTGGAATTGGGAAAATGAATGAGGTGAACTCATAAATGGAAGCAGAGAGCAGAATGGATTAGAAACCAGAATCCAGCAATATGTTGTTTACAAGAGAGACACTTGAATCAGAAAGACACACACACGCACACACACACACACAATTAAAAAAACAAAAACAGGGCTGGGGCAGAATCTGTTATATTTCACCAGAGATAAAAAAGGTAGGGTTACCAATCATGATCTCAGACAAAGCAAAAACAGACCTAATTAAAAGAGATAATCGAGAAAACTACATTTTACTTTAAGGCATCATGGATTGTTAAGGACTAGCCAAAAAAATTTACAGCAGATTTCTTTGATAAAGACCTCATTTCTCATGTTTAGTGAATTGAGTCAAATTTATAAAAATAAGAGCCATTCCCTAATTGTCAAATGGTTGAGGAAGATGAATGGGTAGTTTTCTGAAGAAGAAATTAAAGCTATCTATAGGCATATGAAAATTTCTCTAGATCACTATTAGTAAGAAATGCACATTAAAGCAACTCTGAGGTACCATCTAACATCTATCAGAAATTGTGTTCATCCTTCATTGCCAAAGAAGACCATGCCATCAGAGAAATGATGACATGACTTGCACTTGATTTTGTTTTGAGTGAGAGAGGGCTGTGCAGGTCACCAGCCTCACTTTTCCAGAAACTATAGTTAAAAACTCTTGGCATCTTCTAAATGGGACAGCAGAAGAATACAACCAAACATACTTATTTCTTTGAAACATATGTTGGTGTATTTAAGTGAGTGACTAAAAGTTCCTTTTCTTTGAGAAGCCTTCTCTTTAAGACACTTATACTCTTGCTTGTGACAAGAGTACCATTTTTTATTTCATCCTTTTCAAGAATCATTTTTGCCCAGTATCTTTGCCTAAAGAGCACTTAAAAAGGTTTGTTATTTGTGTGTACAAAGATCGTTAAGGAGGAGGTCATAGGATTCATAGGATTGGACAGTTTTCTTTTGTAGACATTTTCCTTTTGCTCATATTGGGAGTACTTCTCCAAGTGATTACCATACTTCAAAGGATACTGCACAACTTTCCCGAGAGTGTTTTACTTGGAGAGCTCACGTGACCTCAGACTGAATATTGGGAGCAGGAATGGAAATTCGGTTCCTACGATCATTCAGATGAAGAGATGCTAAGAACATCAACCTCATGATGACTGAGTAACTGGAGGGAGACCAAGGGCTGAGATGTTGTGAAATTGAAATGGACACAACTTGGCACATAACCTTTGAACTTACCTGGTCTGACCTCATTTTACAGACTTCCTGAAAGTACAAATAATGGTGACTCAGCCAGAATACAAACCCTGTTCCTTTCATTCCAAATCCAAATTCCAAATTATTTCTACTCAAAATTATGTTGAGTAATTGAATATTGGTAGGGAGAAGGGCTGTCTCTCCTCCAGGTACTGGAGTGAAGGAGGAGAAGATGAGTGAAGAAGACACAAGAGGTTAAAAATAACCTCTGGGTTACTGCTCAAGAAATTCTGGAAATGGTTAAGAAAAGCCACCTAATTAGAAAGGCAAACAATTGAAGGACCAGTGGAAATGAAGGTTTTCTTGGTTTCCCCTCTTCCAGACAATAGTCTCCTCCTTTCCTGAATTATCAATACATATTTACGTTATGAGAGATGTCTCTTTCTCTCTAGCGATGTCTGTATATGTAGATTGTGTTTATTGTAGTAATCTCTCCATGCTCTAAGCTGCAGGAGGGCCCCCATCCCTAGCCTGCCTTCTTTCAAGCTCACTTTGATGTACAAGGTGTGAAGCCAATCAGTTTTTTTTAAATCTAAATCTTTATTTTGAGTAATTATCTACAAACATAAACATTTTTAACATATAAAGAACAAAAAAAGGAGATTCGAACCATCCGCTTGTGTTACATGGTTTAAAAAGTATATTGAATTTAGACTTCCAACTAAGATGGAGTTTTGTTAGGATGTAGAGGAGTGCATATCCAACTCCTAAGTTGTTTATTAAATAGAAATCTCCCTCATGGAACAACAGTAAAACCAAGGATGCACAGTTCCCAGATCCAGGCTTCAGTCTGGGCTTGCTTAGCAATATTGCCAGCTTTGTGCAGAGGCCAGTCAGGATAGACAGTGTGCAAGCTTGAAAATGGAGTACAGGGTGGGGATGGGGCACCCCCCAGGTAGGAGATAGGGCCAGCCACACCAGAGCAACAGGGAGGCACCTGGGAAGCCAAGCATTTAGGGGCTACCACAATAACCAGCAACACTTGATGGAGTCTATCAGGGCCATAGTAAGGGATCGAGCTACCTCCTGGGGACTATGTAAGGAGAAGGAGAAAGAGAGAAGCCAAAACATAAATCTGGCTGGTCAGTTGATGAGCATTTATTAAAGCACTGGTGATACAAAGAAAGACAACCACCAGGATACTGAGCCCGAACCTACGTGTTCCAGTAAAAAGTAAGACCTGGTCTTAGCCAACACATCCAGCTCCAGGTGCCACCATGTGGTGCCTGACTATCCAAAAGTAAAGGAGACAGTACGGCCTGACCCATGCATGAAGCCACCAACCAGAGACAGGCTGTAGATATGAATCATTAGAAGAAAATGCCAAACACAATTACAAAATAGCAAAAAGGCCAAAGAAGAGAGCCTCAATAAGGTCAGGCGGAGCCTTGGAGACAAGAATGACCAGAACTGTAACATTAAGTGAAGTGAGAGCTAAGAAGGGAAAAAAAGGACATGAAGGAGAACTAAGAACTTAAAGCAGAGGGTGGAAACTCGGAAAATTAGAATGGGCCAAACAGAAAGTAGTAACTCTGTGAGACTACCAGAAATATTAAAACTAAAAGATTTTTAAAAGAGATGAAAATACGGGTGTGTCTACCATCAAAAGTAACCTGGTACACAAGTCATGGGGAGATAATCTAAGAAGACCTAAATGAAATTACTCCAATAGCGTCAGAGGGCAAAGTGAAAACATCAAGAACTGATTGGTCCTCTCCTAGAGCCCTAAATTGAAAACCTCTAGAAATATCTGCACCCAGAGACCCCAGATGAAAGCAAAAATACTACAAGCAGCCACAAAGAAAGAACTGAAATATCCAGGAACTAGAGTCAGGATCGCTTAAGACTTGGCATTTACCCACAATCAAGAAAAGGAAATGCCTAAATATTGTATTCTCAAAGGCAGAATATAAATGTTTTAAACCTAGAATAAATGCAAAACTTGGTATACTCCATCGGGGGAAGGAATGGACCTTTAATAGAGTAGAGACTTTGAGGCATTCTTGATGAAGGGTCCCACTCTGAGAGAGGAGTCAAGAGAAAACAAGGCTTACACACACATACATGCACACACACAAACATATGTATATATTATATATGTATGTCATATTTGCAAGGGAATTACACTTGACTAAATGCTTACATACTAATAATGGGAGAGAATAAGCAAGATTCCCTCCAGAACTCTCCTGTTATAAAGTTATAAAAGGTTAAAGCAGAAGCTAAGTAAGGTTAACAAAGGTCCTGGAGTGATTTTGTTTTCTTTTTTTATGATCTTAAGAATAGGAAGAAAAGGGAGAGAAGGGGGTGGGGGATCAAGTGCAAGAGAGGTAGAAGGTTGTCTTTAGAAATAGATGAGATGAGGTATATAAGATGACAAATGAACAAACATGGAGGAAGGACTGGGAGAATGGGTGTCCCAGGATCCTTAACTTTTATCTGAACCACACAAAAGAGGGTTGAACTCAAACCTACATGTAAGCGGGTCTGTTTAAAAATACATTAAACCCAGTGGTGATAGGGAGAAGGTTTAAGAGGGAGAACAGGGTCAATGAAAAGTCGCTTCTGAGTAAATTGCACCATCCAAGGTTGGTTCATGAAGGAGATATTAAAAGGCACCCAAAAAAGTGAAAATGTGTAATTAGGGGAGGGTGCAGGCAAAAAGAAACGAGACGTGAAGCAGAAACAGATCTCTTCAGTTGGAGGTCACTAGTGTAGGACCTCCTGCGTAAAGCGGGCTTGGAAGACGCACAAGACAGTAGCTTGGAGGGAAGTACGCGGTGGACCGTCGATTGTGAATTCTTTGAAACTGAAGAGAGGAGCAGAGTGAATTAGAAAGTGAAGCCCAGTTTTGATTCGGGCGTTTCTTCCTGGGTCATCTAGACCAGTATCTTCCTTTTGCAGGTTGTGGAACTGAGGCCAAGAGATTGCGACTCAAGAAGAGCCGTATGAGTAGCAGAGCTGACGTCTGAGCCTGGGCCACGGAATTTTGGCTCCAGTGCTTTTGCTGTATCGGCTGGTCTTACCAGGTTCTCCTGCCCGTGGCTTCATTCAGATTAGCACCTCATTTTTCAGATGGGTGAAACTGAGGACCAGGGGAATGCAGTAGATTCAGATCTGCCAAGATCCTTGGGACACATTTGGCAAACACTCTCATATGGGAGCTCTGTTACAGCTGGGGAATTTGGGAGGACAGCTGCCCTTTCCACATTGTGACTTTCCTCATCACGGTTTCCGTGTATTGTGTGTTGGCATAAGAAATTAAGTGGGAATTTTGGGGAAGTTTTGCAGAAGCCGCAGACAATACATGAAAGTCAAGAGATGATGTGGAGCCTATGACCAAATTACTTACCAATAAAGTACTGTAAATACCCCATAAAAGAAAAAGAAAAAAACTTAGACTTCTCTGGTATGAAGAGAGCCAAAAAATCTTACGTGGATTTTCTAGATCTCGGAGGTGCTCACACCTCACAATGTGAAAGAGATAACCGTATTTAGAAGTGTGGCCCTGGAGAGCAATAATCTGTGATTTGGCTTCATCTTGGAAGGAAAGGAAAGGTTTTCTGGTAGATCTATTCTTGGCCCTAGGCTGTTTCATCCTCTTATCAATACCTGGGCTGAAGGGATAGGGAAGTAGCATTCTCCTTAGGAGTTCAGGAGACATGAAGCTGGAAAGCAAAAGTAGTGCATTGGGTGACAGATTTTTAAATAATTATTTTAGTAGGCTAGAACATTTGGTGTGAGACACTTAACACAGTGCAAGGCACAGCATAGGTCCTTAATAAATGTTTATTAAAATTGGTCTCACGCAGTAGATGAGGGAAACGTGGCCAGACAGCACAGCTGTGATATAGATGTTGGGTTTGTTGACCGTGGGCCATTTGGGTTTGGCAGCTAAGGTGCATTTAGGGTCTGCTAAGAGGCCCAGTGATGAGATGGAGGGAGCTGGCGGCAACTGTTCTTTTCTTTCCTTGGTCACCTAACATCCAGGCTGCTGTTCAGAGTTCTGAGCACCACATTTCAGGAGGTTCCAGAGAAGGATGCCAGGATGAGAGCTTTCAGATGGCATGTCCTAAGTGTTCTTCAGTTTCATGGGGAAGTGCTTGATTTTTGAGAATATGCCCTGAAATACTAATAGCCTATGCCTCTTTGTAGAAAGGGCCTGTCGTCTTGGAAGAGGCAATGGAGGGGTATGTGGGGAACAAGGGACAGACAAGCCCTTCCTCATTTCAGCATTCCATAGCCATGTTACATTTGACCAGCTGAAGGGATCCTAAGGCAGTTCTCATCTAAATTAACTCAGACTATTGTCACCTGGCTCCAGAACCATGGCACTGATTTTTACCAAGTCACAGGCAAAATCAGACTCATTACTTTGTAATCAGATCATGCACTATCATTTAAGTAGCCTTTGCATTTGCCTTATCATCCTGAGAATATAAAGTTGACTTCCTGCTTTGCTTGTCTGATTTTAACACAGACGAAATAGTTTATAGTCATTCTCTGTTGTTTGTTTTAAATATCATCAGATCCCTGGCTATAATTCCCTCTTAAAATATAAGCTTCTTGAGGGTAAGAATACTCTTTTTATCCCCAGTGTTCAGTAAATAGCACGCAGCTCTGGAGAAAAAGGTCATCAGAGGGAGTGGGGGATCCTCTTCTCCCCCCACCCCCCCACCCCTGCCCCCCAGCCTTGGGTTTCAGGCCCCATTGTCTCTGCTGATAACTGCTAGCCATGTGACTTCCCCCGTTTCCCAGAGGTTTTAGTTTATTTATCTGTAAAATGAAGGGACATCTAACAGTCCAATTCTGTCACACTGAGTCTACAAACTTCTTTCTGAACCAGCTCCATAAACATTTCTTAAATGTCTGCATGTTCCTGTGTCTGCCTTAGGCACTGGGGATGATGCAGCAACAGAAGACAAAAAGTCTGCCTGCTCTGTTAAGCACTGGTTGTGAAAGGCAGTGCAGAAAGAGGAACGTCTTACCCCTTCTTCCCAGAGGTTTCTGCTTTGATTTTCAGGTGGAGGATGAGATGCACATGAATTTTTAATAGAAGCTTAGGACAATGATTTTTGAATGTTAGCACCACCCACAGATTGCTAGCTCATTTTTGATTTTTTGATTTAAAAAACTCCTCAAAATAGCAGTTTTGCACACCAGTTTTCAGTCTAGGCGTTTATATAAATGATTCACGTAGTGCTTTATGGTAGCTATCCTCTTATCTGTACTGAGAAAATGACTTGCCTACAGTTCTTGCTCTTATCAAGGCATTTTAGCCCCGCAATGAATCAGCCCACAGAGACCCTGTCGTTGTGTGCAGCCCTGATTTGTAGACTGCCAAGCCTCTGATGATACGAGGCTCCTGTAGAACTTGAGATGGGACTATGTTCTGGTTGGCTTAATAAGGACTATTCGCTGTTGTTAGTATTGTGGTATTTATAGTCTGTCTTTTATATCTGTTGCTTTGGGTCTATAGAATGTTGTTCTCTGAAAGATGGAATGCCTCCTGCCAGTACCTGGACCCTCTTAATTCTTTAACAATTTGCTTCTTGAGTGAGATATATTTGATTTTTTCCATTTAAATTACCCCTTTGAGGTATCTCTGAACTCAAGCTCTGGATTGGCTGTAACATTTCAAGTGCTCTGATCAGTTTTGTCACTAGCAATATCTTTAATCTTGGCTCTTGTTACCCAGGCTCCTCTGGATTACGCAAGTCAGTCCCAGTCACCATTGGATTACATCGACTATTCATTCAACTCCCTGTGAATCAGCTTTGTTCCACGAGCTTTGGAAAATACAAACATGAGGAAGGTGGATGCCCTTCCTTCAAGGAGGCTACAACCTAGCATGAGAAAGAATGCCTGTACACAGCTTTACTAAAAGTCAGTATGTAAATAGGTGTTGAGAACGAGAAACAGAATGAACCTTTAATGACTCTTTCCTCCTTTGAACACTGAAGGCATTTTCTCATGCCTAGAATGCCCTCCCTCCTCACCTGTGCCTTCTGTCTTCCTTGACTTCCTTTAAGTCCCA
Organism: Bettongia penicillata ogilbyi; assembly: GCA_023548195.1. Classification (NCBI taxonomy): domain Eukaryota; kingdom Metazoa; phylum Chordata; class Mammalia; order Diprotodontia; family Potoroidae; genus Bettongia; species Bettongia penicillata. The sequence goes on along the minus strand of JAJHZJ010000178.1, from coordinate 2,476,923 downwards.
GTTAAAATCTCATCTTCCAGGAACCTTTCCCAATCTCTTAATTGAGTGCCTTCCCCTGTTAATTATTTGCTCTTTGTCCTATATAGAGCTTACTTTGTAAGCATTGGCTCCCCTATTAGAGGGTAAGCTTCTTCACAGCAGGGGCTGTGTTGTGCTTCTTTCAGTGTCTCTCTTGCTTAGCACAATGCCTGAATATGCCATAGTGGGTACATAAAGGTTTACTGACAGTCAAGACTTTACCTCTTTACTTCAAAAATGAAGTTAAGGGCTGTGAGGACAAGCCAGTACCAGACATATACATGATTGATACTATATAAGTCCTAGTAGATGAGGATGCTCAATAAGTAATGTGGTATAGGGCATCATGTCAAATTCAAATAGAAAATGATTCCTGTTTGGCCGCAGTATTGACTTGGAAAACCATAAATTTATGTTGCAATGTATCATTATTTTGTTGACCATTTCACAATTACATGGTTGGACAGCACTTGGTATGGGTCAGGAGTTTGACGCCCCTGGTGTATGGAGTAAAGGCTTGAGGATCTAACAAACCTGGGGTGACTCAGTGCCCTTGGTGATTCTCTGAAGACTATAACTTACAAGGGAGGTGTTGATTTGCATTGTGGATGAGTTTGCACACTGAATCTCACAGGTAACTCCAAAGCAAACTGAGACCAAGTTGTGAGTTCCATATGGGTCACTGAGCAACCTGGAAAGCTAATGGATTTGGGCTGAGCCCTGTCCCTGTCCAGAACAGGGAGGCTGCTAGTCCTTGCTCTCCTTTGTTCTGACAGTCAAGAAGCAGGAATGAGATAGTCCCTGTGAGTATCTGCAAAATAGGAACATACGGTGCCAAATAATTGTGGGGAGGAGGTAGAATGGAACAGATGGAGGCTAATGACTTCATGAGAAACCAAGAAATCACAAAACAAAACCAAAAGAATGAAAAAATGGAAGAGAATGTGAAATATTTCATTGGAAAAACAACTGACCTGGACAATAGATCCAGGAGAGACAGTTTAAAAATTATGGGACTACCTGAAAGCCATGATCAGAAAAAGAGCTTAGACATCATCTTTCATGAAATTATCAAGGAAAACTGCCCTGATATTCTAGAACCAGAGGGCAAAGTAAATACTGAAAGAATCCACCAATCACCACCGGAAAGAGATCCAAAAAGAGAAACTCCTAGGAACATTGTGGCCAATTTGTGGCCAAATTCCAGAGTTCCCAGGTCAAGGAGAAAATATTGCAAGCAGCTAGAAAGAAACAATTCCAGTATTGTGGAAATACAATCAGGATAACACAAGATCTAGCATCTTCTACATTAAGGGATCGAACAGCGTGGAATATGATATTCCAGAAGTCAAAGAAGCTAGGACTCAAACCAAGAATCACCTACCCAGCAAAACTGAGTATAATACTTAAGGGGAAAAAATGGTCTTTCATTGAAATAGCATTCATTGAATGCTTTCAAGCATTCTTGATGAAAAGACCAGAGCTGAAAAGAAAATTTGACTTCAAATATGAGAAAGAAGAGAAGCACGAAAAGGTAAACAGCAATGAGAAGTCATAAAGGACTTGGTAAAGTTGAAGTGTTTACATTCCTACATGGAAAGACAATATTTATAACTCTTGAAACTTTTCAGTATCTGGGTAGTTGGTGGGATTACACACACACATACCACACACATATACACACACACACACACAGCAGAGAGCACAGAGTGAATTGAATAGGATAGGATTATATCTTTAAAAAATGTAGTGAAGCAGTGAGAGAGAAATACATTGGGAGGAGAAAGGGAGAAGTGGAATGGGACAAATTATGTCTCATAGAAGAGGCAGGCAGGAGACTTTTTAGTGGAGGGAAAAAGAGGGGAGGTGAGAGAAAAATATGAAGTTTACTCTCATCACATTCCACTAAAGGAAGGAATAAAATGCACACTCATTTTGGTATGAAAATCTATCTTACAATACAGGAAAGTGGGGGAGAAGGGGATAGGGTGGGGAGGGATGATGGAAGGGAGGGCAATGGGAGGAGGGAGCAATTTGAAGTCAACACTCTTGGGGCAGGACAGGATCCAAAGAGAGAACAGAAGCAATGGGGGGCAGGATAGGATGGAGGGAAATATAGTTAGTCTTACACAACATGACTATTATGGAAGTCATTTGCAAAACTACACAGATATTGCCTTTGTTGAATTGCCTGCCTTCCCAAAGGGAATGGGTGGGGAGGGAGGGATAAAGAGAAGTTGGAAGTCAAAGTTTTAGGAACAATTGTTGAGTATTGTTCTTATTACTAGGAAATAAGAAATACAGGTAATGGGGTATAGAAAGTTATTGGGCCCTACAGGACAAAAGAGAAGATGGGGACAAGGGAAGGGAGGGGAGAGATGTTAGAGGAGCGGGCAGATTGGGGATAAGGGCAATTATAATGTTTGGTGTTTTGGGGTGGGGGGGAGGGGAGAAATGGGGAGAAAATTTGGAACCCAAAATTTTGTGAAAATGAATGTTAAAAGTTAAATAAATTTTTTAAAAAGGCATCATTGATGGTGCAATCTCAAATATTAGTGCAACTGAAAACAAAAAAAAAATTGCTTTTAACAGTACAGAATTCCAACAAATCTATTAGTACACCAAGGTGGCCTTCTTTTCCCAGCAGAGAAAGACACCAAGCTTGCTATGAATGTAGTAAATCTTACATGGGCACATGAGGACAGAAAGCTCAGAGATATCAGAAGACCTGAATTCAGGTCCCACCTCAGGCACATACTTGCTGTGTGAACCTGGGGAAGTCACTTAACTTCTCTTTGTCCCTAGGCCACTCTGTAGAATACTAAATTGCCAATTATGTGCCAATAACTGGAGGAATTTCCCTATTAGGTGTCTGTCATAATGAAAGCATGCTTATTTGCCTATAAATACACATATATGTATGGAATGTATGATGTACATAAATAATGAGCCTAAAAGGGAAATGACATACGTCTGATGAGCCTGACTTCCAGGATTGAGTCCTCACTGGCTAATCTCGCATTGCAGATGGGGGACACACATATATTTAACTCATGCCAAATGCCTGATTTTGGACCATATAGTGTAGTGCATAGAGAACTCTTCAGGAAGACCTGGCCTCAAGAATCACCTTTGACCCATATTGACTGTGTGATCCTGGGCTAAGTTATGTCAAGTCCCGGTTCTCTTTTCACTATAAGCTACGGAGAAGATACTGAAGTAAAGGGATTTTCAGGTTCAGTCAATCCCTGTTTGTATACCAAATATAATCCACTACCAATCCACTGTGAGTCCATGTTTTGTTGTTAGCATGGGGGCACCTGTACTTACCCACAGGAAATTACAATATTTTGTAAGCCTTAATTGATCTACCCAATACTTTTGAAGAACCACTAATAAAGATTTTAAAATTGGAAAAAAAAAGGGCCTCTTGCAGCTCATGAGCTGGGAAAGAACAGGGAGGGGCAATGGGGAGGGAGAGCATTCTAGACCTCGGACAATGGCTCATGCAGAGAGGGCAGACATGGGGTTTTGTGTGTGAATGAGCACACAGACCTGTGACATGGGCCCTGAAGGTTGTGAGGGGAAGTAATGAGGATTCTGGAAAGAGATTGGAATCACGTTCTGAATGGGGGTTTGGACTAAATAGAGTTTTTGTTGGATCCAGGTCATAACAAAGATAGAACCACTGGAGTTTATCGAGCAGGAGAATGGGATGGCCAGGCCTGTATGGTCAGATAGCTTTTGGGTAGCTGTTTGAAGGTTGGGATGGAAAAAGCAAAGGACTGGAGGCAGGGAATCCAGCTTCTTCAGTAATCCAATCAGGAGATGAATTGGGGTGGTGACTGTGTGAGTGGAAAAAGGAGGATCCGAATGAAGAATGCATTTTAAATATTGATCAATTGGAATGTCCAAAAGACAGCTTGAATCAAAACAGAGTGAAAGGCGAGGCGCCACAGCTTTTTAGCTTGCTTACCTCAAGGTATCTTTCTTAATTATGGAGGTAGATTCAAAAAGATTTGGCCCTGATTGCATATGTGAGATGAGTGAGGTAAGAGTTTTGAACCTGGATAAATGGAAGAATGGTAGGGCCTTCACAAAAAGAGGGAAGTTTGGGGAAAAGAGAATGAATTGTTTCCAACAGTTTGATTTTGAGATGCCTTCAGGACATCCTGTTTAAAATGCCCTCAGATTAATTAGGTGTCATAACCAATAAATGGTGATGTTTGACTTTAGTGGCAATGATTGGCTATGGAGATTTGCAAGTCTTCTGCATGGTGATAATACTCATACCCATGGGTACTGATGAGGTTACTAAGATAGAATGTGTAGATGAAGGAAAGAAGTTCTGACCTAACCTTTGGACACACCCATAGTTAGGGGATTTGATATGTTTGATGAATCTGCCTAAGAGACTGAGAAGGAGCAGCCAAAACAGGCGAAAGAGCCAATAGAGACGTCATGAAAACTCAGAGGAAGCAGAGTAGCATCCACCAGGGGTCCTTAACATTTTTGGTGTCAAAGACCCCTGTGGACTCTCAGAAAAATATTGGTTTTAAACTCCTAAAAGAAATTATGTGGTACTCTAAAGGAAGCTAGTTACATTGAAATAGTCTGTCTTATCTGTGTATACCTCTCTCTCTGTCTATCTGCCTGTCTACCGTAATGTTAATTGAATGGGAAGATCTTTCCTGCCGTCATTAGGCCTTTTTTACCTGCTTTGAGCTTGGGCCCATCTGACTGCTGTGATGAAGCTTGAGTCACATGGAGCCCGCAGTGGGAGGAGCTTGCTGAAGAGGAGCAGGAAGTGAGAGTAAGGCAGAGAAACTAGCATGAGTGAGAAGAGGAGGAATTTTGCCTAGGGGAACTTGTTTGTGGGGAGCCCTAAGGATCATAATGAAAAAAACATCAGAATTGGAAGTTATTAGATCATTGGTGCCTTTAGAGAGAGCGTTTCAGTTGAGAGATGAATTTGTGGGAAGGCTTGGGGATATTAGTGCTCCCTGGATTGGTGATGTGTGAAAAATTCTTTGTTACCATAGTGGAATTATCTTTCTGATATCTGAATAAATATGGGACAGCTAAGTGGTACAGTGGATAGAGCACCAGTGCAGGAGTCAGGAGGACCTGAGTTCAGATCTCACCTCAGACACTTGACATTCACTAGCTTTGTGACCTTGGGGCAAGTCACTTAACCCCAGTTGTCTCATCCTGGGTCATCTCCAGTCATCCTGATGAATATCTGGTCACTGGATTCAGATGTCTCTGGAGGAGAAGTGAGAGGCTGGTGACCAGCACAGGCCCTCCCTCACTCAAAACACTGTCAAATGCAAGTCATGTCATTATTTCTCTGATGGCATGGTCTTCTTCGGCAATGAAGGACGAACATACACATCTGAATAAATATCTTGATTTTGTCTTTGAGGAAGATAGTTTGTTGTATTTTGTGATTCAACATTGGAAATATGTCTGCATTTTTATAGCAGCTGCTGTAGGTATCACTTTGGCAACATACCTACCTTCCTACCTATCTATCTTCACTGACTCAGGATGAGAAATCCTGGTTTGCCGTGTTAGATGCTATGTTGTCAGATAGATCAAGAAGGATCATAATGAATAAAACATCAGAATCGGAAGTTATTAGATCATTGGTGTCTTTAGAGAGAGTGTTTCAGTTGAGAGATGAGATTGGAAGTCACATGGCAAAGGATTGATAAATGGGTAAAAGGAGAGGAGAAGGAAGTCAGAGGTCAGATCACTTTTTCAGAGAGTTTGTGAGAGGGAAGAGATCTTAAGAGGGTAGTTGGATCAAGGGAGGGTTTGTTGAGGATGGGAATCATGCTGGGTATATTTAGGCAGCAGGGAAGGAGTCATTAGAAGAGTAAAGAGTTTCAAGAGGTTAATGCTTTGTCTACTGTCACAGAGAGAGTGTGACAGAGCCAGGCTCCCTCCAGATCCAAACCGAGTCTAAAAATTGTGTCTTTTAGACTATGTAAGTTTATCCAGCAGTTTGTTAAAACAATCTATGAACATTACTTGACAGGACAGGAGAGTTTGTGGTGTTCCTGGCCAGTACACACTGAACTATTATTCAGTCAGTCTTTCAGGGCAGTATTGATATCCCACTGTTCATCAGACTTAGAAAGGTGCTACTAGCTGGGGTGACTTGGGTCATAAGTACTATGGGGAGGTGGGAAAGTTAATTAGCACAAGGAAAGAAAGAAAAGGAGATGTTACATGTTACATGTATGCGTGTGTAAATGTGGTGGGAGTAATCCAGGGTTGGGCTTGGTAAGGTGTGAGTATAGGTAGGACAAAAGGCCAAGGGAGTCAAGTGGAGAGGATAGTGTGGAATGAATTGGTTGACTATACTATAAGGTCAAGATTGGGAAGGAAAGTAAGTTAAGGCAAAACATGTATATGCATACTGAGGGAAGGAAGGAATTGAGATCTTGGGGAGGACAAAGAATGGGCTTAGGGAGAGATGGAACATTGGGAGGCTAGTCTTAAAAGGAATTCATAATGTATGATCATGGAAGTAGGACATATATGGGTAAGCATGTGATGTGATGTGTCTCTACCTATGTCTGTGGTGAATGAATAGATCACCAGAGTGCCAGCAGGTCACGGAACCATGATCCTAGAGTATTTGATGGAAATGTACATCATCCTCTAATGGCCAGAGTTTGGGTAGAAAGCAGGAAGAGGTGGGGCTGGTAGACACTAATCACCAGGATTTGGATCATGTGATATGTTTGAATAAGTGATGCTCAGAGGAGGAGGAGATGTTGCTAAATGTGAGTGACAGTATCTAGAAATGGTCATGGGGGCAAGGAATGTATCTACTCCACCAAGATCATTGTGTTTGAAATAGGAGGCCAGTATTAGAAGGAATACCAGGAATGGAGTATCTTGTGTGGAATCCAAAAGATGTCAGGCTTCTAAGGTCAACGGAAATTGAGTCAATTTCAGTGGCCGTAGGGTAGAGCTGGAGTGGGAAGTGGGAAAGGGAGGTAGTTGACTTGAGGTAGATGGAGGGGAGAGAAGCAGGGACTGGGAGGCAGCGACGGATTCACTGTCTCTGGGAGGGGAGAGTTCAGAGTGGTAGGAATTTGGTTATCGTGGGAAATGAGTGGCTGGTTCCTAATCACTCTGCAGACAGGTGCACAATGCCATGTGGAGTCTGAAGAGGTCTGGGCTTCCCCAGATCTGTCTGGGGCTTCTACTTAGAGGCTGAAGCTCCTAGCATAGCTGGAGAAGGTTCTTGGTGTGATGGTTTGGCTGCATGTGAAGCATTCTGTTCAATTTTGTCAGTCACAGAGGATTTATTAAGCACTTCTTGCCTGCCAGAAGCTTCTGTTCTCCATCAGCAGGGACATATATGCGTAAGTAAGAATAGACAAAATGGTTCCAGGGTGGAGTTTTGGTTGGGTTTTTGTGGTTGTCCTTGGTTTTTGTTGGGGGTGGGGTGGAAGGGGAGCAGCTGGAGGCATTAGTCTGGAGAAGAGAACACTAGGAGAAGGGAGATTGTAGTTGTCTTCAAGTACTGAACAGCTGTTATGAACAGGCAGACTGCAATGGTTATTCTGGATTTGAGTGGGTCAGGCTAGGAGCAGTGAGTACAAGTTGGGTACAGGCAGAGTTAGGCCAAATATGGGGAGTAGGTTGGAGAACAAACCAACTTGCCAGTAATGAACGAGAGCTTCCCCAGCCTGGAACAGGTTGTTTTAATAGATCCTTGTAGCGCCAGTGCAGTACCCACAGAAGCTACTATGGATATGTGTGTGTATTTCTGGGGTTAAATTCGCAAAATAAAAACACTCTTCCTCAAAGACCAAACCAAGACATTTATTCAAACACCAGAAAGCCATATCCGTCATAGTAACAAAGAAATCTGTACACATCAATTCAGGAAGCATGGCCATCCCCAACCCTTCCCCACAAATAAGCTCCCTCTCTCACTCACGCTAGCTGCTCTGCCCTACCTGCTCTCTCCCAGCTCTGCTTCTCTGTCTCAGCTCCACCTTTCCTGTTCTACCCATTAAGCAAGCTCCTCTCACTATGGGCTCCATGTGACTCAAGCTGTGGGCTGGGCCAAAGCTCAAAACAGGTCACATGGGCCTATTAATGGGCAGGGAAGATCTTCACATTCCCTTAGCATTACAGTCCTCTTTTGGTGGAGCTCTTCAAGCAAAGGCTGGATGATTGATCACTTGCTGGCAATGCTGTAGAGGAAGTTCTTGTTCAGAAGTTCTGTGTGTGACTTAGATCCATGGAATTGGTGCTGGAACGAATCTTAGAGATCTGTTAGTTTGCTCTTTTACAGATAAGGAAATTGGGGCCCACAGAATTAACACCCAAATTACATTCTAAATTCAGTCCTCGTAGGCCACCTTCTGGCCAGGCTGATCAGAGGAGGCTTCTGGATAGGGAGTGTGAGTAACTGAGGCTGATCAGAGCGTATTGCTAACAGGGCAGGCTGGGGCTGTAGTCCAACACCCTCCTTTTAGAGTTGAAGAAATGGAGATGTCCTAATAGGACTTGGCCATGATATCAGAGCCACAGATGGAGACCATTGTATCTGCCTCAGTTTCTAGTCTTCTTTGCATTGTATCCCACTGCTCAGAGGCTTAAAGTTGCACATGGATGATGAATGAGCTGTTCGTGTGCGTAGCTGGCATATATTATTGAATGGAGGAAAGTCTCTCTCTGAATGTATTGTTATGGAATCCTAAGGTTCAAACAAGTGAAAGTGATCTAGGACACCCCTCACAGGTTGGGGCAGCAGGGCCAAGGAAGCCATATTGAGCTCTGTACTTTGTCTACCGTACCATGCTGCTGCTGGAAGGTTTTACATTTTTAGATATTTTAGAATACAGGAATATCTATATTCCTTGGAAATCAATCAGTAAGAATTGAAGGGTCTTCTGTGGTTACAGAGATGAAGTCAAGACATTACTTGTCTTTGAGGAGTTTACATTCTGGGGAGGGTGGCTAGGATCAATTTGAGTACATGTAAGAAGATACACCAAGTATGTTTAAAATACATAGAATTAAATTTTTGTTGGGGGAGGGTATGACAGTAATTGGAGGGATTGGGAAAGGCTTGAGTTTTAAAGACTGGAGATGTCCTTAAAAGTCATGTTGTTGTTCAGGTGTGTCTGACTGAGAGCCCATTGGGGGTTTTCTTGGCAAAGATACTGGAATGGTTTGCCATTTCCTTTTCCAGTTCATTTTACAGATGAGGAAACTGAGGCACAGGGTTAAGTGACACCCAGGGTCACACAGCTAGTCAGTGTCTGAGGCTGGATTTGAACTCAGGAAGATGAATGTTTCTGCCTCTCAGCCTGGCAACTCTATCCCTGCACAATCTAGCTGCCAATTGGAATTACAGGTAGTTGTTATATCAGTTGGACAAATGTAAACACTAACACCAAGGTATCAAACATTAATTCATATTCTTTCTAGGAGCCTTTTCTTCATCAGTGCAAAAGACCCTACAGAAGCAATGGGGAGAAATTCTGGGGCTCTCCTAGATCCCACAAGCATAGATGGAGGTGCCCAGGGTTGGTGCCTAAAATAGCACCTGACTATCATGCTCCTGCATATGGTGTCAGTCGACCTGTGGACCTTGGGCTTGACAGAAGAAAGGAAATTCTTTAATTTATTGATAAGGGAATCAGACTGTGAACTGGGCCAGAGTAAAGTGGTCCATACCCACCAGGATGGCCGTCACTTGTGATGCAGAAGTCACAATTGAGAATTTTGAGCTTCACACAAGCTATGTAACTTGAAAACATTAAAGACATTTATTTGGACTATGATCTGGGTTTTTTACTTTGAACTGAAAGCAGGAATCCACAAGTCAGCTGTCTAAAGTGGGATTTGAATTCAGGTTTAATTGTAGATGTTGTACGCTGTGAAAAATCCATTCAGACAACGAAAGCTATTCAACAGCTCCTCGCATTTATTAAGTGCTTCCTCTGTGCCAGGCAATTTGCTACATGTTGGTGATACAAATATCAGGGAATTCTACAAAGTGCTTCCATAATAATGGAGAGAGCTGACTTTCAAAGGCCAAAAGGGGGCATGTCTTGGAGCTGGTAGCCAGAAGTGAAGAGGAGGCCTGATTGTGGAAAAATAAGATGAAAACTTGCCTTGCCTGCCCACGGCAAACATGAATAAACAGATCTAATTTTTTTTATTGAAAACTATTTTCTGTCTTTAGATGAGTGGAATGATGGAGAGAACACTGGACTTGGTTTCAGAAAGACCTGAAATCAGATCCTGTGGTTTACGCTAGCTGTGTGACCCCAGTGCATCTTCACCTGCAAAGTGATGCATTTGGGCCTCAGTGACTTGTAAGGCGTCTTTGTCTTGTAGTTTTCAGCCTGTGATCCCAAGACCAGAAAGACTGCTAAGCAATGGGGCGCAGTCAGCCCTAAGGGCTGTTACTCAGCTCGCCACTTCCTCGCTCTAATTCCTCCTGTCTGTATTGTGTTTGTACACAATTGTTGTATGCTGCTTCAGCAGACTGTGAGTTCCTTGAGAGCAGAGGGACCATCTTATCTTTCTTTGTATACTCTGCATTTAGCACACTGCCTGGCTCTTAGGAGATGCTTAATAATTGTTTATTAACTTGATGAGTTAATGGTTAGTAAATGGCAGATAAGCTTTCCTGATTGAGGACCTAATCTGTAGAAACTTCTAATACACTTAGATGTTGAAACTTTTAGCAGGAAGTAAAAAACTTTTTGCTTTACATTGGTTGGACAGTCATCAGCAATAAACATGGTTTTTAAAAAAATTTTATTAATTTTATTTATTTTTATGTTCTACAATCACTACCATATAACTTAGATTTTTTTTTCCACTACCTACCCCATACCTCCTTCCTCCTTCCCCAAGATGGTGTATAATTCTGTATAAGATCTATACATACATTCCTATTAAATACATTTTCACTGTAGTCTGTAGTCATGCTGTGTAGAAGAACTAAAATGAATGGGAGAAATCGTATAACAAACCAAAACATAATTACACACAAAAAAAATGATCTGCTACATTCTGTGATTGACTTCCATAGTTCTTTCTCTGAATGTGGAAGGCATTTTGTCTTAGAAGACCATTGGGATTTTTTTTTTAAGTCCTTGCATTGCATTGAAGTTCTAAGTCTACCAGAAAAAACTCTCACACACTGTGATCCTTGCTGTGCACAAAGTTCTCCTGGTTCTCCTCCTTTTCACTCAGCATCAGATCATATAAGTCTTTCCAGGCCTCTCTGAAGTCTTCTTGTTCATCCTTTCTTATAGCACAGTAGTATTCCATTACATTCATATACCATAATTTATTCAGCCATTCCCCAATTGATGGGCATCCCCTTGACTTCCAGTTTTTGACCACCACAAAGAGAGCTGCTATAAATATTTTTGTACATGTGGGACCCTTTCCCATTTTTATGATCTCTTGGGGATACAGTCCTAGAAATGATATTGCTGGGTCAAAGGGTATGCACATTTTTGTAGCCCTTTGGGCATAGTTCCAAATTGCTCTCCGGAATGGTTGGATCACCTTATAGCTCCACCAGCAATGAATTAATGTTCTAACTCTCCCACATCCTCTCCAACATTTATCATCTTCCTGTGCTGTCATGTTTGCCAATCTGATACGTGTGATGTGGTACCTCAGAGTTGTTTTGATTTGTATCTTTCTAATCAAAAGTGATTTAGAGCATTTTTTCATATAATTATAGATATCTTTAATTTCTTCCTCTGAAAATTGCCTGTTCATATCCTTTGACCATTTATCAGTTGGAGAATGATTTGTGTTGTTGTACATTTGACTCAGTTCTCTTATGTATTCTAGAAATGAGGCCTTTATTCCCGAGATTAGCTATAAAAATTCTTCCCTAATATACTGTATCCCTCTGAATATTAGTTGCATTGAGTTTGGTTGTACAAAAGGTTTTCAGCTTAATGTAATCAAAATTATCCATCTTGCACTTCATAATGCTTTCTATCTCTTCTTTAGTCAAAAATTCTTCCCTTCTCTATAAATCTGATAAATACACTATTCCTTGTTCCTCCAGTTTGTCCATAGTATCTGTCTTTATACCTAGATCGTGTACTTATTTGAACTTTATTCTTGGGTATGGTGTCAGGCATTGGTCTATGCCTAGTTTCCACCACACTTACCTAGTTTTCCCAGCAATTTTTGTCAAACAGTGATTTCTTATCCCAGAAGCTGGGGTCCCTGGGTTGATCAAACAGTAGATTGCTATATTCCTTGCCTACTATGTCTTGAGTGCCAAGTCTATTCCACTTCTCTACCCTTCTGTTTCTTAGCTAATACCAAGTGATTTTGATAATTGCTACTTTATAATACAATTTGAGATCTGGTAGCACTAGGCCATCTTCCCTAGCATTTCTTTTCATTAGTCTCTTTGATATTCTGGACTTTTTTGTCTTCCAGATGAATTTTGATATTATTTTATCCAGCTCTGCAAAATAATTATCTGCTAGTTCAATTGGTATGGCACTAAATAAGTAAATTAATTTAGGTAGAATTGTCGTTTTTATTATATTGGCTTGGCCTGCCTGTGAGCAACTGATGTTTTTCCCACTTTAGGTCTGACTTTATTTGTGCAATAAGTGTCTTGTAATTGTGTTCATATAGTCCCTAGGTTTGTTTTGGCAGGTAAACTCCCAAATATTTTATAGTGTCTACCCTAGCTTTAAATGGGATTTCTCTTTCTATCTCTTGCTGTTAAACTTTGTTACTAATATATAGGAGTGCAGAAGATTTGTGCTCGTTTATTTTGTAACCTGCAACTTTGCCAAAGTTGCTTATTATTTCAAGTAGTTTTTCACTTGAATCTCTGAAATTCTCTAAGTATACCATCATATCATCTGTGAAGAATGATAACTCAGTTTCTTCTTTGCCTATTCTAATTCCTTCAATTTCTTTATCCTATCTAATTGCTACAGCTAACACTTCTAGTACCATATTGAATAATAGTGGTGATAATGGACATCCTTGTTTCACCCCTGATCTTATTGGAAATGCATCTAGCTTATCCCCATTGCATGTAATGCTTGCTGAAGGTTTTAGGTAGATCCTGCTTATTATTTTATGGAAAGTTCCCTTTATTCCTATGCTCTCCAGTGTTTTTAATAGGAATGGGTGCTGTATTTTGTCGAAAGCTTTTTCTCCTTCTATTGAGATAGTCATGAGATTTCTGTTAGTTTTGTTGTTGATCTGATCGATAATGCTAATGGTTTTCCTAATATTGAACCAGTCCTACATTCCTGGTATGAATCCCTACCTCATCATAATGTGTTATTCTTGTGATAAGGTGCTGTATTCTTTTTGCTAAAATCTTATTTAAAATTTTTGCATGTATATTCATTGGAGAAATTGGTCTATAATATTCTTTCTCTGTTTTGTCTCTCCCTGGTTTAGGTATGAAAATCACATTTCTATCATAAAAAGAATTTGGAAGGACCTCTTCCCCAATTTTCAAAAACAGTCTATATAGTATTGGAATTAACTGTTCCTTAAATGTTTGATAGAATTCACTTGTAAATCCATCTGGCCCTGAAGATTTTTCCTAGGGAGTTCATTGATTGTTCAATTTCTTTTCCTGGGATGGAGTTGTTTAGGTATTCAACTTCCTTTTCTGTTAATCTGGGCATTTTTTTTTTTAAAATATTCATCCATCTCATTTCAATTGTTGAATTTATGGGCATAAATTTGGGCAAAATAATTTCTAATTACTGTTTTAATTTCCTCCTCATTGCAGGTGAGTTCACCCCTTCCACTTTTGATATTAGTAATTTGGTTTTCTTCTTTCTTTTTTTAAATCAAATTTACCAAAGATTTATCAATTTTATTAGTTTTTTCATAAAACCAACTATTGGTTTTATTTATTAGTTCAATAGTTTTCTTAATTTCAATTTTATTCATCTCTCCTTTGGTTTTCGGTATTTCTAATTTGGTATTAACTTGAGGATTTTCGATTTGTTGTTTTTCTAGCTTATTCAGCTGCATGCCCAAGTCATTGATCTCCTCTTTCTCTATTTTATTCATGTAGGCATTCAAAGATATAAAACTTCCCCTAAGAACTGCTTTTGCAGTATCCCATAAGATTTGATAGGTTGTCTCATTATTGTCATTCTCTTGAATGAAGTTGTTGATTTTTTCTATAATTTGTTGTTTAACCCAGTCCTTCTTTAGGATTAGATTATATAGTTTCCAATTAATTTTTGATTTGTCTTTCCATTATTACATATAATTTTTATTGCATTATGATCTGAGGATACGTTGACTATCTCTGCCTTTCTGCACTGGTTTGTGAAGTTTTTATGCCCCACAATTTTTGTATATGCCATGTACCACTGAGAAAAAGGTATATTCCTTTCTGTTCCCATTCACTTTTCTCCAGAGAGCTATCAAATCTACCTTATCCAGAGTTTTATTTACCTCCTTAACCTTTTTCTTGTTTATTTTGAGGCTAAATTTATCCAGTTCAGAGAGGGGGAGGTTAAGATCCTCCACTAGTATAGTTTTGCTGATATCTATTTCTTCCTTCAACTCGCCCAATCTCTCCTCTAAGAATCTGGTTGCTATACCACCTGGAGCATGCATGTTTAGTAATGATATTGCTTCATTGTTTATGGTGCCTTTTAGAAGGATATAGTTTCCTTCCTTATCTCTTTTGATTAGATCTATTTCTGCTTTTGCTTTGTCTGAGATTAGGATTGCTACTCCTGCTTTTCTTACATCAACTGAAACATAATATATTCTGCTCCAACCTTTTACCTTCACCCTGTGTGTATCCCCCCGTTTCAAATGTCTTTCTTGTGAACAACATATTATTGGATTATGGCTTTTAATCCATTCTGCTATCTGTCTGTGTTTTATGGGAGAGTTCATTCCATTCTCATTCACAGTTATGTTTACAATCTGTGTATTTCCCTCCATCCTCTTTCCCACCATTTGTGCTTTTAGTTCTCCCGTCTCCCTTCCCTGCCTCAGTAGTTTTCACTTTTCACCACCACCTCCTGCAGTCTTCCCTTCCTTCTTTTAGCCCCCCTTTTACTCCACTTTACCCTTACTACTTCTTCCCTCCTTTTTAACTTCCCCTCCCCTTTCTTCCCCCTTCTCCTTCTACTGCCTATAGAGCTAATTAGAATTATATACTTAATTAAGTTGATTGTTCCCTCCTTGAACCAAATCAGATGAGAGTACCTCTCAATGCTCATCTCCTTCCCCTCTTTCCCTCTACTATAATTTTGTACTTCTTCCTATGATGTCATTTACCATGTTCTGCTTCCTCCTTTTCACATCTTCTTTTACAATCCCTTCACATGCTTAAATCATATTTTTATCATCACATCATTTACTTTATACCCATTCCCTCTGTGTATATCCCTTTTATATTTCATAATAGATGTACAATTCTCAAGATTAGCAGGTATCATCTTCCGTTATAGGGAGGTAAACAGTTTGCCCTAATTGAGTAAGAAGTTCTTGGTTTTTTTTCCCTCTGTTTACCTTTTTACACCTCTCTTAAGACTTGTGTTTGGGGGGGCGGAGCCAAGATGGCGGAGTAGAAGGACGCACATTCACGAGCTCCGAGCCCACAACCCATGGAATTGAGGTAAAAGGAGAGCCCCATAAATTCTGAATCTCTGCAGGGGGTGCATAAACATAGGGGAAGAGATTTCCGTTCCACTGAACCCTGGAGAGCCATCCCCGGGGTCCATCGCAGCCAGGAAAGCGGACCCCACCCCCACCCCTGGCCGCGACCCAGAGAAGCTGACCTGAGCAGACTTCAGAGAGGAAAGCTCCGGGAGAATCTCCGGCAGCCGGGAAAGTCCCTCTGCCCACAGAAGCTAAAGGTCAGTTAAAAAGAAGCCTGCGCTAGGGGAGGGGAGCGGGCCCCCTTGGGAGGAAGCGGCGGCGGCAGAGACGGGGGCAGGAAGCGGCGGAGGCAGAGGCGTGGGCGGGCGGCTGAGGCGGCAACGGCCCGGGACTCAGGAATCCCCCAGCAGCAGGCAGGATCTTCAATACTGAAGGTCTTTCCAACCTGAGGGAGCCGAGCAGGGGAGACGGCCCTGCCCCCACCCTGCTCTACTGCTGAACGCCTCTGAATAAAACCCCCAAGGGAGCTGAGCACAGCAGGCGGGGTCCCCCACCCCGCCCCCATCGGCTCTGTTCCTGAAAGTCTCTTCAGAAAGCCCCTGAGGGCCCAAGCTAGGAAGCGGCCCTGCCCCCACCCTGCGCCAGAACTAAAGCTTGCCGCGGGAAAGCGCATTTGAATCTCAGAGGTCAAGTACTAGCTGGGCGGATCCAGGCGGAGGTGGAAAGGAATCTCAGAAGTCAAGTAACTGGCTGGGAAAATGCCTAGAAAGGGAAAGAAAAATAAGACTTTAGAGAGTTTTTTCCAACAAATGCAAATGATCCCGACCTTCGGATCTGATGGGGAGGACAAGGACGTATTTTTCCCATCAGGGAAAGATGTGGAGGGCGGGGCCTCAGTACCCCAGACACCCCAGGGGGGTGTTGGGTGGGCTCAGGCCTTGGAAGAGCTTAAAAAGGATTTTGAAAAGCAAGTTAGACAGGTGGAGGAAAGACTGGGAAGAGAAATGACAAAGATGCAAGAAGAGTATGAAAAAAAGGTCAATATCTTGGTAAAGGAGTCCCAAAAAAATGCTGAGGAAATTAACACCCTGAAAAATAGGCTCACTCAATTGGCAAAAGAGGTTCAAAAAGCCAATGAGGAGAAGAATGCATTCAAAAGCAGAATGAGCCAAATGGAAAAAGAGGCTCAAAAGCTCACTGAATTTAATAGTTCTCTCAAAATTAGAATGGAACAGATGGAGTCTAATGACTTTATGAGAAACCAAGAAATCACCAAACAAAACCAAAAGAACGATAAAATGGAAGAGAATGTGAAATATCTCATGGGAAAAACAACTGACCTGGAAAATAGATCAAGGAGAGACAACTTAAAAATTATGGGACTACCTGAAAGCCATGATCAAAAAAAGAGCCTAGACATCGTCTTGCATGAAATTATCAAGGAAAACTGCCCTGACATTCTAGGACCAGAGGGCAAAATAAGTATTGAAAGAATCCATCGATCACCACCTGAAAGAGATCCAAAAAGAGAAACTCCTAGGAACATTGTGGCCAAATTCCAGAACTCCCAGCTCAAGGAAAAAATCTTGCAAGCAGCCAGAAACAAACAATTCCAGTACTGTGGAAATACAATCAGGATAACCCAAGATCTAGCAGCTTCTACATTAAGGGATCGAAGGGCGTGGAATAGGATATTCCAGAAGGCAAAGGAACTAGGACTCAAACCAAGAATCACCTACCCAGCTAAACTGAGTATAATACTGCAAGGGAAAATATGGTCTTTCAATGAAACAGAGGACTTTCAATCATTCTTAATGAAAAGACCAGAGCTGAAAAGAAAATTTGACTTTCAAACACAAGAATGAGAGGAAGCATGCAAAAGTAAACAGCAAGGAGAAGTATTAAGGGACTTACCAGAAATGAACTGTTTGCATTCATACAGGGAAGGACAATATTTCTAACTCTTAAAACTTTTCAGTATCTGGGTGGTTGGTGGGATCACACATACACATGTACACGCATGCATACACATACACACATGCATTCACATGCAGAGACAGAGAGCACAGATTGAACTGAATAGGATGGGACCATACCTTAAAAGAAATTAAGGTAAATGGTGAGAGAGAAATGTAGTGAGAGGAAAGAGGGGGAAATGGAAGGGGGTAACTATATGTCATTTAAGAGGCAAGTAGGAGATGTTTTTAGTGGAGGGAAAAAGAGGAGAGCTGAGGGAAAAAAAAACAAACAAACAAACAAACAAACAAAAGTTTACCCTCATCACATTTGACTAAACGAAGGAGTGAAATGCACACTCATTTTGGTATGAAAACCTATCTTACAGTATAAGAAAGCGGGGGAGAAGGAGATATTGGGGGGGGGGATGATGGAAGGGAGGGCAAAGGGAGGAGGGAGTAATTGAAAGTCAACACTTGGGGAGGGACAGGATCAAAGGACAGAAGAGAAACAATGAGGGGCAGGTTAAGAGGGATGGCAATTCAGTTAGTCTTACACAACACGACTATCAGGAAGGTCACTTGCAAAGCTACACAGATATGGCCTATAATGAATTGCCTGCCGTACCAAAGGGAATGGATGGGGAGGGAGGGATGGGGAGAATTTGGAACTCAAAGTTTCAGGAACAATTGTTTAGTATTGTTGTTGCAACTAGGAAAGAAGACATACAGTTAATGAGGAATAGAAAGTCATCTGGCCCTACAGGAGAAAAGAGAAGATAGAGACAAGGGAAGGGAGGGATGACAGAAGAGAGGACAGATTGAAGATAGGGAAAATTAGATTGCTTGGGGTATTGGGGTGGGGGGGAGGGGAGAAAAGGGGAGAAAATTTGGAACCCAAAAATTTGTGAAAATGAAAGTAAAAAGCTAAATAAATAAATTAAAAAAAAAAAAAAAAGACTTGTGTTTGAAGATCGAATTTTCTATTGAGTTCTGGCCTTTTTGTCAGGAAGATCTGGAAATCCCTTACTTTCTTGAATGACCATCTCCTTGCCTGAAATGTTATCCTGAACTTTGCTGGGTAATTGATCCTTGGTTGTAATCCCAGCTTCTTTGCTTTACAGAACGTCGGATTCCAATTCCTTCAGTCTTTTAATGTAGAAGCTGCCAGGTCCTGTGTGATCCTGACTGTAGCTCTTCAGTGTTTGAATGGTTTCTTTCTGGCTGCCTGTAGTATTTTCTCCTTCACTTGATAGTTCTGGAATTTGGCAAAAATGTCTCTTGGGGTTTTGAGTTTAGGATCCCTTTCAGGAGATGAATGGTGGATCCTTCCGATGACTATTTTACTCTCTGGATCTAGCACTTCTGGGCAGTTTCCCTTCATGATTTCTTGGAAGATACTCTCTTTTTCATTGTGGTTTTCTGGTAGGCCAATGATTCTTAAATTTTCTTTCCTGGACCTATTTTCCAGGTTAGCTGTTTTTCCAATGAGATATTTTACATTTTCTTCTGTTTTTTCATTCTTTAGATTTTATTTGACTGATTCTTGATGTCTTATAGAGTCATTAGTTTCTACTTGCCCAGTTCCAATTTTTATCAAATTGTTTTCTTCACTTAACTTTTGCATCTCCTTTTCCATCTGTCCAATCGTTCTTTTTACGGAGTTATTTTCTCCAGTTAGTGTTTGAACTTCCTTTTCCATTTGTTCAATTTCCTTTTTTAAAGAGATGTTCTCTTTGTGGAATTCTTTTTTCATGCTTTTAAAATCAGTTTCTCTTCTATTTCCTTCTTCAGTTGTTCCAGGAAAGCTATTTTTGTATGCCAGCAGTTCATAGTCCCTTCTGAAATTTCAGATGGAAGTACAGTCTCACTACTGACCTCTTTGGTATTTTAGCGTTTTGGTCTTTGTCCCCATAGAAAGATTCTATGGTTTTTTTCACCCTTGTTTTGCTTTTTCTTGCTCATTATGGTGGTTTGTGTTGTGGCTTCTGGTTCTTTCAGTTAGAAGCTGCCGAACTTGGTGTTGAGCTGACTCGTGTGAAAAGGCTAAGGGCAGGTGTTGTTTTACCTTTTTGTTTTGTGTTTCCAGGTCAGTCCTGGGGCTAGCTTGTTAAGTGTGAGGGAGGAGTGGTCTGGTCACAGGAGATCTCCTCAGCTGAGCTGAGGCAAAGGCAGGCCCAGGGGTTGGTGATCCTAGCTGCCTTATTGTCTTCCCGATTCCCCTGGAGTGCTGAGGTATGCCTGGATCCTAGTTTCCACCCCTCCTGGGGCTCCTTTCCTAGTGCTGAGGCTCACCCGGGTCCTAGTGTGAGTTTCCACCACCCTGGGGCCCCTCTACCTCTAGTTCGCCGCTGCCACAGTAGGAGGAATCCCCCTTAGCTATTTTCCTAGCCTCAGGTGTCATGAGACTGTTTGCTTTGTTGGCTGTTCCCACTAATCCAAGATTTTTCTGGGGAAATATTTTATGGTTCTTTCAAGGTCAACAATGGGGGACGAGAGATCATTTACCGTTCACACCACTGTTGAGGCTTCTGGAAGTTCAAGTAGGTGACTTACAGACATTTAGTCTTAGGGCTGAAAGTCTCAGAAGCTGCTGTGGCTGATACCTGATGCTCAGTGGCTGTCGCTTGGCTTTACTGGTCCTCCCACCCTAGGCTGCTGCTCTGACTTTCTGCCATGCTACTGCTGTCTGTGTCTGCTCCGGGATTTTCCCACTTGGCCACACAGCTACGGGACACGCTGCACTATATGCTGTGGGCTTACCCTGGTGGAACAGATCCTTCCCGTTGACTTTTCAGTCTGTCCTGTGCTGTGAATCTGCCACAGTCTGTCCCCTTTTGGATTCTGCACCTCCAAAATTTGGTCAGATTCTCTTTTTAGAGGTATTTGAAGGAGCTTGTCTAAGAGCTTAGGTGAGTCGTTGCTCTCACTCCACCATCTTGGCTCCGCCTTCCAATAAACATGTTTTAAGCACAAAACTGAGGTGTGAGACAGCAGTCCTCAGCGAATTCTCTTTGTCTGTTGATGACTGTGCTCCCCAGCACTTGTAGATGATGAAGTTATCAATGTTCTCTTAGTTGCCATATCTGGTGGCCTTTTCTCAATCCGTGAGTGTCCTTTGACTCCTCCTTGAGACTCTCTTCTCCATCTTTCTGAGTATAACACCTCTCCTTCTCTAGATCCCACTATCTAAGTAAATTTCTCCCTCAGCGTTCTGTCCTCAGCCCTCTTTTCTTCTTCCTCTGTACTGTTTCACTTGATCTCATCAGCTTCCATGGACTTAATTATCTTTATGCAGATGATTCTCAAATCTACCTATCCTGTTCCCAGGCTCTCTACTGACCTCTGTTCTCATATCTCCAACTACCTTTCAGACTTCTCAAACTAGATGTCTTGTAAACATCTTAAATATAACCTGTCCAGAACAGAGCTCATCATTTTTCCCCCTAAACCCTCCCTGACTCTTCCTACCTGCCTTTATTGCTTGTGAAACACTGCCATTCTCCTCATCCTTTAGATTCATGATCTAGAAATCATCCTGTCTTCCTCACTCTCTATATCCAATATGGTGCCAAGACCTGTTGATTTCACCTCTGCAGCATCTCTTGAATATAGTCTCGTCCCATCCTGTCCCATCCTGTCCTGTCTCCCCTCCCACCCCCAGTCACCACTTGGGTGTAGACCTTCATCACCTCCCACCTGGACTGTTGATATAGCTTCAGGTGGGGTGGCTTGCTTCAGGGCTCTGCCCATTTCAGTCCATCCTCCATGTGGCTACCAAAGTGATTTTCCTAACAATTTCTCCAGAGTCATTTCCCTGCTTGATAAACTCAGATGGTTCCCTCTCACCTTTAGGACCAAATATAGGATCAGCTGTTTGGAGTTCATAACCAGCCCCTTCCTATCTTTTGAGATGAGCTCAAATGACCCTCTGGGAGAGGGTTAGGTTTAAAGTCGATGATAGGGGTGTACTTAGGATGAAAAAAATGAAACTAGGGGCCCTACCTGACCAAACTTACATGCCTGGGTTAGAGCCAGTGTTTGACCCACCATCTAGTGATTCTTAAGTACAGTTTTGGTTTTTGACCTTACTCCATGCTATCTAAATTAAGGAGTCACTACTGTCATTTTTGACCAGGAAGAATAATGTCAGATGCTCAAAGAAAGGGCAAAAACATTCTGAAAGTGAGACCAGTAGCTACATTTTCTGTTTGCTGATGCAAGTGCTTATTTGCATTCTGTTTCTTCAGCTTGAATTTTTAAAAATTATGTATAATAAGTTATTTTAGTGTGATCATCTTGTTTTTGACATGGTTTGGAAAATCGAAGCGTTTAAAGTTATGTTTTAAAAGGATTTATTTTTTGTTATTCCATCACCTTTATATCTGAATATATCCCTCCCACTCCCCTACATACATAATGGAATAACTCATGAGACAGGAGGAAAAACCAGTAAGGAATAATTATAAAATTTAGATAGTACCTTAAGGCTCTCAAAGCTCATCACATCCATTATCTCATTCAACTCTCATAACAAACATATGAGGGAGCCGTTATTGTTTTCACACCTCCCCCCACCACCCCCACTTGGCAGTGGCCACACAACTGGTGAATGTTGACCCCACATGTTCTTCCCTCCACATTGGCCCTTTATCTGCAGGGCCTCGGCACCTCTCACCAGTGTCCACTTTACCATCCCACATGTCCCCTCTCTGCCTCTTCTCACTTTCATTTCTGAATGTTTAGAGTTTGTTTTCTGGTTCTTTAAGTTTCTATGATCACTTCCCTGGTTCTGCTCTATGTGTTCGCCATCACTTCTCCCTACTCTGTGTTCTTCATGTCATATTTTCTTACCATGCAGCAGTATTTCATTACAGCGATAACTGTAGATTGCTTTCCAGAATGTTTGAGCCAGTTCTATGGCTGCAGTCACAACATGTGATGCTGCAGGCCAGTGAGCTATCTGTGTTTGTCCTTTTCCTCTTTGACAGTATGTGCTTATTGTGAGATACTGTCAAGCCTCCGAGCTGTTTTGCCTTGTATTCTTCTTGTTAGTGATCTGGGACAATCTTTCATATGGTTGTTACTAGTTTATAATTCTTTTGAGAATTGTTTGTTCATATCCTTTGACCATTTATCTGTGGGGGAATGGCTCTTGGTTTTTTGTTTGTATCCTGATAAACTGGCTGTATTTACGTAGTTTACATAGTTTTGCTATATCTGTTTGACTTATCCCTCTCTTGTTTCTTTTTGTGAGCATACGTCAGGATTCTTTCCTGTCTCTCCCCTCTCCCCCTTTTTTTCTCCTCTGAGTGATCTCATCAAGCTCTGTGGGTTTGGATCTCATAACCAAATAGGGCAGAGACTGGATTTGTCATTTCCTTGGTAGAAGGACCTATCTGGATAAGGAAAGCTTCTTCTACCAAGTCAGTACTTTCTCTACAGCTTATAATCCTAGAAAGTTGCCTAGAGTTGAGCGCAAGTTAAGTGATTTACTTCAAGCATTTGTGTGGTGGATTCTGAGGCCGACTTTCCGTTCACTGTGCCATGATGGCTGTGTCCAGGGGAGTCGGTACTGTCGGATGCTGCTGGAAGAGGATTAAGGAAAGGCCATTACATTTAGCAGTGAGATCATCAGTGACTTTGGAGAATGTAGTTTGTTGAAGTCAGAAGCCAGATAGTAACGGACTGTGTGAGAAGTGACCTAAAGAAGAGAAAGCAGAAGCAGCAAACATAAGTAATTCCTGAGAATTTGATTGTGGCTGGGAGGAGAAAGAATGAATGAAACCTTGAGGGGTAATTCCATCCCTATGTCTTTGAGGGTGCTAAGATAATCCTCACTGGCACTAGCATTTCTGTGTGATTTTAAGGTTTGTAAAACACTTTGCAAATAGGTGCTATTAGTATTACCATTTTGTAGATGTGGAAATTGAGGCAGCCTGAGGTTAATAGCTTGCCCAGTCACCCTCAGGCCCAGAGCTCTCTACTATGCCATCTTATTGTCTTCATGATTATTCAGGTCACTCTTTGCTCTGGTCCATCGTCCACTCTTGACTCTTTGTCATTCTTCTTGGACACCCCCCTCCCCCCCACCAGTTTCCAGGTTCTATTGGCTCCACCTCCACCATGTCTTGGCTACCTTTTTCTCTCCCTCACAAGCCTGTGATCACCTCTTGCCTGGACCATTACTCCCATTTGGGCTTCTTGCCTCCTCTCTCCAAGCTGGCTTCCACCTCGCTGCAAATTTCTCATTCTGATATCCTAAGTCTGACCATGTCACTCACTTGATTAAGCTTCAGAGGTTCTCAGAAGTATATAGGGTCAAAGAAAGTCGGCAGCTTGCCTTTGCAGACTGTCCCTGACTCCTCTCCACACAGGGGTGTGCATGAGTATTGCTATAGACACGCGCGCGCGCACACACACACACACACACACACACAGCCCTCCCGGCTTTCGCTCCGGGCTACCTCCCATTTCTGGAAGACTTTCCCAGCTGCCTTCCTTCACTGCCCAGCTCAGCAGTCCTGGCCCATAGGTTTTTTCCTTATGGCCCCATTTGTTCCAGTGCCTTCCTTCAGCTTCCTGCTCCCTTGCATTACCTTGTGTGTGAACTTTTCTGTGTTCTCTGTGTTCACACAGAAGAATAGAAGCTCCGTGAGGAATAGGCCATGGCATGTGTGTGTCCCCAGCCCTAGGCCATGGAAGAAACACTTGTTGAATTGAACGAATACATAAATAGTTCCTTTTATATTTGTCATGTCATCTATTTCAGTAGTAAAAGCAGTTCAGACTTTTTGGAGAGTTAGCATAGGAATTTGTAACCTTTTTTTTGGCTACTTGCTCATTTTTTAATCCCACCTAGTTTCCTCTAATCAAATAAAAATATTTAAGCCATTTATTTTCACCATTCCTGGATACTATTATCTTGACTGTAATTGCCTAGGTTCCTCTCTGGCTGATCTATTGCAAGTCTTTATCCGGGTGTTATTACAGAATAAAAATGCTCCTCTGAGCACCATAGTTGTAACCAGAATATTTTCAGATCTTCAGCAAACAGGAAAAAGCTGGAGGTTGAATGATTAAAATAAGTTGTTCAGATTTGTTGTCAGTGTGTGAGAGGCTTTGAATTCATTATGCTTCTGCTTCCTGAGATGTGATATGTTGTTTATAGATGGTGGTCCTTGGGCACCAGACAGTGGAAGCTGGAATGTATTGCAGAGATGCTGATTAAAAACGAGAGTGCAGAAGACCATGAACGAAGAGTCATTTTAACACCTCTGTTTAACACCTATGCATGCACACAGTTGTGGATCTCTCTGTGAAAGCTTAGAGGTTTTTGCTTGGCAGCTGTATACATGTGCAGTGCAGTGCTCCTTGACTAGGTTGACATGTGATGGATACTTTGGATGGAGATTCTTGATGCAATTGTGTGAATGAGAGGGTCCAGGATCCTAGAAGATATTAGGATCTATAAGTATGTACCCTATTTCCCTCCCATTCACTCTCTGGGTCCCATTTCATATCTAGTGATGTCACTGCTGACTTACAGCGCAAGGTATATTAAGTTCAGAGGGACTTGGAAGGTGCCTTACTGCAAAACAAGCACAAGCAGCTACAGAATGGAAATGTATAGACTATGCATAGAAGTGTTTGTAATTTTGCTGAGTTTCTATTGGCATTACTGTACAATGGCAATTAAGATGAGATTAGCTGTTTTCCTCTAGCATTTGTCAGCCGAAACTTTAAACAGATTTCGGTTGTAGGCTTCAAATCAGGCCTGATTGCTGTGCTGCATTCAAGTTGTGTCTGGTTTTCGGCAAGGGCCTTTTAATTAATTCAATTTATAGCACTGGGCTTAGCAGTGAGAGCAGATGAGTTCAAATTCTGCCATCTTAACACATGATACTTTAAGCAGCCCATGTCTTATCTGTAGAATGATGAAATAAGACTGCACCAAGCATTCCTAATCTTATATTGTCTTGGACCCTTTTTGCAGTTTGGTGAGGCATATGGAGCCCTTCTCAGACTGATGCTTTTAAATGCATAAAATAGAACATATGATTTTATTTTTTAAAAAAATTGATATTGAAATAGGTAAAAAAATTCCTATCCAAGTTCTTTGACCCCCTGGATTCCATCTGTCGACCCAAGTCAAGAATACCTGAACCTAGTAGATTCAGCTTTAGATATTGTGATGATGCATTTGTACCCTAATAACAAGGCTGCTCTGCATTCTGAACTCAGCTAGTAGATAGACTTTCAACTAGTGGCAACTTAAAACTTTTGTACCATATTAAACGAATTTGAAAGAACAGCTGGTGTGTCCATGAAATCTACCTAATTCATGTGGTCCATGGTCATTGTTGAACTTAGATCTGCCTGTGCATACCACATCAGATTGTTAGTTTGGACCATACATTTATTTAAATGACTTTAATAACGGCTCTTTAAAAAATATGAAAGCCTGTAGTTAAGAGTTCCATAGTCTTGAACTGATCTTAGTTTTGAGACCAGGTGCAGACAGATGCCTGGCCAGGGATTGATGAGACTTGGCCACATGGGTGGGGCATTCATTCACCGTAGTCCTACAGCAAAGCGTGGAGCAAGTCTGTAGGTAGATGGTTGCATCTTTTGGACAAAATAACTTCTGTTGACCCTGTTGATTTTTTTTTAGAATAAAATAACTTTTGCTTTTACTGACATTTCCTTTTTTTATAAAGTAGGTTTTAAAATGTTTCTATATATTTACTGTCTTTTGGGTGGTCATTTTTGTTTTAATAATGTAACAAACAGGCAGCATATTAATGCTGAGTCACAAGCTAGTCCTTCTCATTTCTCAAGTGATACATTTCAAAAAATCCTTTGTCCTTCACTTGACATCACAAAAGAAACCTGGTGGTTTGAGTCCCCTAACAATTTGGCTATTGAGGTGCTAAGAGTAAAGGTGAATTCAAAAATGCTTTTTTCTAGGTAATGAAAAAAATCACTAGGCCAGATCTCTCAGCTAGAAGGCTGTGGTGCCTGCACAGATAACAGCACTGTGCTTTCTGTTGGGTTGGGTTGAGTTTGTTAAAGGATCACCTACACCCACCCCCGATTGTGCTAGAGGGTTTCCATTAGAACCTGGGAAGGGAAGGAGGACATTTGGTGCCATACGGCAAGGCTTCCCTTGTTTCCTGGGTTGGGGGGAGGCTCTGCCTTATAACAGGGTCACCCTATTTGGTGCATGTTTTCCGGGATTCTTCTGCCCCAGCCCCGCTCTGCTTCTGCTATTTGCAGTTTATTTAGGGATTCTGAAACCCCAGCATGGTCAGTTACAGAGTAACCACATTAAACAAACTTTCTTTGTCCTTCCAAATAAATCAGGAATGTGTTTTGGGGGGAAGTAAGGAAGGGAGAGTTTGGAAGATGGTTGTAATTTGTCCCTTTAAAGAGCCACACTGTTTGGCGTTTGCCTCAGAATTGATTATGCTCCACGAGTCTAGTGTGACAGCCTGAATGGGGGGGAAGGGACATTGTCTTCCGCTGGCCTGCTGTTAGCAGAGGGGAATGTGTTTCTGGATCCAAGATTGCACATTCATTGGTTGTCTGAAGCAAGCCATTTCATGGGAGGATTGGACAAGAAGCTGCGTCAGTTTGCTGCCGGTCTCCAAGGCGCTGGTGATGCTGCCGCTTCACAAGCTGCCTCACGTCACGGCTCCATCACCCAGTGGGGTGGGGACTCTTTTTTTTTTTTTTCTCCCGTTCTTCCTCTGTTTAATTCTGTATTTGCTGCCTGCTGCATTTCTTCATCTGTCTTCTGCCAAATGCTAACAGCATGATATTTTGTAATCATCTAGGTGAATACAAGAAGGACGAGCTCCTAGAAGCTGCTAGGTAAGTGATTTCATACAATCCAAGTGAATACAATGCATTTGAAAGAAAAAAGGGGGTGGGCGAACCATATAAATTTTATGTTACCACTGTCTTGCTTTGACTGTATGAGATAATGTGGTTAGACTGACCAGTACAGCTCTGTAGATTCTGTCTTTGTTATAAATAAGTAAGAATGGTTAATGAATTTATCTTTCAATATGGTGTTGGTTATAAGCATTATTAATTAGATTGGCTTATAAGGTGTCAGGAAACCTTCTGCTTCTTAGAACTAAATGGCATGTTAAGAATATGTTTCTGTCTATTCCTGGGTCTTAAAGCTTTATTTTCAAGATGTTTTTCTTTGAAATTTTTCCAAAGAAAGCATGAGTAGTGAGTATATGGCAAATATTCATAGTCAGAAAAAATCTTATTCCTCTTTTGTTCTTTGAGCTTTTAAAATTTAACCATTAGCCTTTTTCTTTTCATAGCATTTTATTTATTTTTCCAGCTCTAATGCTATTGGTCACATGATAGCAGCATGAAGTTCATTTTGATCGTCAAGAAAATGGCTTTGTGCAGCTCTGTGACGGAGGTGCCCGGAGCTAGGGGCTCTCGGACATCCCTGATGACATTGGAAAATACCAAGAATCCAGATCCATAGGGGAAAAAGTCATAGCAAATAGAGCTGATTTATTTTCTGATCTGAAGAATACCAGTACACAGCCATATAAAACTCATTTTTTAATGGATTAATTGATTTCCTTTTCTAGGAGTGGTAATGAAGAGAAACTGATGGCTTTATTGACGCCTCTAAATGTGAATTGCCATGCAAGTGATGGGCGGAAGGTAAGTTGATAAAAATAGAGTATTTTGTTGATTGAAAAGGAAAATCCAAACTTGCATCTTTTTAACACAGCATTCAGTGCTATAAATATTATTGGCAGTTATGACAGATTTTTGGAGCTGCTAAAGTAGATTTCAAGGAAGTCTTTCCTTTGAAATGTCAAGCATTGAGAACTGTTTCTTACCTAGAACCTCTGGGTTTGTCAGTAATGAAATCCATACTAGTATATGCAGGGCTCTTTTCCACATGCGGTGATGGAATTTAGAAAATATATGCTCACTTGTTTACCCATTAATAGGTTTTATTCATCTTTCTAGAAATTTGTAGCGGAAGTAGAGTTTGTTTTAAGATGCTAATTCTTTGATTTTTCAATTTGAAGGGATATTTGAGATTTTTTGAGACTCATACATTTTCACCTGCTTTTACATATTCTTATTTTCTTTGACTAAGATTTAGTGTTGATGGTGTTGAATTAAAAAAAAAAAAATACCACCTCAATAAGGTTCCTGAAAGGTGCTTGTTATATAGTGTTATGGTAATATAGGTAATGCCTAATCTACCACTTTTCATGTACTTTTGGGCTGTTCCGTCCTAGTTGTTGGGAACCACATTTGCAAAGTTTGTCTAAAGATTTACATAGTAGACACCAAGAATAGGCCCTGGCCTGTCAGGATTTTCAGAGATAACTGATATTCGTGTATCAAGGGTTAAAAGAAAGAATTTTCACTGTTAACTTTTACATATTTTAAAAGAAACACTTTCTGCCTGTGGTGGAAAATCATCATATGCCTTTCCTGAGAAATTCCTTAATTTGTGAAAAAATGCCAATAGCGCCTTCTCCATTAGACATCATTAGACCCATCCGCTTACAATGATAAGCTGTTATTTAAAGAAGGAAATCCTTGTTTTTAAAAATGCCTGTGATATTGACATTTTATAGATTAGACTTAATTTTTCTTGATCACCTTTCAGTGAATTCTTATGAAAGTCTGACCCAGGTTGAGTCTAAACTTAGCCTTTGGAGAGTAGAGAAGTGATCTCCTCAGACATTGGCATATTCAAGATCTCTACTTAGGGATGGTGCCAGTCTGAATCGAGACAGAGGTGCCACCATTCCTCATGAGCTGCTCCCAACAGAGCCTGTGAGTAGGGGAGGAGGTGGGCTTGGCAACTTCTCAGGATAGTGAGTGGGTGCTGGTTTTGGGAGTTCAAACTGAGGCAGAAGGTTTGGAACTAGAAGGGCACTTGAAATCATTAGGTTCAGCACCCCGCGGCCCAGAGAAGTTTGACAAGAACCTCGTGGACAGTTAAATGCCAGAGCCAGTCAAACGGGCACAGCTGTTCTGATGCCAGGCCCCATTGGCACATTTTCACTTCCATCCTTAGAGAGTTGGGTGGGCTTTTGGGTTCTCTCAGAAGACTGGTTTCTGACTCATGAGCTTTACTGATGGCAAGCACAGCCATGTCTGAGTTCCTGGTACATTTCAGAGGCCTTGTGGTTTAAGTAGACAGAGAATCTGGATGATCTGAGTTTGAATGCTGCCTCTGGTGTAGATTCGGTTTGTGACTCTAGGCAGGTCCCCTCACATCCTTGAGCCTCAGGTTCTTCCTCTGTAAAGTGGGACTAAGAGTAATGATGCCTTAAACATTCACGGAGCTACTGGGAGGTTAGAATGAGGTGCCATATGGAGGGGAGTGGTAGTGATGGAACATTTCCTAAGGGTCAGCTTTTGGAGAGCACTGGAGGAAATGCACAGTATTCAGTAAGATGTGGTCCTTCCCCACAGGGAAGGTAGGCAGCTGCCATAGCCAGGATAATGGGAAAAGTACATTCAGTCTGGAAGGGGGAGAGTGAGAAGGCTCTTCAGAACTGAGTGCAAGAAAAGGATTTATATAAAGGTTTTTCCCACCCCTGGCCTCCATAATGCCCTTACTGTCATGTGCGCCAACATACATGTGTGTGTGCACGCGCGCGCCCACACGCACGCACGCATGCACACACGCACACACACCCTCCAAAAGATAACTCCTTCTCATCACCCCTTCTTGCATCTCTTTGCAACACCACTCCATGGACAGCACTTACCTCCTTCTGTCTTGTGTCGTAGTTCCTTTCTCCCTCCAGTACCTTGAAAACCCTCATAGGCAGAACTGCATGTCTCAAGCACTCAGAATTTGTCAGATGAATAAGTTTTCCTGTCTGAGAAACAGAAATCATTAATATATTAGAAAAGAACCTTCCTTTTAACAAAATTTAAAATTTAGAGCATTTAGGGAGGTGTGTATAATTAAGAATGTTTTAGATTCAGTTATTTACATCATGGTGAAAAATGGTGTGGTTAGTCTGATTTTACAGCATGCTTCAAATATTAATACATGACGAAAGAGTACATGGTATGTTTTACCATTCTGATACTAGCATAGTACTCCAGAAATGTACCATGTCTATTTTTTTTTAATTAAAACTGAATAGGAAAGAAAATAAATTAAATCCAAACATTAAGTGAGCTTTATTGACATTCACATGACATGGAAAATCATTCCGAAACATCCCTCTGTATCCAAAGGTCAAACAGCATTTTACAGTTTTAATTGAATAACCTTGACAGTTCAGTGTTACTCTGGTATACGTATTACTATCCAGTCTTTGGAGCTTCCCCAGTTGCTGTTAGTTGCTAGTGGAGATATGGATGATATCTGTCATTGTTTGGACTGTAGTTCCCTTCATTTCATTGTCATCTGTGTGTGTCATGAAACTGCCACAAAAATATGGACAAGCAATTGCAGTTACTGAATCAAATATCCTCCTCGGGGCCTGACTGCAAAGCTTTTCCAGACCGTACATTTAGGTTGTACGAAATTAAGAATACAGATTGTGCATTGAAATTAAAAAATGCTTCACTTAGCTTAGGCATTTTCCGGAGGTGGCATGGAACCCACTTAATTTTCTGTGTTGCTTCTCTAACAGTTGGGGCGAGTGTTTTGCTGAGGCCATGCCCACGTTTCTGGCCCCTTCACCTCACAACACTGCCACTCTCTAGGCTGCTCTCAGGCTCAGAGCTTGATAAATAACAAAGACCTGCATACATTTCACTTTCGCAGTGGTAGAGATCCAGAGGCACCTTCACCACTGAATATGTAGGCAAGGAAATTGTGTAGCATTGTGTGGGCTTTGTTGTTTTTCAGATCCCTCTTTATGTAATAAAGCAGGATTATCTAGTGACAGGGTAAGTTTTAAATAGTCTCTAATTCTGTCTTTTCCACTTGGTGATTATCTAATTAGATAATATGAACTCTTCTCCTCTTTGTCCCCCATAGACGTTTGTTTGTCCTACTTTTAAGAACTGTTCATCCTTTTAACTTTATGCCATTTCTAATGGTTTTTTTTTTTCAGTAGTCATTCTGAAAAGTCCTCTGAATATCAAAGAGAATCATAGCCCTGTTATCTTCACCTTCCTCATTTTCTTCTTTGGACGCACCCCAGCCCAAGATGTTCTTTTTGGTGGATATTCTGCATAAAAGTGGGTGCCTCTCTTGAAAAGTCTGGGTGCTACAGGCTGCACACTGCCAGACCATGAGGGCACTTTGTGCCTTCTCCCTGCTGACTCCATGGTCCTGTCACCATGAGGTGACTTATTCTGCCTATCTTTGTCAGTAGTTCTAAAGGTCTGCTCTTCTGTTTTCTGAACTCAGAATTCAATTGTTACCTAGTTTTAGGGCTTTTTCGGTTTTTATTTTTGTAAGGGTAGTGGACACAGCTCTTAAGCAAGTGAAAAGAAAGAATCTGATGACAGCTTCTGTTGGCCCCTGTGTGTATGCCTCTCTCTCCTCTCCCCTGGTCTACTGTCCCTTAGAGTGGGGGGCCCACATTCGCCTTACTCTGTTTCACTTCAGCCAATTTCAGAGTTAGTAAACATTTATTAAAGGCATGAGATATTCCCTGCCCCAGAGCTCACAGTCTTAACCAAAGGAGACAGCACATGAGAAGAAGATGGGGGGAGGGGTGAATAGTGGAGGGGAGAAGGAGAGGAGGGCACCTGGCATAAAACCCTGCAACTATGTGGCAAATGATCTGGGGAAGTGAAAGGTTTAGAATTAATTTCATCTTAGAGAAGGATGACAAGGTCCAAGAAAGAGCCAGGTGGAAAAGGATAAAAGCAGTTCCCAGTGTGCCCCCCTCAGACAGGGTCTGCGAGGGAGAGAGGATTGAGTTTCCCAGTTGGTTTCATATTATGGAGTCACGGAGTCCAGAAGCCCAAGAACCCAGCTGGTGGGGCCGGGGGTTTGCGGCATCTCTCTGTGCCTTGTCCAGTGCTCATGGCTTGTACTGGTGCCCCCATCATTTAGCTGAGGGCCCAGCACCTACGTGGCAAGAGCCAAAAAAATCCTTTCCCTCCTTGCTGTCACTGTGTGTGACCCCAGAGCCCTGCATGTAGTAAGCACTCAAGGCATTTTGCTCTTCTGATATTTCACATTTCTGGTCCTTAAAATCTCCTTGAACTGTCAAATCCTTATGAATATTTCTGCATTCTAGATGGTTGGAATTTGAAAGGACCTTTTAAAATCAGGAGTTCTTAACTGGGGATTGATGAAATCATTATTGTTTTAATATTTTGGCAATTCTGTTTCACTATTATTGGTTTCCTCTTTAATCCTCTATATTTCATCTTATTTTATTAAAAAACAAGATTCTAAGAAGGGGTCTGGGGCCCACAGGTGCACCACATGGTCCACGACACAGAAAAGGGCAAAAGTTACTGTTCCAGATCATCTGATACAATTCAGCTATTTTAGAGATGAGGAAGCCGAGGCCCAGAAAGGGAAATGATGTCTCTAATGTCATACAGAGCTTGATGGCAGAGCTGGGACTTGGCCTGGAGTGTGCTGGCTTAGATTCCAAAGCCCCACCTCCTATATCCCCCCCACCCCCCCAACTAACAATCAGAAAAGCTCTGACTTAGCATAAAGGAGCAACAGGAGACTCCAAACGGTGGACTCAGGCAACAAGTCACTGGCTGTTGAACCCTGTTACACATTTAAGTTACCAGCTGCTTCTGGCTTGCCATGCCCCATGATAGGACCTTGTTGGTATGCGTATCTATTGTATTTTTGTTAGCTGATAGCTATATCATCTCTGTCTGTCTTCTTGAGTCCAAAGCCCTGTGCTCGATACTCTGCATAGAATGAGTCAGGACTCAGATGGGGGAGTTAAGACATAAGTGGTAAATGGAATTCAGGGTTAGCTGTGATCCCCATTGGAAACAGAAATGCCCCCTTCTCTCTGTTCTCCCCCCTCCACGGTCTCATTTGAAGTGAATTAAGGCCTGTGGCTTCTTCTGAGGATTCATTCACTGTGGTGGTTAAGAAGAGGCTGGCAAAGGACTTAAGTTTGGGGCTTAAGCTTTAACATTTGTAATTCATCAGATTCCTAGCTGCCAGGTGTCTGTCCACACCAACAGAAAACCATTGCTGGTTCTAAGGGGTTGGTTAGTGGTGATTGCTGCCTGTGTAGAGCTAAGAAAGAATATGAGAGCGAGTTCTTTGTGTGACTTTTTCGCCTGAGTAAGACAGTGTCATCCATGGCCATGACCGTTTGTCAGCAAGTATTGAAGATGCCTGGTCGTCATGGATAGCTGTTGATATTCCGACTCAGTCCAGCTGCTCATGTACATTGCTTCTCTTTACCCTTTTCGTTCTCCTCTGTTTGACAAAACAGTTGTTATTGAGTGCCGGCTGGGTGCTGTTGACTGCCAGTTCTGGCAAGCATTGGGCTTTGTGTAGCACCACTCCCTGCCCTCAGGGAGTCTGAAACTTCTCAGATGGGCCTGTGCTGGGCATTTCTTGTCCATGCCTTTCCATGAATCAGCCTTCAAGGACTCCACCCTAGGCCTTAACGGTCCGTTCCTCGTTACAATTTGCTTATTTCAGGGCTACTGACCTCGGCCTTGCATTGTCTCTCCTCTTCCCCTTTGGCTCTCTCCTGTCCCTCTATGTTTGTGGCTCTCTCTCTGTCTTTCTCATCCTTCTCTGGGCATCTGTGTTATCAGTGACTGCTGTACCTGCTTGGGCATGAAGGTGTGATGCATTTATATGATTGCTGTGTGTACGATAACAGTGTTAAAATAAAGGTGTTTACATTGACATTTTACAACATCTTACTGGATTTCAAAATATTTCTGCTTGGGCAATTATTATTTGTATGCACCACTCTAAGAAAACCTAACACCCACCCAGACTGGGAGAAGAGAGAAAAATCTGAGGATTTATATTTAGATGTTTGAAAAAGTTATTTTAAATGTGAATTTCCTATAGACTTGGGAACAGCAGTGCTCCCCAGACCATCTGCCCTGCCTCCAGCCCAGCCCCTGCAACCATCATCTTGGGAAGCAGTCCCTGTGTAGATGTCTCCTGGTAATTCTCTCCTCAGCAGCCACAGCTCCTGAAGACCCAGAAAGAAATTAATGTTCTCAACACCAAAGTTCTTGGAATTAGGAAGTGGTTCAGTATCAGAAACTGATTTGTTTTTTTGAATGGAAATGAAAATAAAGGAAGAAGATGCATTACCATCTGCTTTGCCAACTACAGCCTAAGGCCTATGGTTGTGCTACTAAAACCTCTTCTGTGTGTTGTCTTCCTTGAGCAGAGGGCTTGCGTCTGCTTTTCTGTTTGTGTTAAGTGCTTGGTAAATGTTTCTATATACCTCCAAGGTTTTCCTCTTTCATCTCTTTGGGGTGTCAAAGGGTATGTAAAGTTGAGTAACTTCTCAGGAACGGCTGCTTTCCAGAATGGCTGACGCAATTGTGGGTTGCCATCTATGCTTCTCTCCCTAGCGTGCCTGTCTTCCCACAGCCCCTCCAACAACCACTCTCTCTTTTTGTCATCTTTGCCAGTCTGACGGCTGTGAGATGGTTTTAGAGAGTTTGTGAGGTTAGGGGATTTTGTTTGTTTGTTTTTACTATGGTTGTTGATAGCTAGAATTTCCTCCTTTGAAAACTGCCTATTAATATCCTTTGACCATTTATCTACTGAGAAATATTTCTTATTTATGTCTATTTGTGTCATGTTTTCATAGATGTCAGATTTTTATTGGAAAAGCTTTCTGCAAAGAATTTTTCCCACTTAGCTGTTTGCCTTCTAATTTTAACTGCCTTGGTTTGTTGGTACATATCCTTCTTAATTTATGTAAACAAAGTTGTTCATTTTATCTTCTATAGTCTTCTGTTCCTTATCTGATTAGGAACATTTTCCCTATTGCAAAAGATATTTTCATCCTTGCTCCTGTAATTTGTTATGATATAACCTTTGAGATCTAAGTCATGGGTCTAGTGCCTGATTTCTGCCAGAACTCGGAATAGTTTTCTCAGCAGTTTTGTCAAATTGGGAGGCCTTAATATAGGGGCTGGAGGTTTTGGGTTTATTGTGCACCGTGCTTCTACTTTGGTTTGCGTCGGGGTGTGGCACATAGCATTTAAACTAGTGCTTGAAACAATGCGGAAGCAGTTTTGAACAGCTAACATTGTAATTGAAAATGAAGAAGTATAACTAAGTGAGATCTAAACCTGAGACTTAGCCGCCTGCTGGTGTCTTCTGGAGTTTTTTTACTTTTACCTTAGCTGCTGCTGGTTTATTATATTAATGTTCTATGTTTAGACAAACTATTTTGGTCTGAAAATATAGACAGACTTTGAAAAAAGGGGAAGAGCCTTTAAAAACCTCAACTATGAAGGACAAAACTGAAACTTCTCCCTCCCCTCCACTTATATTATTGTTAGATAGAGAGCTAGATGGCCCCTTCCAGGCCTTCTAGATCAGCCATCTTGTTTTACATATGGGTAAACTAAGGGGGGGGGCAGGGTGGTAACTTGGTTGTGGTCACACAGGCAGAAAGTAGCCAAGTAGGGATTTGAACTTGAGTCCTGTGGATTCCAATTTGAACAGTCTCCCCATTCTACCACATAGGAATTTCGAAGTGAATAATTGAGATAAAGCCAAAGAGTGCCCTTCATGTGCATGTGTAAGTTAGATTTAATGAAGAGGGAACGCTGGGGGAGGCTCAGAAACAATGACGAGGATTGTTTCTCTGAGTCCTCATCCTGCTCCGATTCTCCCACCCTCCTCCCAACCCCCAGTCACTAGTTATTTGCTTTTTTGTAGATGTAGGTACAAGAAAAAGCTGTTTGTACAAAGAGATGCCCACGGTGCTGCTGGGCTGCCACAAAACAGAAGTCTTTCTGTTCTTTTCCATGAGACACCACTAAGTGGAGTGTCCCATGGGCCAGGAAGTGCCTTTGCTAACTCTGATGTCACTTGTCATGCTCATCACATTTGCAGATGACCCCAAACTGAGAGGGATTGCTAACATACTGGATGTGTTGATATCCCAAGGGATCTGAGACTGAAGCATTGGGCTGCATCTTCTGAGATAAAATATGTTTTAAAGATAATTTGGGTACAAAATAGTAACTACATAACTGTTAGATAGGGGAGGCCTGACTGCACAGCAAGTGCTCTGAAAATGACCTGGGGTTTTAGGGATCTGCAAACACAGGATCAGTCGGCAGTCCCCAAAGTTAATTGCTGCCTTGGGCTACATTAGGAAGAGTGTTGCTGTACTCTGCCCCTTACCAGACCCCATTTGGAGTATAGTGTGCAGTTTGGGGCACCATGGTTTAAGAAAACTTTCATTGATCCACTGAAGCATCGTCGGAATGAGGAAAGGCACAGGAGCACCAGGGGAAGAACCTAGAAAGTGAAGACTGAGGGCAATCATACCAGTTGTGTTCAGGTGTGGAGAAGAGACTTGACTTGTTCTGTTTATCACCAGAAGAGGTAAATAGGCATTGAAACTTGGTATCAGGAAGAACTTGTAAGGAGCTGCCTCCTCAGATGGCATGGGCTACTACTTCAGAGGCCCTAGGACTCCCTCCTTGGATGTCTTCAAGCCCAGGCTGGAAGATCACAGGAGTATAATGCCTGACACACAGTGGTGGGAACATGCCCCTGAAGTCCCTTCAAGCTCTCAGATTCTGGGATCACTTTTAAAGAAGATATCATCATCCTTCCTGAATGTCTTGCCTATGGTGACCTGCCTCTGTTTACCATGATCACCCTTTTTTGTCCTTTATAATGTTTGGTTAAATCATACACCTATTCTGACTGGGTCCATTGGCCGTCAGACTACACTTCTCTTATCGAATCACCATCCACTGTCCACCTTTGCTCTTCCAAACTTTCTTATCCCTTCTAAGTCTCCCCTTACTCTCTTAGATGAGAACCTTGACTCATTTTTACAGAAAAGAATTGAGGCCATTCACCATGAACTCTGTCTTCTCCCATCATCCTTTGTCAGTGCTTCCATTTTCTTCTTAAACTTTTACAATCTGGCTTTTATGACCTTATCATTCCACTGAAACAACTCTCTCCAAAGTTACTGATTTATCTCTTAGTTGCCAAATCCAGTGGCCTTTTCTCGATCTTTATTCTACCCAGCCTTTCTGCAGCCATGGACACTGTGAATCACTAGGTTTTCAGGACATGCTCTCTCTTGGTTCTCCTACATGTTTGATCACTCCTCCTTAATCTCCAGATCACACCCTCTAGACATAAATGTCCCTCAGAGTTCTGTACTCTGTCTCTTCTCTCATTTACTTGGTAATCTTATCCGCTTCCAGGGATTTAATTATCATCTCTCTGCTAATGATTCTCAAATCTGCATATCCTCCCCCAACCTCTCAGCTGACCTCCAATCTCATCTCCAACTGCCTTCCAGGAATCTCAAACTGGGTGTCCATTAGACGTCTTCAGCTCAGTATGTCCACAGCAGAACTCCTCTTAAGCTCCCTGCCTCGTTGGCTTCCCTATCACTTTTGGTGGCAGTACCACCCTTCTCATCCATCTTCTTCTTTTGAACACATGACCACTTCCAGAGGTGTTTCCAGAACAGATTGCTGTCACTTCCTGCTTTGTCTGTCCGAACCTTCACATCACTGTCCTGATCAGAGTCTCTTACAGCTCTTGTTCTGGTCTGTGCCAGACTCAGACAAACCACCTGGTGTTTTAGGTTTGATATTTCGGTAAAGAGAGACCCTCATAGGTCTTTACCACATTTCCCTTCCTCACCTGATAATGTCTTTAATAGAGAGATAGATAGCTTCTAGTTTTTCTTCCTTTAAACTGTTTCATTTACTTTTTTGGATTAAGCCTCAGTTTGGCACATTCCATGTCTGGATTCTCTCTCCATGGCAAGTTTATTTATTTGGTTTTTTAAAACACTCCTGTGTATTGATGATAATCTCAGTGTGGGTCATCATACTGAGCCCCAGAACATGACAAAGACTCTTCAAGAAATACACAGTACACAGGAAGTCAGTCAGTAAACATTAATGGAGCATCTGCTGTATGCCCGATGCTGTGCCAGGCAGTGATTGTGCTAAGGCCAGCTCTGCTTCACAGGACTTCACCTTCCAATAGGACAGAGGGAGTGCACACACAGAAACAGAAATTTGCACCCAAACTCACGTAAAAGTGACAAGCTTTTTGTCCATTTCTTATGGTGCTGACAATGGTTGCTTCAGACCTTTTCTCCTCTGATTTGCTCCCTGCCCTAGCAAGTGGGGTTTTAACTGGCCCTCAGAGTCAGGCAGGAGGCAGGGATGGAGAGGGAGGGAGAGCATTCTAGGAAAGCCAGAGATGAACGAATTTGTTGTGAAGTGTTTGAGGAATTGCAGGGAGACTGGTGTCACTGGATCAAAGAGGAAGAGTAGGGAAGGACATGTTAGAAAGGGCTTTCACTGTCAAATGATCCTGGAGGTGATAGGGAACCATGAGTGTATAAGGGGGTGACCAAGATCACTTGGACAGTTGAGTGGAAGATGGCTTGGATTAGGAGAGACTTGAGGCAGTCAGGCTCTCTCTCTCTCTCTCTCTCTCTCTCTCTCTCTCTCTCTCTCTCTCTCTCTCAGCTCCCGTGGCCTCCCCCCCCAAAGCTATTGCAGTAATGCTGCGGGGAAGTGAAGAGGGCCAGGGATTGGATGACGGGGCTTGTCAGAGGAGAGAAGGGGTGTATCACAAAAGCAAAGTGGACCAGCCTTGGTGATAACGTGGGTGTGGAGGTGGTGAGAGACAGTGAGGAATCCAGGAGGACTCCTGGATTGTAGGCCTCTGGGACTGGGAGAATGGTACTGCCCTCAGTAGCAAGAGGGAGGATTGGGCAGGGGTACAGAGCTTAACTAGTTTAACTACCTGCTCCAGTGGAAAAAATTCCAATTGCCTTGCTTGTGATAGCTCAGTGAACTTATGTACACACTCACATTGTCTTAAGAAACAAACAATAACCTACAGCTGGCCAATTAGCAGGGCCCAGAAGTGACTCTGTTGGCTAACTATGCCTTCTCCTGCTCCCAGACTGCCCTGTCTCACCTGGGGGTGCCTGCCTCGAGCCCTTCCTCCTTCCAATCCATCCTCCATCAGCCACCAAAGGGATTTTCCTAAAGCACAGGTCTGACCATGTCAACCCCTACTCAGTAACTTCCAGGGGTTCCCTATTACCTCCATGTGCAAATACAGAATGCTCTGTTTGGACTTCAAAGCCCTCCATCACCTGCCCCTTCCTCCTGCCCCTTCAGTCTTCTTAACACCGTACTCCCCGACACATAGGTTTCAGTGCAATGATGCTGGCTTCCAAGCTGTTCCATCAGTAGCGTTTTCTCTGGCTGTCCCCCTGACCTGGAACGTTCTCCCTCCTCTGCTCCAACTGCTGATCTCTCTTCCTTTAAGTTCCAACTAAAATCCCACCTTCCATAGGAATTCCCTCTTAATTCCCCCATTTTCTATGTAAGCACATTGAGGCCAAGAGCACGTCTAAGTGATTTGTCTGTAATAATCCACTGGGGGTAAGTACTGCAGGCAGAGTTGGGCCTAGGAGTATAGCTCCTCTGTTCAGTGCTCTTGAACCTTGTTCCTTAAACCACCCTGCAAGAAAGGTCACCTGATCTCCTCTCAGGCAGCTTGAGAACATCTCTGTGAGGTAGGTAATGTGCGTTACCTCCTTTTAACATCAATCGGCATCTACAGAAACATTGATTAAATGTCTCAGCTTTTCAGATTCATGAAATCGCCCATGAGTAAGTTATCTGTAAGTGTTGATGCCCAGAAGTCTTGGTAGTCTAAATTCTAATTAGAAGGAAGGATCTATGTAAAAGTTCAGTTTATGGGAGTCAATGGTTTTCTCTTAAAATATGAAATAATAGATTTTCTTCAGTAGCAGAAATGTGGTCTCCCTAAAAGTACTTAATAGTTTCTCATTAACAAATATAAAAGTGATGCTGCAGCTGTAGAAAACTCTGAGTCTTCCTCCTCATGATAGTCCTTTGAGAGGTGTGTAGAATGCCATTTGCCGATCTCCATTTCCATCCTCCTGATTCGGCTGAAGTGAACTGCTGGGGCTTCAGCATCCCTCGGGAGCTCCATCATTGATCACGTTAGTTTGACCCACAGTTCAGTGGGGACAATATTCTCCCGTAGATTTCCCCTGGAGCCTGTGGCTCTTTTCTTCCCTTCTTTGTCCTTGTACTCCTGTCACTCTCAGTAAAGATATTCCCTTTACAGTCACCAACATCCTGCTTCCTAGGAAGGGCCTGGACACATCAAACACTTCTTAAAATGTCTTGAATTCCTTCCTGCTCAAAGACTGAGGTCTCCTTTCCTGCATCATGCCATGTTTGCCGTAGCTACAAAGTTTTCTACCTCTGGTCACCTGTCTTTCTGGAATTGATGACACTGTTAGAATTTCCAAGTTGTTCACTTCAATAAACATGTATTAAGACATTCATTCCTCTTTGCAAGGTCCTTTGCTGCTTCGCATAAAAAGACAGATGATGCCGCTTCTGTCCTCAAGGCACGTTTAGAAGGTCTTTATGGGGAATACAGCATTTATATGAATTTGTGTGAATCAAGATTAGAAAGTGAATATGTGTTTAGCAGAAGGCCATACAGTGCTCTGAGAGAATTTGCTAAGGAAGCAAGGCACTTTGAGCAGGTAGCCCCTGAGCTAAGCTCTGGCAGAAGAGAAGGAAGGTTAAGGACATTGTAGAAATGGGGCATGAGGTCCCAAGTGGCCACTCAGAAGAGTCTGCACAACATTATCAAGGAGCGATTAGGAGAGGTCTGTTTTGGCTGAACCATCACCTATGAGCAGGGGACATGAGGCTGAAAAGCTCGCCACCTAGTGGAGGATGTTACTTGCCAGGTTTAGGAGTTTGCATTTTAGCCAATAGGCTGTTGGCTAGACCTTTATATGAGTCCTTTTGGCATCAGTGGGAAGGAAGGATTGGAGAAGAAAATACCAGAAACAAGACCAGTTCAGAAGCTGATAGAAAGGAAAAGGCAGGAGTTAATGGGGACCTGTATGGGAGGGAGGTGACAGGGGCAGAGAAATGGCAGTAGGGGAGAAAAGGATGGAGATAATTGTATCTCTTTCTCAGTTGGATCAACTAACGATTTTGGCAGTGGAATTATGAGGCTTGGAAGAAGCTGAAAGCCTTTGGGGCAGGTAGGTTGCTTGACCAGGACTGATGGATGTCCAGGGAAAGTTTGGATCAAATGCTTAAAGGAACGTTTGTTTGTAGCACTTCCTTTGTTGTATGTTAAATGTATCTTAGGTCCCTAAGTAGTTTCTTTTTCTTTTTTTTTTTACCTTCTCATAATAGCTCAGAGTTTAGATAGCCCTGAGAGACTATCTGAACTTCATTAAGACGTCCATTTGTAGGTAGGGGCTCTTGCCAAGTTATATTTATTTCCATGAATTCCAAGGCCAGTATTGATTCTTTTTTCTATTCATCTAGACTCAGCTATAAGGATTTAAATTGACAAGCAAGGCTACTGTATTAATTAACACACTGGGACATTCCTTTGTGCTTTGAAAAAAACAAATCTTGGACTAGTCCTAAAAGGAGTTTAGTAAGTTATATTCTGTACATGAGTTTTCCTTGGGAACTTGTGTTAGTGATTAAAATGTTATTGTAGCTACAAAAGGAAAATGTTGGTGCTTTTTAAAAGCTTAACTGTACATTGCCCCAGGAGTGGACTAGATCAAATGTAGGAAGACTTGGAAAAGTGAGGGTGAAATTCATAATTCATGTGACTCTTGAAAATTTTATTGGCAATATTGAAGGAATGGGGAGGTTTTATTGTCAGTACAAATATCTAAAGTGTACGTATGTATGTGTATTCATTTTCTCCCTAGTGAAAATGATTTACTCACATATACTTATTGAACATGCCTTTTGGTAGTCAGAGCCCCTTGTAATCTACCCTCCGCTTCCAGTCTTCTTGCACCTAATTTCTCCCTCCATAGGTCCGTTCAGGGATGGCCCCTTAGTTCTCCCTGGCTTTTGTTACCTGTTGTCTCGTCTCCCTCCTCGCACCCTGGCTTCCTTGGGAGGAAGCGGCTCCTAAGGAGTCTTTCCTGCTTACCTCTGTCTGGGTGCCATGCCTCACTGATCCTCTTGGGCATGTTTGGCTTCCCCATTAGACTGAGTTCCCTGAGGGCAAGCAGGACTGCCTGGTGCCTTTGGGTGTCCCCATGGTTCCCCGGATGCTGCTCAGCAGCCAGCATTTATTAAGTGCCTGCTATGTGCAGTGTTACATGCTGCAGATATGAAGACAGATAGTCCTTGTCCTTAAGGAATTCTCATCTTATGGAGGATGGCAGCATGGCTATTCCATAAAAGGCAGTTTGGGGCAGAAAAGCCATGGGGGAGGAAGGGCGGAGGACATTTGGAAGTTGGCAGCTGAGCTGGCTTTTGTGGAAAAAAGGTATTCTTAAGAGAAGACAAGGAGAGAATGCAAAGGCAGAGATGAGAGATGCACTAATGTGCATCAGCAGCTATGGCATCCTGTTGAGCAGCTGTCATGGGTAGTAAGAGTGCTGGGAAAGTGGCCTGGAGGTATGTTGGGAAGGGCTCATATGTGGTAGAGGTAATAGGGAGCCATAGGAAGTTATTGATTTGGGCATCCCATGGTCAGAACTCGGAGTCTCACTTCAGTGGAAGGAAGGATAATTTGGAAGAGGGGAGATGCCTGAGGCAGAGAGATGAGAGATCACAAGGA
This sequence comes from Bettongia penicillata ogilbyi, assembly GCA_023548195.1. Lineage (NCBI taxonomy): Eukaryota > Metazoa > Chordata > Mammalia > Diprotodontia > Potoroidae > Bettongia > Bettongia penicillata. The sequence continues at coordinate 2,433,498 of JAJHZJ010000178.1, read as the reverse complement.
TGGGGACAAAGAAATGGAGTTGAGGTGCGGTGGTACAACGCTTGACCGCCAAATGGACGTATTGGATAAAGGACAGTGAGGAGAACCTACAAGAATGTGTGGAGGGGAATGATGAGGAGGAATTTGAGGTGGCTTTAGGATGTCAAGTTTGAACCGCCCAGTAGGCAGCTGGGAATGAGAGCTTGTTGATGTTGTTGTGGAGGAGTTGTGTCTTCTCTAATGATCTTAGCAGCTCCAAAAGTTTAATTATCATCTCAATGCAGATCTTTCCCGTATCTATGCTGCTATCTGGAGTTTCTCTTAGGAGGTAGCTACATGATTTCTTGGATAGTGTGCTGGGTCTGGAGTCAGGAAGACCTGAGTTCAAATCTCACCTGAGACACTTATGAGCTGTGTGACCCTGGGCTGGTCATTTAACCCTGTTTGCCTTTAATCCATTGGAGGATGATGTGTGGCATTGATTTCACCTGAAAAAATTGATCAAATAGGAAGAAATACACTGCTTCAAGCATTACTATGAGGTGAATCAACTTTTCTTAGAGGGATTTTCTTTTACTCCTAAACCAATAGGCCGCTAGGTGGCGCTGCAGTAGTAGAGCACTGGGTTTGGAATCAGGAAGACTCATCCTCATGAGTTCCAATCCAGCCTCAGATACTTCTGAAATGTGTGACCCTGGCCAAGTGACTTCACCCTATTTGCTTTAGTTTCCTCATCTGTAAGAGATGGAGAAGGACGTGCAAACCAGTCCAGTGTCTTTGCCAAGAAAACCCCAAATGGGGACCCTGGAGGGTCAGGTACAACTGAACAGCCAAACCAGTATTTGATAACAAAGTTTGCTTTTTTCATTCCAGTTAGATCAGTTGAATTATTGTTGTAACCTGTTTGCTCTTTCACTATATTGACTGCTTTTCTTGTGATAGGATCATAAATAAAGAGCTGGAAGGACATTTAACAGGCCCAGATATGACTTGCCTAAGGTTATGCAGGCAGTAAAAAGCACAACCCAGATTCAGCCAAAGGTCCAAATTCAGATTTTCTTCTGCAGAAAAGCTAAAATCCTATCCATTATTTTCTTTGATACATGGTGTTATAAATTGGATTTTTTTATTGGCTAATAATTTCAGATGGAAACATAATTTAGGTACCGTTGTTGGCTTGATTTAGAGAACATACAGTTATTTGGATTCAAGTCCATAATAGAAAGCTTCGAGAGTGTTTTCCTTGAGCGTACAGCTATAATTTAGTGAAGCACCGGGGCAGGGAAGCTCAGAAACCCAATACACACACTAAATTGCAACACAAACAGAACTTCTGTTGACATTTCTATTTATAGAATATTTTGGCTTTCTCAAAAATTATAGATGTACTGTACATAACATCCTAAGTTAGAAGCACACTTTGACTATAGTGGATGAATGAATAAAGCATTTGTTAAATGCTTACCATGTGTCAAAAGGTGGAGAAGTTTTGAATGCTGTGAATAAGCTCACTTACCTTGGTAGTGTACTTTCCAGGGATGTACATATTGACAATGAGGTTGATGCACACATTGCCAGACCTAGCTCAGTGTTTGGGAGGCTCCAAAGAAAAGTTTGGGAGAGAACAGGTATTAGACTGACTACCACACTGAAGGTCTACAGAGCCATTGTGCTGACCTCATTGTTGTATGCCTATGAAACATGGGCAGTCTACCAGCACCATGCCAGGAAACTGAATCGTTTCCATTTGAACTGTCTAAGGAAGATTCTGAGGATCACCTAACAGGATAAGGTACCAGACACTGAAGTCCTTGCTTGAGCTGAACTGCCAAGCATTCAAACTATGCTTTAAAGAGCGCAACTCTGATGGGCTGGCCATGTTGTTCGTATGCAAAATGTACGCTTGCCAAAAAGACTGTTTTATGGAGAACTCACATGGGGCAGGCAATCACATGGTGGCCAGAAGAAGTGAGACAAGGACTCTCTTGAGGTCTCTTTCAAGAACTTTGGATTTGACTATGCAGCATGGGAGACACTGGCACAGAAGGCGTGCCCACATCAGAAAGGGTGCTGTGCTCTGTGAGCAAAGCAGAATTGACACAGCACAAAGTAAACGTAGGATGCATAAATTTGGAGTACGCACCCCAAATATTCACACGGACCATCTGTGCTGAATCTGTGGTGGAGCATTACTGGTCTGATCAGTCACAGTTGGACATGCTGAAACTTGACTTTATCATGGTTCTATCATTTTGGCCTCTTTGAGAACAGAGGCCAACAACCAACCAGCCAGATGTGTGTCAAGCCCTGTGCTCATCACTGGGGTTACAAACAGAAAAGTCACTCTAAGCTCCTTAGAAGCCCCCTTTCTGCTGGAGGAGAGACAATCGTGAGAGAAGTGAAGTTTCAGCTGCATGTCACATGGGCAGGTCCCCTGGTCCTTGGGGCACAATGGCAAAGCAAATGGGGATGCTTCAGATTTCATGTCATTCTCATTTATAATAATGTTACTGGTTTTGAATTTGACAAGGCCAAGGACCTTGATGGCAAGAACATCCTGAACGTCTTTTTCTGGCTCTTTGGAAGCAGTGACTATAGCAACTGGCCCCACACGAGCTGTAGCCAGGTAGCTTCATCTCCTCTGGAACTATTTCCCAGGATGAGGGCTGAGGACACTGGACTAGAACCCTGTTCCTGAGACTCTTGGGTTTAGGGTCCTGGGCTATTATCTCCATCAGGGTCTGGAGGGAAATTGTGACCCAGCCGGTAGTTGGCCTTGCCTGGTAACCCTCTCAGGGTATCCGGCTCTTCAGCTAATCTGAGGTGTATGCCCTGTAGGTGATAGTTGGTGAAGGTGACTGGTCCCTCTTCTACAGAGGTTGCCTCTCCAGATGATGCCTGAGAGGACTGGGCTGGAAACAGGGACCAGTTGTATGCGGAATGCTTCCATTCCCAGGGCTCTGGGGCCTCTGCCAGTTGGTGACAGTTAGTTAGCAGTTATGGCTGATGGCGATGAGGAAGGTGGGCCTCTTCTCCACAGTGATTTATGGCTATGGGGGCTGAGCTGGAAGCAGGTCTGTAGACTTTCATTTGGCTCCTTAATATTGCAAGGAAACGAATGTAACCTCTGAACTCTCTGTACCTTCTCCCTCTTCAGATATTCACAGACCATTCACTGGACTGTCACATGTCCTTCCCAGTTCTTCTTCACTCACTCTACATGGCTAATCAGTTGCCAGATTTTGCCTGTCTTCACACCTTGTCTCTCATATTTGTCTTTGGGGGGAAGCTTTGAACTGTGACATTTTCATCAGTTATCACTGAAACAAGTTCTTTTTTGTGAATATTTATTAATTATGAAAATATTAGGAACAGTTCTTTTAAAGGATAATTAAAAATGAGTACAGCACTCAGCAGAGTCCTAAATAAGCCCATCTCCCCTGAGGGACAATTAAGACACACTCCAAAGGAATTATTAAAATGAAACGACACGGAGCTCCTCTTTTCCATAAAGGATTGTAGCACATGGACATAAGCTCTGGAGCAAGGACTGCCCCAGGGATTAAGACCTCGGGTGACAAGGCAAAGAAACTGGGCCAGTGCCAGTGTACTCTGGATCCAGGGATATCCCAAATCAGTCTAAAGCCAGAACCAGTTTCAGGAACCCCAGGGCTTGAATCTTGAAACCATCAACCTTCAGATAGATGCTTATACAGGCTCCCAGCAGCAACAGGGCTCTGGGGAGACCCCAAAAGGACCACAATGAAACCATGGTGTGACCACCCCCTTGGCCCTCAGTTTTGAAGTCAAAATCTTGTAGTAGATGACTGTAGAAGGAATTTTGTTGTAACTAATATCCATTTCGCAGACCTTTTGAAGATAAAGAGAAGCTTTAGGCTGTGGCAGTGTGAGGGGCTTGACACCAACACTGCATTCACCTCCTAACTCTATGCAGTGACTAGTAGCACACCAGGAGCCAGGCAACCTTCTCCCACCAAGAGACCACATAGCTGCAACTTGTAGACTATGGGGGTTGGGTGTGCATGTGCTAGACGTAGCCCTGGTTTAACGTTGTCCCACTCTGGATTGTTACAGTAGATAGAATTTGGACCCAGCTGTCCCAGCCAGTAGTTTCAGAGGAGAGCCTGACCTGACATAAAGTCCTAATTGGGGAATTAAAGTTGTAGACGTGAAGGAATTGGGGAGAGTCACTATAATAAAGAAATACTATGGGTTAAGGGACTTCCAAGCAAAAATCCAAGATAAAAAAAAAATAACTCTGAAATAACAAAAAATAGAACCTCAAAAAGTAATGATTTGGCCACAAGGACTGCAAGGATAAACCAAAAAAATGAGTAGCTCAGAAAGAGATAGGGATAGGAATTGAACCTTATTAACACACTGGCATAAAGAAGCAGCTCCTCCCAGGTCCAGTTTTATAATGTCATTTATGGTTTTAGAGAGCTCCCTAGAACACTGCGTGGTTAAGTGATTTGCCCAGAGCCACACAGCACATATGTGTCAGAGGTGTTCATCAATTCTATCTTCCTGCCTCTAAGGCCAGCTCCCAGCTCTCTAGTCACTGGAGTGCAGTATATTGGAATTAAAACACTTGGAACAAGAATGCATTTATTCGAGCAAAAAGTGAGCATCCTTTTCCAAGTAGTTGACATCCTTAAAAAATACATTTGAACAAATAGAACAAATAGATTCAAGAAAATGCCAAGAAATATTAGACCAAAGTCAAAAGGTTAGAAAATCAGGGGAGGGAAAAATAAGCGAGAAAAATAAGTGAAAAATAACAGACCTAGAAAATAGGAGAAGGCTAGATTGTATAAGAATCATTGGAGGCTTTCTCCTGCCCCTCCCCCCAAAAAAAACCTGTGACTAACATAAAAATCTGGATAGTGTTGGGTATTATTGATCAAAAAATTCTGAAAAAGAAAATTTCCCACAGCTAATACAGCTTAGAGGCTAAAGTGTAAATAGAAATAATTCACCGTTTGCTACCTAACATAAGCCTGAAATTAAACGTACTGAGGAATGTCATAGTGCAAATTCAGATTTTCATGTCAAGACAAAATATTACAAGAAAGAAAAATGTCAAGTACCAAAGAATTGCACTCAGGAACATAGAAGACTTGACAGCAGCTGCGTTGAAAGAAAGGAAATACTGTAATGTGGTATTCACAAAGGAAATTTATCATCTTCCCTCCCCCAAGTATAATTTTGCACGGGAGACAATGTACTTTGAAAATGAAAATTTTAAAGCATTTCTGTTTGTGTAAAAACTTTGAAATGCCAACTTAATGCACAAGAAAATCTCAACAGTTAACGTTCTTTGAACATGTTGAAAGGGTCAAAGTGCCAAGTATTTGCTTCTTAATGAAAAGAAAGAAGTCATTCATTGTCCCTTCACAACTTGCTGTCTTGAAGAGCCAAAGAGGAACCAAAGAAAGATAAATTTGGGGTCTCGATAAAGGTTTATGTTGTTCTTTTCAGTTTAGAAGTTAAGAAAAAGGAAGGGGAAGTCATGCATCAGGGAAGAAATGAGGAACAAGGTGGAACTTAGTGTTTTTCCTAAATGAGACATATTAAGTCTTAATATTGTATAACTATGACATAGTTATATCATAATTAACTACTCTCTAACTTGGTATCAAAGCCAGACAAGGTTCAAAGGGAAGTGGGCATCTCAAAAATCAGGAAAAGGAAAGTTGGGTACTCACAGAGTAGTTGCAAATAGATTAAAATCAGTATGGCAGGAGTGAGGCTGGGGAGAGGGAAGCAGGCAGATGTGGGGAGGAAATCATCTTGAGCCAAAGAAGCCAACTGTGGAGGAAGAATTATCGAGTGGGGATGAGAATTTGTAAAAAGAAAACGTAAGGCTCAACAATGTCGTTCTGGGCTGGCTGACGAAGAGATGGAATCCACAAGAAAACACAGCTATAATCGTGATCACGAATGGCAAGAGTCATCCCTCAAATGGAACATTGTTGGAGTCTTCATTGAGCAGTTCCTCAGGTAACACAAGCCAGAAGCCCTTGACTTTCCTGACTGCCACCTTGGGAGTGTCTTAGGCTGTGACAACAGTACTCCAGATCTTTTCTAAGCAGGGCAGAAAGCTATCACCTCCTGATTGTTTTCTCATGGTAGCCCACAGTTGGGTAGCTTTTTGCCTGTCACATCATGCTGCTACCTCATCAGGCCTAAAAACCCCAGTGTATTTCTGAGCAATTACTATCTAACTGTGCCTTCCCCATTTTATACTTGCAAAGTTTAAGACTTTCCATTTATCTCTATTGGATTTCATCTTATCAGATTCAATTCTGTGCTCCAGCCTAGAGGTTCTTAACTTAGGAACTGTGAACTTGGTTTTTGTTTTTTTGTTTTACATTTTGATAACTTGGTTTCATTATTCTTGTTTTCCTTTGTAATTCTGTGTGTTTTATTTCATGCCTTCAAAAATATTTTTCTGCAAAGGCCTTTATAGGTTCCATCTCACTCCAAAGGGAAGCACAAAGGATTAAGAACCCTGACTCATCCCTGTCAAGATCCTTTAGCATCCAGAGTCTCTCATCAGGTGTTAGCTTTCTGTCCCACCACATTTGTGACATCTTCAGATATGATGAGCATGGCGTGTCTCCACTGTTAAACAGTACAGGACCATGCACAGATCCCAGAGGGACGTTCTACAGGAGCCTCTACCCACCCTGACGTGGAGTCAGTAAGGCCTATTCTTTCACCATGGCCATCTAAATTATATCTGTTCTGCATTCCTCTCATCTACTAGTTTCTTTCAGTCATGTGAATTGTGAATGTAAATGGATTCTAACTTAAGTGGAGATTCAGTAATATCATTCTAAGAACACCTTATGAAAACAAGTAATTTTATCAGAGAATACTATAATGATGAGACAAACTACTAAGACCTACTGGGATGCAAGCAAAGCAATGCTTATAGGAAAATTTATATCTCTTAACACATTCATCAGCAAAATAGAGAAGTACAATATCAGTGATCTCTGCATTCTACTTGTAAAAGCAATCAGTAATTCATGAAACCCAAAACATTAGTTTTGAAAGACAGAATTGAAAACAAAAAATTTGATTTAAAAACAGTTCAGGTCATTTTTTGAAAAGACTAATAAAATAAGGGAATCCACTGGCTAATTGTTTTTTCATCAGATAAAAATGAAAAACATCAGATAAAGAGGAAACAAAGTATTAAAAACTATTTCACCCCAGTATATTTCAGCAAAACTACTAACTAGGCAGGTGAGTATTAGAGACGGAGAAGTTAAGCAAGTCCATCTCAAACCACCTGAGCAGGTCATAGGTTAGCTCCCAGTGGAAAACAAGGCCCACAGCAAGATGGATTTATGAATAACTTCGAGCAAATAGTTAAAGGATACTTAATTTTAATATTGTACAAATTTGATGAAAAAGCCATCCTATCAAATTATTTTTATGAAACATGTGATTTCAGTACTTAAACTGGAGAGATAGAAAGTGGAGGAAGAAAACTATATACTGATGACTCTGATAGAAAATTTTGAATAAAATACTTGCTGCTGTAGGAACATGTTCAAAGATCCTTGTAGTGGTGACGGTTCAGTATAAAAAGCACTGACTATAATAGCACATATGAAGAGCAACTGTAAGATCCCCTGATCAGTAGATGCAGAAGAACCTTTTTACAAAATTCAATATTCATGTAAAAAGGACTTAAAAGCATAGGAGTAAGTGTGCTTTTCCTCAAAAGTGTAAACAAAACCTCTCAGAAAGGAAGACATAGAATTATCTTTAATGGAGAAAGACTAGAGGCCTTTCCAGCAGTATCGGTGGAAAAGCCAGAATAACTTCTGTCAGTCAGTAATTTCAGATGCTTCTCTTTGTGCACGCTTTAGCTGTAGCTGCGAAAAAGAATTTCAAAGGCTACACATTGGCAGTAAAGAAACCACATTATTACTATTTGCAGATTACAATGGTTTACCTAAGGGAATCTCACAGATTAAACTAAAAATTAGTATAATAACTTCATTTAAGGATCAGAATATAAGATGATTTCATGCAATCAGCCATTAGTATTTCTGAGTATTTTAAAATCCCATAGGAAGAACTAGAAAAAGAATCTTACCCATGATTATTGTAATCCAATCAGATTGTAGTGTTCTTGAGGGCCAGGGAATGTTTTCTGCCTCTTTTTATATCCCTAGTGCTTAGCATAGTACTTGGCATAGAGTAGAAGTTAAATTAATGTTGATTGATTGAACATCTGAGGTTCTACCAATTCATACTCACAACTTATATGTATTCAACTGTAAAATACCTTTTATAGAAATAAAGTAAAATAATAATTGGAGATAAAATAATAGCTTGTGGTAGACCTTTCCAATATAAAATACCTAAATAAATTCACAAATCTGCTTTCTGCCAATCACTTTATCAAAAGATTAAAAAAGGTCAAGAATCTCAGTGGGAAAGAGGATTAAAATTAAGGATCTTGAGCTAGGTCTCAAGTAAAGTATCAAACTATTCTAAGCTAATAGTCCTCAAAGCAGTTTTAGAGCTTAAAAAAAGAAAAGTGATCAGTGGAACAGGTCAACTAAATAAGATCTGGAAGTCGTAGAACATAGTAAGTGGTATAATGTTTGATAAACGCAGGGATACTATCTTCTGTGGTAGGGCGTCTGTGTGATTTTTTTTTTAATTGTTGTGGGAATGGGAAAACAGCCTGGAAAAAGTTGTGACTAGAACACCACCTTAAGCCATGTACTGTGATATTCCTCAAATAGACATTTGACTTAAAATAGGAATAGGAAAAGGGATATAGAACTCGTGATTTCATCAGCAATAGGGTTAAATTCTGTGGTGAGGTTAAATTCCATTTACCAGTACAGGTCAGCACCTTCTCTACAATTTATAGCCTTCGAAGGTGCCGTTAGGACAGAGCACACTTTTTCAAGATCACACACTGAGAATGTGTCAGAAACCAGAACTGGACTGAGGGCTTTCTGGCTTCAAAACTAGTTCATTATCCTCTAGGATAAAGAGCCAGCATTGAAGACTTACGTATTATCTCCTACAAGAAGCTGAAGGAAGGAGGGAGATATCTTTGATAACTGCGCTAGGGAGAAGCAGAGAGTAGAGGTAATGTATAATAACACTAGCAATGTTAGTGACATAAAATTGAAGGGTCAGATCACAAGGATAGACATTTATTTGAAAAGATCTTCACAGCAGATCGCTGTGATAAAAAGTCAAAATATGTAATAGATGCAAATAGATAAGAAAAGTAAGTCTTTGAGACAAAGGAGAAAAATGGTTTTTGAAAGTGTGAAAGTTAAAGGAGACATAAGCAGCTCTCAAATGAAGAAATAAAGTCTTAACGATCATGTGAAAAAGGTTCCAGATCCCAAATAAGAAAATGCTAAACAGTAATACAAAAAATAGCCCACATTTAGATAGTGTTTTAAGGTTTGAAAAGTTTTGTACTTTTATTATCTCATTTGATCCTTATAAGGTAGGTGCTATAATCATCCTTATTTTACAGGTAAGAAAATTAAGGCTGAGAGGTAAAGTGATGTGTCCCATGTCATACAGCTAAGTAATATCCAAAGCAGCATTGGAGCTTGGATCTTCCAAATTTCATCTGCTCTCCACTGTACGCCTGTCTTGTCCTCCTTGGACCCAATGCAGTGCCTTGACATGTAGAGAGTGTTTAATAGTGATGGCTGATTTAATTCATGACTGAGATCCAGTTGTATAGAAAACTATTGATAGGATTCCTGCAGTAGGTCCAAATTCTCACGGAAAGAAGAGTCCTTGGGCTGGGAAATAAGTTTCATTGTGGGGGGCGGGGGTCCTTGCATGGGCCCCCTTCTTGTCTCTGCTCCATGAAACCAGTGTCTTCATCTTAGCTCTGCTCTGTGCTGCCTGAGTTCTCCTCTCCACTCTTCTCCATGCAGCCTGTGTTCCTTTGGGAAATGCATCTCTCTCTCTGCCGAGTCCTAGGAGATGTGTAATGCTGTGTGACTCAACTTGTCATTGGAATGCAGGATAATGAATGTGGAATGGCTGTGGAGCAGCAGTGCATACTAATGGGGAAGGGAGGGACATCAAAACCGATGGCCCCCTTGGGGTTTCCTTTGAGAAAACTTCCAGAATAATTTTAGATTTCAGGAATCAACAGAAGCCAGCTCCTGTTTTTTCCTCTCCACTTTCTTGTGACCTATTCCTCTCCATAAATAACATAGTAATTTCTCAGTATGTGGCTTAAAAACTGCATATTAGGTGAAAGAAGAAACAGAAGATGAAGGTTTGCATTGATTATACTCCTTGACAGATGATTCTGCACCTCTCTTTTGAATAAGTTGCTAAATACGTATATTTAATTGATTTTCTTAAAACATAAGCCATAACTTGATTTCCTTTGTTCTAAGACTGTGGTGTATGATGTGGCAGATGTCTTCATGACGTAATTGACTTGGGGCTCAGCAGTGTTCTGGACATTGAACTGCTTTTGTAAAGTACACTTAAATGTTTTGCATGTGACTCAGTCAGCTCCTGAACTGGAGGAGGCTTCTGGATCAGAGCATCCCAGGCCTGGAGCCCCCTTAGGCCATCCCTTTCCAAATTGACAGACACAGGGATTAAATGATTTTCCCAGATTCACGCAGCCAGTAATTTAGCAAGGCAGGATTTGAACTTATCTCTCTCAGAGCTGAAAACAGGGGCACTCCATATCACAGAGGAAGAAGAGGTTCTAACTGCTAAAAAAAAGACTAGATTTATTCAGTGTGCATACCCAGTCCAGAGATCAGCATGGATTAATACTGGGTACATGGTGTAAAGTAGGTAAGAAGACTTTGTTGCTGTGGAATGTTTTTGACATTTTCTCTGTATATTACAAATAAGATCTTGTTTTATTTTCACAGTTCTGTATGGGAGGTAAACAGAATTGGTGATATTATCTTTGATTTACATTTGAGGAAACTGAGTCCCAGATTAAGCAGATGTCATAAGGCTTCCCTGGAAGGTACTAATGGGCCTGAGAATTAATGTAAAATTTCCTGGTTTGCTGCTGCTCCATTATCTCCCCATGCTATCTGTTTATTAGTTATGAAATGTTCAAAATTATGTTTTAAACTTAGATTGTAGTGATGGAAAGGAGATTCCCATTCTGTCTTGGAAATGCTATTTTATAAATTTTCTACACAGTGTTGTAGTTCTTTCATGTTTTGACCTTAGATGTTTGAAGAAAATACATTTGAATGATGCTCATATCGGGTTCAAAACATAAGGTAGAAAATCTGAAAGGAAGAACCTTGCGACATAATCCTTGTCTAAAGTGCTCTTATAGTAATTGAGTTCTATGTAAGTAACTGAGTCAAGGTGGACTGATTGCTGTGGATGAGCAGAAGCTTTTAATTAAAAAAAAATGTTCTGATGGATTTTATAAAAGGATAAGTTTGATCATTTTAATTATCCTGCTAAATTTAAGCAGCAAACCCTTTAATAACTTCGTTCCAGTTTTACTGTGGGTAGAAATTAGCTTGGAGAGAAACTCCCTTTTCCTGTTTTATGTGTGTTGGATCTGTTGACATATAAATATATGAACACTGAATAATGATGAGGTATTTCTATACCACAAAGTGAATTGGTTTTGAGAATTTGCCAGTCAGCTCCTCAACATGGTGACTATTGGATGTCATCCTCCATATATTAGCACCCACTTCTCCTTACTGAGCTCTTAGGGTCCGTTGCTCTCCCTTCCCTTGCCCTGGCCTCCCTCTCCCAGGCACATTGAGGGTGGAGTGGCTGAAGACCTGAGTGACCTTTTCTATACTTTGTCATTAAGAAGATGTTATAAAAGAAAGTTATCAAAGACAATTTGATGCAGGAAATAGGAAATGAGCAATGGATACAATTTCAGCAGAAGGTGAGGAAAAAACATGCTCAGTCAGAGACCTAGTATATTTTTGGAACAGAGAGAAGACCTAACTCACTAATTAGAAGTTTCATTGAAGGATAGGAGGAAATACATAGCTTCAAGGTTTGCAGAGTCATTTACAAATATCTCATTGACTGTCTCAAAAGCCCTGGGAAGCTGGTGCTGTTGTTATTAGCCTCATTTTACATTGAGGAGACTGAGGCAAACAAATGTTGAGTGATTTACCCACGGTCAGCCATAAAGTGTCTGAGATCAGATTCAAACTCAGCTCCTCTGGGTCCAGTGCTCTATCCCTTATGCCACCTCACTGCCTCAAATTGAAAGCCAAGCAGAAGAATTTGAACTTGATGTGATAGGCTGGTTTGTTCCTGAGGTGAAACAATCCATAGGTCACAGATCTGAAGCCTGACATGCTCATTTAATAGGTGAGACAACTGAGGCAGAGAGGTTAAATGGCATGCCCAGAATCACACAGGTCTTTGGGATCAAGTGGGGTTTGATTCCGGTTGTCTGACTCCAGAGAACTTTTCCCAGTGTACCACCCACTCCTACTATAACTTGTCCTGAGTGGTCCCTTCAGTGAATACTTTACTGAATACAGCGGTGCTCTCCCCTTGTATGGAGAGCTTCCTGGAGAACAGGAAAGGCACTGCCTCTGTCAGGGTCACGTTCTTCCTTGGACCATGAGGGCAGATTCCCTTAGTGAAGCTGGAGTATGAGGACCCCTCTCCAACAGGGAAATGAATCGGCTCCGTTCAGTTAACATCAGTAGGTCCAGTCATTGTAACATGCAAAAGTATTGGAACTGGAAGCCCCTAAAATTCCTCATAGCAGTCACTGTGCAAGTTTCTCTGATAAAAACCTCATTTCTCAAATACATAGAGGGAATTGAGTTAAATTTATTTTTAAAAAAAAAGCCATTCCTCAACTGACAATCAAGGGAAATGAATGGGCAGTTTTCAAGCAGAGTAAGCAAAATTATCCATAGTCATTTAAAAAAATACTCTACACTACTATTGATCAAAGAGACGCAAATTAAAACAACTCTGAGCTCCCTATCACATTGACTAATATGACAGAAGAAAATAACAAGTGTTGGAGGGGATGTGGGAAATTGAGACACTCATGCACTGTGGGTGAAGTTGTGTACTGATGCAACCATTCTGGAGAGCAATTTGGAACTGTGCCCAAGGGGCTGTAAAGCATTCATAGCCCTTCGAACCAGCAATACCATTGCTAGGCTTGTATCCTAAAGGGATTTTTTAAAAAAGGGAAAAGGACCTATATGTACAGAAATATTTATAGCAGCTCTTTCAGTGTTGGTGAAGAACTGGAAATGGAGGAGCTATCTGTCAGTGGGGGAATGGTTGAACAAATTATTGTATATAATCGTGATGGAATACTGTTGTGCTGTAAGAAATGATGAGCAGAATGCTCTTAGAAAAACCTGGAAAGACTTATGTGAACTGATGCAGTGAAGTGAGCAGAACCAGGAGAACATTGTACACAGCAACAGCAACATTGTATCATGACCAACTGTGAGTGACGTGGCTGTTATCAGCCACACAGTGATCCAAGACATTCCAAAGGGTTTAATGATTAGAGATACTGTTCACCTCCAAGTAAGTGACGAACTCTGAAGGAAGATCTGAGCATACTTTTTTTACTTTATTCTTCTTAGGGGGTTTTGTCTGTTTTCTTTCACAGTATGACTCACATGGAAATAATATTTTGCATGACTGCATATGTATAATCTATATCAAATTGCTTGCCTTCTCAGTGAGGAGGGAATGAGGGAGAGAGAGACAAAAATAAAATATTAAATCTTAAAGCTGTGCTTTTTAAGGCAGCCTTCTGTATTGTGTATTAGATGTAGGGAGGTGAGAAATGAATATTTGTTTAAGAGAAAGAACAAAACATGACCTCAGCGGGGGGGAGAGAGGGCTGAGAGGTTTCCTGTCTCCAGCAGGTCACCCATCACAAAGGAGAGAAGAGCTCCTCAGATGCTTTTTAAAGCTTTGCACCTGAGTGTCTTATTGTTTATTGTATTATATGCCTGTAGACATTGGAAGAGCCAGTCGTGAGTATTTGCATACTGGTAGACAGACCCTGTTGGTTTTTCCTTTTCCCAGTCTACTCCTTTACACCTGGCGGCAGGGTACAATCGTGTCCGGATAGTCCAGCTTCTCCTTCAGCATGGCGCTGATGTTCACGCCAAAGACAAAGGGTATGTGAATCCAGGGCTTGTACCCCGAAGACTGGGGCCTCAAAATAGGGGGGGTGTTGTGTTGTTTGGGGGCCATCTCCATGTTATTTCACTCATTCCATCCCATCCCCTTTGCCTCCGCTGACACGCTTTCCCCCAACACAAGCACCACATGTTCTTCTGTAGACCCTCCCTTGCAGTCTTTTAGTCAGCATCAAGTGAGCTGTGAGGACACTCTTACTGCCGGGGGTACCAAAGGCACCAAAGTGAAAAGACAGGGGAAAGCAAGGCATTTTTGTCAAATACTTCAGGGCACCACCTCCCTGGGCCAGTGGCTTTGAATGGAATTGTTAGGGCTTCATTTGGTGAAATGCCATTGCCTTCACGGACTGGATCACAGTTTGAAATCAGATGGTGTCTAGCCGGGCTTTGTTTTTTGGATTCCTACTCGTTTGTTGTGCTGTCTTAATTGTTCTTATCATCTGCTTTCTTCACTCAGTGGGCTTGTGCCTCTACATAATGCTTGTTCATATGGACATTACGAAGTCACGGAATTGCTTTTAAAGGTAAGAGCTAGAACGAATTGCTTCTCGTTTGTCCTCATTTTAATTGAAAACTTGAATGAGGTTTAAAAAAATAATAGATTGCACATTCTATGCCCGTGCCTTTTCTCTAGAAACTTTTACACATTTGGAGGTTCTAACCATTAGTGGTATATTTTAAACATAACCTCACATTATTTTGGGTAAAGGAATGGAAGTCTTTGGATAACATTTCCCCCCCCAAATATTTATTTGCCTCTTCTGCTGCCCTTCTCTATTAAAAAAAAAAGAAAAGAAAAACAAAATCCTTGTAATGAATTGCAGAATCAAGCCCCACATATTGCCCATGTTGGCCAGGCCCAAAACCTGTCATGGGTCGGGAGGTTCAGTAACATGCTTTATTCTTCATTCATGGCTGGTCATTGCATTGAGCAGAGCTTTCAGTGTGTCTTCCCAATGTGGTCATAATTGTATTATCAGTTCTCCTCGAGGTAACCTTTCAGAGTTGTATATCAGGCTTGTCATTTACAGGGAAGAGAATGTGTGTCTCTGAGCTTCTCACTAACCCGCAGCTTCCTCCCATTGTTAGCATGGAGCTTGTGTCAATGCTATGGATCTCTGGCAGTTCACCCCTCTCCATGAGGCTGCCTCCAAGAACCGAGTAGAAGTTTGTTCTTTGCTGCTTAGTCATGGAGCTGATCCTACCTTGGTCAACTGTCACGGCAAGAGCGCTGTGGACATGGCTCCCACGCCTGAGCTGCGGGAGAGGCTGACGTGTATGTATTGGTCCTCAGAGTCTTGGCACCTCCTCCCCTCCCTCCTCCTGATCTGTCTGGTTGTTTTGTACCTCTTAGCACGAGCTTTTGGTTCATTCAAGCTTACCACTCCTGCCTGCCAGAGGAGCTTGGAGCTCCTCTGGAGGGGCATTTGGAGCTGGAGTTGATTTTTAGGAAGATTCAAGTCACTTTTAATCTTGACTGTTTACTTTTGTCTCTCCGTACACCTCAGCCTGACGTTCATGAAGCAAAATGTAAGTGGAAGAGAGATGCTTAATCAGATCATACTGACTGAATGAATTTATGTGGTGGCATTTTAGAGTTGTGCAGAGGTGTCACTAAGCAGCAAGGGTCCTAAAAACCATCCACTTTTCTAATGCTGCAAACTGAGCACCAGTCCCTTCCCTTCCCCCGTCCTCCACACCTTCCCCATACTATATGATATATGGTATGTGATGCCAGTTACCTGGCGGGCTGGAGACACCAAGGGTGAGCTTTTAGGGGGCCCATGATCTTGGATGGGGAAAACATGCATTTTTGTTCTTACATTGAACTTTATTTTCATAAACTTCTATCTGAAATATGTGGCATTTCCTTCAATTATGAATTGGGTCCCCAAGATACACCAGAATGACCAAGAAGTCAGGATCTCTCAACCCTGCTTTAACCCTCATTTTGAGGACTGTGCCCTGAATTACTCAGTTATTTTTGATATTTCCTTGTCCAGTCTGTTCCATTGATCTCCTTTTTAACCAATATCAGAACATTCCAACGATTGCTAGAGCCGTTCCTCCTTTGTTTGTACTCTTACTCTAGGCCTTTGTTTCTTTCATGTGAACTTATGTTAACTGTTTCCTCTAGCTTTGTAAAGTATGTCTTTGCTAGGTTGATTGTTACAACATTAAATCTGAAAACTGATAAGGTAGCATCATTTTATTTTTTTGTGTTGGTATGACCCATCCTTGAACACCAAACAGACTTTGTCATTTAAGACATTTATTTATTCTTTAAGTAGGGTTTTGTAAGTGAATCTATACGGACCTCGCATGTGCCTTGTCCAGTTAACTCTTAGGTATGTCATGAATTTTGTCATTATTTTAAGTGGGACTCCTCCTTTATGTTGTTGCCCCTAGGGTTTTGTTTTATTTTATTTAGGACGCTCCTGATATTTTGGGGTATATTTTGTGTCACACTATTTTACTGAAACTGTTGTTGCAATTTGGGTGTTTTTTCTTACTGATTCTGTAGAATTTTCAAAGTAAAACTCCTCACCAATAAATAGGGATAATTTTGTCTTTTTGCCTATTTTTATAACTTCTTTTTCTCAAATTATTGCTTGTATTTCTAGAACTTCATCAAATAACAGAGAGAAAAGGTGGCAACCTTGCTTTATTGCTATCTTTATTGTGAAGGTTTCTGTTTTTTCATATTGCATGTAAAGCTAGCTTTTGGTTTTAGAAACATATCCTTTATTGTATTCCAAAAACAAGCCTCCTAATGTGCCTCTATTTTGTAGGTTTTTCAGAACGAATGAGCAATGTGCTTTGTCAAAGTCTTCCTCTGTATCAGTTGGTACAGGACTTGAGAATGTATTTGTATTTAATGTGATAGTTAGGGAATTATCATTAAATGTTAGTTGTCAGACTTATTTCAAGCAGGACTTACTTACTTGCTTCTGAGATGTATCGGTTACCTTGTGCGTGTGAGATCTTAATTGGTTACAAATCTCATGGTCAATTTAGTTTCTAGATAGTGACTTTCCCCTAAAAAAGCAAAATGGCATGACAGGCTTTGTCAATTACAGGGACACTTTTTGAAATTATTTATGGCAGTGGAAAAGCCCAGGGCTCGTTTGGCTCTATAAGAAATTCAGGTGCCCCTCCAGCCCGCTGGAGGTCAGAGCCTCAGAGAGGTTCTAAGTCCCTGAGCCGCTGTCAACGAAGGCCCAACATGGGAAACTTCTTCCGTGTCCCACTGCAGTAAAGGCCTGTCCCCTCAGGTCTGAGCTCCTCCCTCACCTCGCCCCCAGAGCCTGGATCAGTTTCAGCAGTTTAGAGCGCCTCATCCTTCCTTGTCGGTGTCCATCCTCCTCTCTCTTGCTTCTCCTTCTTTCTGTTTCCTCCCGTCTTTTGCTTTTCTACTACCCAGCATCAGCCCAGGCTCATCAGTCTCAGCTCTCTGCCCAGCCTCCCCTCGACGGGGCCTCCCCTCACCAGGACAGTTGCCCTGGGATGAACCTTGGGAATCCTAACCCTTATTTAACTGACTCCTGTTCCCCAGTTGTCATGCTAGCATTATGACCCTTGGGGAATAGGTCACTGCTCCTCCAGGAAGCCAGTATGTCATGGTTAGAGGGCTGGACTGGAAGTTGGGGAGATCTGGGTTCAGATCCAACCTCAGACTTGTAGTTGGGCTCTGTGACCCAGGACATGTCATTTTACCTTGGTCTGAGTAGTTCCTCACCCGTAAAATGAGAAGTTTGGAATTGCTGCTCTCTGAGGTCCTTTCTTGATCAATGAGCCAATGATTGTTGTCGATATCTTTTCTCCACACAAACATTTGCACTGAAACTGTCAAGGACTGCTTCAGTTTGAGGTAATAGCCCCTTTCGCATGAGCCAGGAGAACAAGCAGCCAAGCATTTGCCCAGCACTTGGGCACCAGGCCCTGGAGCTACAGAACGTGCCCTGTGCCTGCTCTGCTGTCCTTCATGTCCTGAGCCTGGTGTCTGGCACATAGTGGTGAATAGAGGAGTGGGGTTGGTTCTGAAGGAGAAAACAAGACCCACATGAGAATACCAAAGAAAGACATTGTAATGACAAAGTGGTCACAGTGGCAGGAGGAGGTCTCATGTACGAGATGGCATCTGAGACAAGGGTGCTAAGAGTTACACACGAGGCTGGCAGCTCTCTCCTCCTCATGCCACATTTTCTGTCAGCAGGAGTTCCAGGTATCTCTGGTGCCCTGCCTTTTCCCTGCCCTCCCCCGCAGCTTCCTTTTGTATTGTCTTTCGTTTTAGATTTTGACCCCTTGAGGTCAGGAGCTGTCTCTTTTTCTTATTTGTATCCCCAATGCTTAGCATGGTGCTGGGCACATTGAAGGTGCTTAATGGATGTTTATTGAATTAAGAGGACCAGGCATGAGGGACATCTTGGGCAAAGGTGTGGCATTGGTATGAAGACTAAGAAATAAGCCAATTTGCTTGTAACATAAATAGATGAAAGAGTAATATGTAAATAATCTTGAAACGGTCAGCTATGGCCCAGTTTTGAAGGGCTTGAAATGTCAAGTAGAGGAGTTTGCCTTCAGTCCAGGGATACCAAGGATGTCACTGGAGCTTTTTGAGGAAGGGAGGGCCACGGTCAGACCTGAACTTTAAGAAAAGCACTTTGTCCACTTGGCAAAACTGCATGGGTTGGCGTGGGGAGGGGAGAGATGCAGGCGGTAGGAGGTCAATCAGGAAGTGATCATCTGAGAGAGAACCAGTAAGAGTCTGGAGTCTGGCTGGGTGAGGAGAAGGAGGATGTCAGGAACCCTGAGAGCAAGACCATGGAGCTGCCTGCTGGAGCCCCAGAGTCCAGGCCCTCTTCCCATGGCAAAGGAGAGGCCACAAGCCTATTACTGTCTGATATCTTGTAGTCCCCCAGCTGTGAATAATGCCTGAGGTTTTCAGGGAGCTTTACGATGCAGTCTCTGAGATGCTGTTGGAGCCAGGCTTTAACCTTTCACCAAGGGACCTTGGCTGGCAGGCATCCAGCAGGGAAGCTGATAAGGCCAGAGCCATCTACAGCCAGAGGCCCTGGGTTCAAGTGCTGGCGCTACTGTTTACTTCCTCTGTCCCCTTGGCTACAGGGCTCTGTGCCCTCTAGAGCCGAATCTGTGAAACTATGGCAAGTCCTAAAGAGACGAATTTAGGACCAACTTCCTAGGGATTAAAACCTGAACAGAAAAAGTACTGCTGAGACTGGTGACCACTTTGTAGATACACCGCCCAGGAAATAATTGGTCAGCTGTGGGTTGTGTGCAGTGTCTCCTCTAATTTTACAAAGTGCATGTGCATGTGTGTGTGTGAATGCATATATATACATACATACATATATTAAATGGTTTTTGCTTCTGCTACATAAATATCCACTTCAGTGGGGCCCTTAAATTATTCTGGAAGTGATCAGTTAGATGAAATTGCCCCATAGCCCTCAGAAGGGAGTATTCATGTTTAATTGAAAGTCATCACGTGCCCCCTTTGTCTGCATACCTTGATCACATTCCCTCTTAGGTTCCTTTTCCTTATCCCCCACCCCTAACCCTCACAGTCCTATTGGACACATAGTGGGGGTGGGGGAGGGTGTAGATTTTTCCCATTTAGTCTCCGAAGTGGTCAGTCTTCTTGCTTTGCTTTAATGTTGCTTTTTGTTAACCTTTGTTTTGTTAACAGATGAATTTAAAGGTCACTCTTTACTCCAAGCAGCCAGAGAAGCCGACCTGGCCAAAGTCAAAAAGACGCTCGCTTTGGAAATCATCAATTTCAAGCAGCCCCAGTCCCATGAGACGGCTCTGGTGAGAGACCCTGGCTACTTTGCTCCTTTGGTATATGTTAGAACTGGCCCTCCCAGAGGTGCCTTTAAGTCTGATGCACACAGATTCATTTTGCACCTCACTCAGCTCCTTTTCAATAGCAGACTCATAGGTATTGAATGCCACTGATTTTGTTGGGCTGTTTCCAGGAATTAAAAGAATGTGTGTCCAGAGCAGTTACCTGGCTTTGCCCTTGGGACCCTTTCCCCTGGGTCTGAATCTGGTCTTATCTTAGCCTTTTGTTTTATAATCTCATGTTTCCATACATATGCAGAGTAGGCTTGATTTGTTTGAATTTTTGAATTAGCCAATTAGATACTTATACAATAGATATCAGGCTGTTACTTCTGACCTAAGTCAAATTTCAGTCTCAGTGACTGGTTGGATTAGTTTTTTTTCCATTCACTTACAGCATGTTTTTGACCTCATCAGTCCCATCCATGGAGAAAAAGGTTGACATGGTGTTCCAAGCCCCACTAGGCCTTCTTGTTCCCAGTGGCACAGGTAGCTTGATTGATGGAAGCCTTCCAGTAGGTAGGCTCCTGATGAAAGCCACCCAAAAGATGGAGAAAAAGCCAGACCCTCAGAAGTCTTGAATTCCCATCCCCTGTGGGACTGGCCAACAGAAGCTTCTCAACAGCACATTCAGCTCTTGCTTTCTCTAGCTTGGGAGCAGAGTGGGATTTCAGCCTCTCAAGATGGCCTACCAGCCAGCCATTGTATCACAGCCAAGGAATGTCAAGTCTGCTATAAACAGGTCTTTAGTGTCATGGTTGTTCAGGAAGGAATGAGGCAGCATGAGATCTGGCCACACTGCCACCCACTGCCCTGGCCACGTCTTCAAGCTCTCTGCTACTCAGTTGGAATCTAAGGCCTCTAAGGTTCCTTCCTGCTCAGGTGATAATTAGTTCTACAGTTATTTCCAGGAGTCACCTCATTTGGTGTAGTGTTTGACCTTAGTTGTTTCATCTGTAAAATGGAGCAGACCCATACCACAGGCTTACAGACAGTGGCTAGCTGGGATCCAGGTAGACATTGTACATTAGCCTAAAATTTCATTCATCTCTGTAAGCGTTCAGCTAACATTTTTATGGCACTTAGAGTACGCACAAAGACCTTAGCTAGAGATGAGTAAATTAACTGTGGTCCTCTGGTTTTTTGTCTTCTAGCATTGTGCTGTGGCTTCCTTACACCCCAAACGTAAGCAGGTGACCGAGCTCTTACTGCGGAAAGGAGCCAATGTCAATGAAAAGAATAAAGAGTATGTCAGTTGTTGCACACCAAGTCTTTCAGCACCAGGCCCTGCCTTACTCACGCTCACCTTTCCCTCTTCCGTCCCCATTTAGCTTCATGACGCCCTTGCACGTAGCCGCAGAAAGAGCTCACAATGATGTCATCGAGGTTCTCCACAAGCATGGAGCCAAGGTGAGGCACACCAGCTGCACACAGACTGGTGCAGAACTGACATGGAGACGGTTCTGTTTGCAGGATTCTGGGGGTGGGCGTGGGCATGCCCTTGGCTGATCCCTCCCTGCACAAGTGGCTCACCCTAGACAAAGGCCTAACCTCGAAGGCACCCCTTTGGCAGTGACCTTCATGGGCTAGGAGTCCTTGAACGACTAGCATTGAGTCCTTCCCTGGGCCTGTGCCCAGGGTCTGCCCCTACATAGGACGTGCTGAAGCATGCGCTGCACTGCATTCTGGTCTTTTGTGGGTTCAGAATGTCCTCTCTCCTGTGGTGCTTGTCACAAGACAGGGCAGGGACTCCTGGAGGCCGGTCCTTGCCAACACATGCTGGTAGACAGGGACGATGTTTGTTTTCCTGCCACACCCAGGGGACTGACTGCCTGAAAGGTATTCTTGAGAAAGAAGTAAAGGGCCTCTGTGTAAGAACAAAGAAGCAGAGTGGCCTGAGGAAGCTGAGCAGTAGCCAGTGGCCTCTGTGGACAAGAAGACAGTGAGGCTTGTCCTCCAAGCTCTGAGGTGTGTGGGACACAGACTTCTGAAGAGACAAAGCAACACCATGTGGGCAGTGCTAGAGCCCATGGGGAGCAGAGCATAAACCGGGCACTGGGAATCCTGGAAGAGTAGTCAGCAAGTGTTTATTGAGTGGGCACAGTTAGCATATACAGCTTCATTGGGGATTTTGCCTTGCCTGCATTCTCAATCAAATGGGCACCTTTTTCCTGCTTTATGAAATAGAGGGAAAGGCAAGGGGACAAGCGTTTATTAGGCACTTAGCCTGTGCCAGACACCCTGCCTGGTGGTAGGCCTTGGGTAGAAGATCTCAGACTGAACCAGATGATCTTGGCAGTCTGATCTAGTCAGAGGCTGCATACACCTCAGTAGCATATTGGCTGTTAGCCTCCCGCTTGACCTTGTAAGCCCTGTGAGAGGAGGGACTCTCTTGTCTTTCTTTTTCTGGCTGATATCCCCAGTGCTTACACAGTGCCTGGTAAATACTGGGCACTTACTAGGTGTTTACTGAAATGCATTGTCATGTCAAGTTCCACACTGAATGGGAAAGGCTTTAAAAACTAAACAGAAGAGTTTTGCTTGATCTTGGAGGCAGTAGGCCATGCTCGGAGTTACTTGAGTTATGGAACAGTGACAGAATGGAGACCCACTGAAGGAAGGGCACAGGAATGGGCCCATCTTGTTTGTCCCCAGAGTCTGCATACAGACATCATAGAGGCCAGCTACTCAGGTTGGATGCCAGGAAAGGCTTTCTGACCATTAGAGCTGCCGACCAGCCTTCAACCAGAACTCCAGTGATGACTTCTCGAGCGTACTGTAATGAGAGACCCTTGCAGCTCCAAATCCAGCTTCTAGAATTGATGCAGCAAGAGCAGCTGTGCTTGTGGGCTAGTAGAGCTTGACTAATCCACCTTCTCCACCCTTTGGAAAGTTTTCTCATCTCTGAGTCAGCAGTGCCAACTGAAGGGGAAGCATCACCTTCTCTTGGCACTCTCTGCCTCTGAAGGTAGCAGGAGAACCCATGTCTGGGCCTTAGAATGAGTCTTTTTGAGAATGGTAGGGGCACTGGGGCAGGAATGAACCGCATATAGGCTGCTATGATGAGCCACCATGTCCGCTAGGGCTAAATCTGGAAGGCGGAGATGGCATGTAGGGACAGATGCTGTCATCTGCATCTGTTCTCTACAGAGTAAGTCATTATGGGAATGGCTCAGAGGCCGAAAAGCAGTTCTCTCCTGGACCATTCTTCAGCAAATCAGTCATGAAGTAGTTAATGAATATTTAGTCATTTTCAGTTCAGTTGGTTGTACTTTCATTTTTTTTTCCAAATGCTTTTGGAAAGCATTTTGATTGTTTATTATGACTCTCTCATAATGAACAATAATCATAGAAATCTCTAGTGTTTCCAGGTGGTTAAAGATTAATTGATCCCATTTTCTTTGGTCTGGACACTAGAACTGTAGTTGCTTGTGAAATTATTTCTGTGGTGATTGTCAAAGAGCCTTTGTTATTTCTTTTTAATAAAGGCTCTTTGAAAAGAAAATATAAAGGAGAGAACATAAGAGACGCTTTATTTTAATGCTTTTCTAGATGAATGCCCTGGACACACTTGGTCAGACGGCTTTGCACAGAGCAGCCTTGGCAGGCCACTTGCAGACTTGCCGCCTCCTGCTGAGTTATGGCTCTGATCCGTCCATCATCTCCCTACAAGGTTTCACAGCTGCCCAGATGGGTAATGAAGCCGTGCAGCAGATTCTAAGTGGTGAGTCCCAGGAGACATCTTTCACTCTCCCACTCTTGCTTGGGCTACCAATCTCCGCCACCTTAATGCACTTGAATGGTAATGGGTGCTGTGCATGGCTCCCACTTTCATTCGGTTTGCATTTCTCTTTATCGACATCTTTAATACCAGGGAAGCAAACAGTGTGATAAATCTTATTGTCAGCGAGCCAAAGGATAAAGAACACCTTCATTTTAAAAAAAGAGTCAATGTGAGAATGTTCTGTAATATAATGCAAAGTATATGTTTGAAACTATTAAGTTAATAATCGAGTGGAGAAACAGTAGAAGTATTCCCATTAAAACCAGGTAAGGAAAGGCTTAGCAGAAAGATTTTGTGAGAGGGGCAGGAGACTCATCACCAGATTTTTAATTAAAAAATTAATTTTTTACACCAGCACAACTGTCAAAAGCTCTGTGCTGAATTCTAGAGAAATTGTTGTTTGCACCTTCACCGGGAGGCCAGCCCTGGAGCTGCCATGTGGCACCATCTTAAAGTACTGAAGGAATCTGTAGGGATCACCGTCACTCCCAGAAATCCCTGGGCCTTCCAACATGCCTGTGCTGTGCATCTGTTTTGGTAGGTGCACGCACATGCACTATGTTATCTGCGATGTTGATGTGTGTTTCCCTCTTGATGTGAACATTAAAACAGATGGTGGGGAACTTGTGCATTAGTGAGCTCTTCTCTGCCTGAGAATGTGCTCCAGACAAGGTCATCCTTGCAGCCTTAGGGATAGGAAGCTCTCGATCTATGTCTCCTTTTCCCAGGTGTAGCTAAAAACAGATTTGTTTGTTCCAAATCCTTCAGACTTTGTACTTGACCCATTACCTCATGCCTTTCATTGCAATTGATCAGTAACATTATAAATTCATCATCTCGATCCAGTGAATCAGGACTTGGGATGTGTGTCAGAAATATTGGTGGTTCTATGTAGAGCTCTCTGGTCTCTAGACAAATACCCTTGGCCATCAATTGAATGTTTCTCAATATAAAAAGTTTCCCACGAACTTCAGAAGTCACAGCCACGTGACCTGAGTAACCCTCAAGTAGCACCATTAGAAAATGCCAGAATTTTAAGGTATGTTTATGTAAGCACATGCACACATATGCATCCCATCTTGTTAGATAAGGAGAAGTTATACTGTGCATTGGTGAAAGGAACACCTGTTGCCATGAATTCTTGAATCCTTGAAGTATTGAAATATCTCTTTGTGTATGGTTCTCTACTCTAACAAGTATGGTACTTGGGATAGGACACCTTGAAACTTTCATTAAGCACATTCTAAGCATTCTTAATTTGGAGGAGGAGGAGCCAGCGTTTCAAGTGAGACAAATGGTACAAACGGCCTGTTCAGACATTGTCAGCTGACATTGTGCTCAGGGCAAGAGGGAGGGAATCATTGTAACATCCCTGCAGAAGGAAATCCTTTGGTTGCTCCCCCCCTTATTAATTCTCTGTCGCCCTCCCTTCTCTCCCCTTAGAAAAGGAAGTCGTTCACTGTGAACCCTCCAATTCTGTTCATCTTCAGATTCCGTGACGTTATCCCCCGACTCATTATTCCTTTGCTCCGGGCACTGCTGAAGAGAGCCCTTGTCACCAGCCCCCCTGAACCTCTGTTCCGTTCTCTGCTCTCTACAGCCATGCCCAAGTGTCCACCACCTGGGAACCCTTCACTTGGTCCTGCCGTCCTGCCTAGCTGCTGTTCTTTATCTCACCTCCCTTTCTTCACAGCCAGAGTCTTAGAAAAAGCTGTCTTTGGTCTCCTCCCTTCTCTCACTTGTTAACCACACACCTGCAGACTCACTGAGGGTCTCTGTATTGGTTTTCTCTGTGCACTTCTCCATCTCCCCAGAATTCACCACTATTGATTCCCACCCCCGACCCCTTCCTTCTGGAGCCTCATTTCCTTTCGTGTTGTCTTTTTCTGGTCTGATCCTTCCTCAGCCTCCTGCTGGATCTTCATTCATATCATGCCTCTAATTGTGTGTGCCCCCAACACTTGGTTCTGGGTTCTTTCCTCTCTGGATGACTTAATCAGTTCCCATGGGTCTGATTACCTTTATGAATAGCACTCCCATCATTTCCGTGTCTAGCCCCCATCTTTCATCACCAGCCTTTTATTAATCTGTGCCCCATAGACACTTTTTTATCGCAGCTCAGAAGCACCACAGAGCTCATTGTTCCCTCCGTAAGCCATCCCTTTTTCTGCCTTGGACACTACCAGTACTATTATTATATCAATCCCCTAATCAAAATGCTAATAGGATTTTTCTAAAGCTCTGGTCTGACTGTGTCACAGACTTGCTCACTAACCTTCTGTGACTCCCTACTACTTTTAGGATTAATCAGCAGACACTTACTCCTCACTTAGTATATGTGTGCTACTGACCTGTGCTCTGATGACTGAGATTACAACTCCATAAATAGCCATGTACACAGTGCAGACACTCAAGCCACAATGTAACCTTGACCCCAGCAACTGGGGGGTACTGGAGGAGTCTTCCTAGAGAGGAAGCAGGACAGCCTGGAAGGATGAATGGCCCAGTGCTCTGGAGCTGCAGCCTCGATGAGAACACACTTGATTGGACAGCAGATTGTGACAGTGTCTTTGATTGATGATGAGAGGTAGACCCTGAGTGCCAGCCACTGCCAAGAGCCTTCTAGTGGACTGCCAAGCCACTGCCGACCTTTCTCTTCCCACGTTCTCTGGCCTGCTCTGTTCTCCCCTCTCAGCTCCATGGGGGCTTTTCTCTCGGAGGCCCTTCCCAGTCCCCAGGCTTCGAGAGTTTCCTCATCAAAATAAGTTGGTGTTTGTTTAGTATGTACTGATGGGTGGACATGTGGACGGTGGGCTTCTTGAACTGTGAGGCCCTGGTGCCTTGCATGTATAGTGCAGGTCACCAAGACATGCTTGTTGATTGGCTGTGGAGGACTAGAGACCAGAGCATTGGGCCGTTCATCCTTCCAGGCTCCATTGTAACTTCATGTGTCATTCAGGGTCCACACTTCTGCGTGGATAGAGGCTCTAGATGCATAGCCCTCTTTAGCTTCTGGTGCCCCAGCTGCCAGTTTAGCTGGTTTCTCTACCCAGCGTATCCCCAAAATACCTCTCCTCCTAAAGCCACACTTGCCTGTTCCTGTTGAGTGCAGTCCCATTACCTAGACACAGCCAGACTCTCGACCTTTAAGAATTCTCAGTTCTTCAGGCTCTCCAGTTCTGTCAGTGTCTCTCCTCCCCTCCTCCCAACTGAGGAGGCTTCTGACTTTGTTAGTCCCACCTCCTCCTTGGCTGCTCCCTTTTCTCTGTGCTTCCAAACACAGGCCCTCCACCACTCTGATCTGAACTGTTAGCAGCTGTGTTCTATTGCTTTGGGTTTCCCCTCAAATGCCAGCCCCTTCAGACTATCTTGTCTGGATTCCCTCATATCATGATACCATCCTCCCACCTCCAATCATTGTTGATTAATTTTTAAAAATATATTCTCTATTTACTTATCTGTGAACAGGTGTCTTTCCTCCAATACTACATGAGCCCCCTGGAGGCAGGTACTATCTCATTTCTACATTTCCCTCTCTGGCACCCAATGGCGCCGCCCTATCGCTGGCTCTTGTTAGCAGTGATTCCTCTGTTTTACCATTGAATAATTTAAAAACAAATACTGAGTGAGAAGTTACACAATAAATTACCAGGAAATGTGAAAGACATCTCCAACATTGAGTGGCAGATCAGTCAGAACTTGCATCAAAATGTTCTCATCCAAACAACGTATAACACATATAACCTTGAACTGTCACAAGGCCACATCCAGGAGAGCTGAGAGCAGAGATGAGATCTTAGAGAAAGGAATGGTGTCTGTAGTCTGGTGGGAAAACAAGGCCCTGCTCAGGCCTTGACTGACTCTCTCAAGGTCAATTTCCCTTATGTCTGTCTTGTCCTAATTTGTTTTACAGAAAGTACACCTGTGCGTACCTCAGATGTTGACTACCGGCTCTTGGAGGCATCCAAAGCAGGAGACTTGGAAACTGTGAAGGTAAGGCTGGGAAGGCCCTGGTAACTCACTCCTACAGCGTACCACAGAGATTCTGCAGGCCATGGTTCAATGCCATGACCTCCCAGCCCCACGTGTCATGCTCTCCCCTCCTTCCTCAAAGAGTTCAGTACTGGGCTTGCAGCCGTCCTCTTCACTCTTATCCCTGCTCTTAACACAGGGGACTTCAACTTTAAACACCCAGATCCCATGGCCACCTCTGGCATCCATGGAGTGGCAGGAAGGAGGAGTCCCCCACTACCATCATATTGTCTGTCTGTCTTCTCCCACTGGGACCTAGAGCTCCTCCACACTCCCTCAGGCTTTCACCCCTGCTCTGATGACTTCACTTTTTAGCCAGCTGCATGTGCCATCATTCTCTGCTCTCAGATCCTTCGCCCTGCTGTTGCTCCTTTCTTGGCAAACACCAGTCCTAGAGAGAGTTTGCTGATTGGATTCGCAACAAATGGGTTGTCTAAGAGACCATCAAGAACAGAAGCATCAGGCACGTGGCCTCCAACACACTCCCAAGTGTGGCTTGAGCTGGATTAAAATGTAATTGGCAGAGATTTTACAAAATTAATAAAGATGCAGTAAAACATAGTGAATTGTACACCTAAGTCAGTATGTGACCTCTAGGGATCCTTAGGTACAGATTGCTTCTCTTCCAGTTTGATACCAGTGATCTAGGGCTCCTCTCTTTTGGTTTTCTGCCACATCTTCCAGCTCCTGTTTCAAACCTTGTACCCTCTCCCTAAACCTCCCACACTGCTGCTTTTCTGCCCTCTCTGCAGAGCTCCTCGTCCCCACTTCACTGGGAAGGTAGAAAAGGTCACAGTGAACTCCGTTCTCTTCTTTTCCCTGGAGCCCCTTGTCTGTCTGGTTTGTGCTGGCCTGGGATGAAGAACCCTTTCTCCTGGTGAGGGCCAACACTTCTCCTTTTGCTCTTTTTTTAAGTCCAAATTTATTATTTATTTTTAATATGATTTTCTTTTTAAATTTTGAGTCACCCTTGGCAAGCAAAATATTAATGATACATGTGAAATTATGCAAGTCATGCTTCCATATTAACTATATCACCAAAAGAGAAAGGTGGGAGGGAACAAAAGAAGATTGAGAAAACATTGCTTCAGTTTGCTCCCAGAGTTTTTCCGTTCTGTCTGTGGAGGTGGAGAGCAGTTTTCATCATTTGGCCTTTGAAATTGACTTGGATATTGTATTAATCAGACTTGCCAAGTCTTTCACAACTGATCATTGTTACAACGTTACTGTTACTGTGGCCATGATCTCCTGGTTCTTCTCACCTCACTTTGCCTCAGTTCGTAATAGATCTTACCATGTTTTTTTCTGAAACCACCCCCTCCTCATTTCTTACTTGTTCTTGTTTACTCATTTCAATTGTGTCCGATCCTTTGTGACCCCATTTGGAGTTTTCTTGGCAAAGATACTGGAATGGTTTGCCATTTCTGTCTCCGGCTCATTTTACAGATGAGGTAACTGAGGCAAACAGGGTGAAGTGACTTCCCCAGAATCACCCATCTGTGGCTGGATTTGCACCCAAATCCTCCTGATTCCATGGCCAGCACTGTATTTACTTTGCCACCTATCTGCCCCGAACAGTATATTAGCATACCTATTTTTACTCATCCCCTCCAGCATTTATTATTTCTAATAGATGTGAGATGGTACCTCAGAGTTGTTCTAACTTGCATTTCTCTAATGAGCAGTTATTTGGAACATTTTTTCATATGATTGTAGATGGCTTTGATTTCTTCTGAAAACTGCCTGTTTATATCCTTTGACTCATTTGGGGGAATGGGCTTTTTTAAAAATTTGACTCAGTTCCTTAGGTATTTGAGAAATGAGGGCTTTATCAGAGAAACTTGCTGTAAAAAAATTTGATACTACCTTTTTATCTATGGTATCTTTTGAGCAAAGTATAGTTTTCCTGGTTATCTGGTTTTTTAAAACTTTTTCTTTGTCTGAGATCCTGATTGCTATCCCTCTGTTTTTTAATTCTTCTGAAGCATGATAGATTCTGCTCCAGCCCTTTATTTCAACTGTGTATGTTTCTTTCTGTTTGAAGCATGTTTCTTGTAAACAGCATATTATTGGATTCTGATTTCTAATCATTCCTCTATCCCCTTGCATTTTGTGGGTAAGTTCATCCCATTTATATTCATAGTTAGGATTACTGTGTTTTTCCTTCCATCCTTATTTTTTATGTTTATCCTTTTCTCTCTCTTTTTGTCCTTCCTTTCCTCCAAAGTCTATTTTGCTTCTGACCATTGCCTCCCTTAATCTACCTTCTCCCCTTTCCACCCCCCCCCCCCCGCCATATCTCTTATCCCCTTCCCTTTCTATTTCCTTATTGGTTAAGATAAATTTCTATATTCAGTTGAGTTGTGTGTATACACACACACACACACACACACACACACACAGTCTTCCCTGTGAACCAGTTCCAATGAGAATGTGGTTTAAGCCTTGCCTGTCACCCCTATCACCTTCCTCTCCACTGTAAAAGCTCTTCCTTGACACACCTCTTTTATGTGAGAAAAACTTCCCTCTTCTCCCAGTGCATCCCTCTTCCATACCCCTTCATTTTCTTTTTTTGAGATTATCCCAACATAATTGACTAACCCTCATGCTCTGTCTAACTTCCTAACTGCCCTGAAGTTCTTAGGACTTACATGTATCATCTTCCCATTTAGGAATTTAAACAGTTTAATTATATTGAGTCCCTTGTGATTGCTCTTTCAGCAATTGTAGGAGTCTTGTCTTTGAAAGTCAGATTTTCTATTCAGCTCTGGTCTTTTCATCAGAAATGCTTGGAAGTCTTCTCTTTCATTTAATGTCAGTTTTGTCCCTTGAAGGATTATATTCCGTTTTGCTACATAGGTCATTCTTGGTTAAAAGCCTAACTCCTTTACCATATTGTATTCTAAACCCTCCACTCTTTCAGTGTGGAAGCTGCCAAATCTCGTGAAATATGATCATGTCTGTTGTGGCTACACAATATTTGAATTGTTTCTGTCTGGTCCCTTACAATATTTTCTCTTTGACCTGTGATGTGTGACTGTCCTTCTGCCCCTCCAGAATGAACAATTCCATCCTTTGGTATCTTTGCTTATCACAAAAAGTGCTCCTATAAAAATGCAGGTGTCTATGGGGGGCATTGTTCTTATTAATGGAATCTCTGGGTCAAAGGTTATGAAATATCTTGGCCATTTTATTTGCATAATTCCCAGTTGCTTTCCAGAATGGTTCTACCAGTTCATAGCTCCATCAAGCAAGGCATCAGCATGACTCTCTCCCTCTAATCTCTAATCCCTACAGCTTTGGATGTTCACAGTTTGTCCACTTGGTTTTCAACGTTATGATTTTTGCTACAGTTCTCTTCCAGACTCTTCGAGTTCTGTGTGCTTGTATTGCCAGTCAGTCATTGTCTGAAGTTTGGCTCCATTTCTGGGAGTCTCCATTTGGGTATCTCTTATAGGAAGTGATCTGTGGATTCGCAGTTACTATTTTACCTTTTGAATCTGAAATATTGGGGCAGTTTTTCTTTATAATTTTCTTGAAATATGATGTCTAGGCTCTTTTTTGATAATTTCAGGTAGTTCAGTAACTTAAATTATCAACCCTGAAACTAATTTTTAGAGAGATATTTCACATTTTCTTCTTTTTGTTTCATTCTTTTGATTTTGTCTTATTGTTTCTTGATGTTGCATGCAGTTATTAACTTCCCGGTTCTAATTTTTCAGGATCATTTTCTTACAGGCATATTTGTATCTCCTTTTCCATTTGGCCAGTTCTGCTTTTTAAGGACTTCTACTCTTTGGTGAATTTTTATGCTTTTACAATTGGCCAATTCTGTTTTTTAATGCATATTTTTCTTCAGTTTGGGCTGGGCTGGGCTAGGGTGGTTTACTAAGCTCTTAATTCTCTTTTCATGGTTTTCTTGCATCATTCTCATTCCTTTTACCAGTCTTTCCTCCACCACTCTCATTCTTCTTTAACTATTCCAGGAATTCATGTTGGGCTTCTCAACTCTTAAGCATTTTTCTTGAAGGCTGTGATTGTTGCTTTTTCACACCATTGTCTTCTAAGTTTGTGTCTTGTGTTCTCTGCCAGCATAGTAGCTTTTTGTGGTCAAGTTCTTTTTTTGTTGTTTCCTTGTTTTTCCTGCCTCCTTCTTAGCTTTGAACTTTATGTTAAAGTTGGGCTTACTTGAAGAGCTTGGGGGAGGCACTGTCCCAAACTTCAGAATTTTTCCCTCTTGTGTTTTCAAAGATGGTCCTGTGGAGGTTTTCAGTGCTTCTAAGGTGATATGATCCTGAGAGGGGGTGTGGTTACTGCTTTCCTAGTCTACACTCTGGTTTTTACCTACAAAGGGACCCTGGTCCCCTACAGCTCTAAGCCCTAGCACTACTCCAGGGCCCCAGCTCTCCTGCATTGCTCTTGCCCTTGGTTGGGGGTGGCTGACACCCAGTTTCTCTCTGCCATGGAACTGTGACCCAAAAATTCATGAGAATGGTAGAGTTTCCAGTCAGTGCCAGCTACATCCTTAGCCAGCAGATGGTTTTCTGTACTTTTTCAACCAATTATCTGATCCCCTTACCATTTCTGCTCTGAGTCTGCTGAAACTGCTCCAGGTCAGCGCTCACCCCAGTGTCACCACATTCTTGTGCCAACCTCCTAAGTTGTCTTCGGATGGAAAAATGTGTCAGTAACCTTTTGTAGATTTCTGCCATTCTCCAGTTTGAATTGAGGTGTTCTTTTAAAGTTGTTTGCAGGGGAATGTTGTAAGATTTCAGCTAGGTTGCTTTCCTGTACTCCCCCATCGTGGCTCCCTCTTTCTGTACTCTTGCCTCCACTGTCATCCACTCCCTTCCTCTCAGCATCAGTCCCTCCCTGTCTGCTTTCTGCAGCTTGCAGAATGTCCAGTTCTCCTCCATTCATAAAAGCCCTCACTAGACCCTGCCATCTCCTCCAGCTTTTGTGCTGTGGCTCCCTTTCTTTTCTACACTCATCAGATCCTCTTCCTCAGATCTCACAGCCCTTTGCCATATGGATTCAGTCCTCATTACTCCACAGAAACTCTTCTCCCTAGTTCTGTGTGCTCTCTTAATTACTAAAATTTAAAAAAGAAAATGAAATAATAGAACCCTGGGGAAAACAGGAGAAGTGAAAGCCCTGGTTCTCCCCAAAGTATTGCCTCTACCTTAGGTCTGATTTTTTTCCTTCATTTTTGTTTCATTTCTTCCCCGCTTCCAACCCTTCTCCCACTCATTGAGAAAAGAAATAAGATAATCATTATACATTTGTCATCATGCAAAACTTTTTCCATTTTAATCATGCTGCCAAAAAAGCAAGAAAAAGAAAAACTGGAAGTGGAGAGTCCTTAGGAATTGTCTTGGATGACTGTAGCGATCCAGGGAA
This sequence comes from Bettongia penicillata ogilbyi, assembly GCA_023548195.1. Classification (NCBI taxonomy): domain Eukaryota; kingdom Metazoa; phylum Chordata; class Mammalia; order Diprotodontia; family Potoroidae; genus Bettongia; species Bettongia penicillata. The sequence goes on along the minus strand of JAJHZJ010000178.1, from coordinate 2,400,234 downwards.
GCTAAGTCTTTTGTTGATCATAGTTTCAGTGTACAGTGTTCTCCTGGTTTTGCTCACTTAACTTCACATCAGTTCATAAAAGGCTTCCCAGGTTTTTCTGAAACCATCCCCTTCCTGGTTTCTAATAGTATTATAGCACAGTCCTCTACAATACAGTAGTGGCCTAGCTCAACAGTATTCTGTCACAGTCATATGCTGAACTTGTCTGGTCATTCTGCGGCTAGCTAACTGCCCTGCAATTTTCAGTTCTTGGCCACCACAGAAAGAGAAGCCATAATTTTTTTTGTACAAATAGGTTCTTTTCCCTTTCCTTTGATTTCTTGGGATACAGACCTGGTTGTGGTATTGCTGGTAAAAGAGTATACACTCCCATGGCCTCTGCCCTTATCGAGGCCCTCAGTATCTGTCACCCAAACTATCCCAACAGCCTGATTCTAGCTGATCTCCTCCTCACAGCTGTCAGAGTGACCTTCCTAAAGGTCACCCTCCTGCCCAGAGGACTCCATTGGCTCCCTCTGGCTTCCAGAATCAAATTCAGACTGATGCCTTTGGCACTCTCTTGACTGGGTTTCAGCCTGGTTACTTTTCCAGCCTTATGTGTTAATCCACTTTATATGCACTCTTGGATCATGCCCAGTGGACATTTTGGCTGTTCTTTGCATCACAGGTACTTCTGGTGTTGGGTAGAATCTGAAAGGACTGAGGAAACAAAGGCTTGCACTTGTAAGAATGTTGATTTGTTAAGCAGTGCATGCCAGCTGTGTAACAGAGTAGGACCAGGCCTCCTCAGCCTGAATACTAGAGGAGACAGATTTGTATGCATTAATAGATACTGGTAAGCACACTATAAAGCAGCATATGAGATTAGGTAATCTGATATCTAATTAGAGGAAAAATTAGGGACTGTCCAAGTTGGGAGAGGGAGCAGCAGCAAGTGCAGTTCCCTGAAATCAGACAAGGAGATGGGCCAATCCCTCCAAATATTCAGTCAGAGGAACACGGAAACAGTAGCCAGCTGACCCGCACAGTGACACATAGGCTGCTGGAGATGTGAGAGAACTGGCATCCATTTTCAAATTTGGTTGAGTTTCTGGTCCCTTGTTAGGGGTTTCTCCGCAGCAAGGAGAGAGGGTCCAGCTTCCCAGCCACACAGGGCTGGGTTCAAACAATGCAATAAAGTTCTTTCACAAGACTGAAGTTGGACTAGACCTGTAATTGAACAGAAAGAGCACCCCAAGATGGAGTCCGTGTGGGCCCCTCCATGCCCTCCCTTTGATTCCCGTGATGGATGGAGTCAGAAGTGACCCCAGAGATGCATGTATTATTCCTGTTTTGCTTGTCAGTCTGATGGCTTACATTGTTTCCCCCAGTTAATACTAATTAGCCACCACAGTCTCTGTACCTTTGTACTGCACGTCTCCCTTGTCTGTAGTAGACTCCTCCGCTTCTTTTTCTTGTATGCTTAGTCTGCCCCAGATCCTTCAGAGGCCAATGCCCCTCCTCTGGTTACCTCACATGGGGAGCACTCAGCACGTAGAAGGTGCATCACAAATGCTTCTTTCCTTTTCCTTTGAATGTGTTTGAGGAGTTGAATTTCATTGTGCTCCTATTGCTTTTCTTCCTTCATTTTTCCTCCCCCCCCCCCCCCCCCCCCCCCCCCCCAATCAGCAGTGGTTTATTGGCCTGTGTCCTGTCCTTTCCTGGTTTGTACTCCTGTGCCAGGTGGAAGGCAGCTGTTTGGACTGTAGGTTTGTGTTGGCAACTCTGTCTCCAAATGTATTCACAATTCCTCCTTCTATCCAGGGTGCTGTCTCTTGTAACAAAGAATAAGAAAGGAAGGTAGGGAAAGAGGAAAGGAGGAGGTAAGGAGGAAGATTCATTCCAACTACCTCTTGTTGTTTGTGTCTATTTGGATGACATTGGATCTGTTACTTTCCTGATTAGGCAAAGGATGTTTTCCTCTACATTTCTGCAGGCCACCTGAAATCCTTTAGCAGGCTGCAAGTTGTGCAGGCCTGAGTTAGCTGATAAGTCTCCTCGTCCTTCTCCAAATGATTCATAATTAGAACTTCTTATGGCGCATCCACATTTTTATGGTGCTGTTTGTGTACCACTTTGTGGCTGGTGTACGTCTGCTTGGTTTCCTTTTCTCTGCGGCTACAGAAAGTGCTGCTCTCCACATCTGAAAGCTGTTCCTTCTGTCCTTGACCTCTGACATAGGCATCAGCAGTCAGGTCTTGGGGATAAGAGGCATGCAGACCGCATTTGCTCTCCAGAGGTGTTGGTGTCAGTCGCTGGCTCCTCTGCCAGTGTTTCAGTGCAATTACTTCTCTATAGCCCACTTAGCCTCAACAGCTGACATCTTCTGTTGCTTTGCATCTCTTAATACTTATGGTTTGGAGCCATCTTAGTTAGTTTGAAATGCTTCTTTTGAAGCCTAGTCTGCCATCTCTTTTTGACCACTTTGTATGCCCACATGGGTTCTTTTGAGTTGCCTGTATTCTCTGGCTATCAGACATATGCCTTCCGCTGTTATTCTGCTGGTGCTGACTTGGTTCTGGAAAAACAGCTTGTCAGTTTCATGCACTTGATCATTTGTGAGTGCCACCACCCCTTGGAAGAACCCCCTGCTACCCACTTTGGTGAAAGGTGCCTGCTCTTCAGGCTCTGGTCTCAGTTTTCTTTTCTTTATGGTATATCTTAATATTCAGGTCTTGTATCCATTTTGAGTTTATTGTGCTATGTGGTATAACGGTTTGGTCTCCATCTTATTTCTGCCAGACTGTTTCCAGTTTTCCCATTAATTCCTGTCACATACCAAATTCTTTCCAGAAGTAATTTATGTCTGCAGGTTTCCTTGTGTCTGACCTTGTCTAATCTGTTCTGTTAATTGACCTCTCTACTTTTGAAGAAGTTAGTTTTGATAATTGCTGTGTATTGTGTGGCTTGTGTTCTGGAAGGAGGAAGGACTCTTCAAACCATTTCATTGTAGCTATATGGACATCTTATTGAACAATTAGGGCACCAGATGGGCATTAGCTGTTATTACTCTTACTATGGGCATTTCACCTAAACTTGACAAAGATCCAAAGAAGGAAAAGAAATAGAGAACAGAACAGGAGGACACATGGAGAGGAAAGGGCAGGTGCATTTAGAACCAGTCAAGACCCATGAAGGTACAGAAAATTTCCCCCCAAATTTAGGAAAGCACCAAATACACAGAGTTAATTGGAGAGGTTATCTTGCTTGGTTCTGTTGTAGTCAATGATAGGACCCAAAAGAACTAAACTACTCTCAATCCTTATCTTCTTAAGCCCTTTGCCCAAGGTACACAATGTAGTTCTTAACATCTCAAAATTTAAAACAACAAGATACATCCTTGGTCGGTCAGAGCTGGCGTCAGCCTAGGTGGCCAGGGTGAGTCAGTCAGATCAGGATGACCAAGGCTCCCCTCCAGCTGCTGTGATTGGGGCACAGCTGTGTCTGGGCTGAGGGTGGGCACTTAGGCTGAAAAGAGCTGCCAGGGAAATAGAAAGGATTCTCTAGGACTGTGATTCAAGGGGCCAGTTTTTAAATGTTGAGTTTATTAACTTGTTTTTTGTGTGGAAAAGCATTTCCTAGAAAATAGGATAATCTATTCAAAAACTCGGCATTGTTTTAGAGGTCAATCTAAATCTCATCTCTGCTCCATTTCCCTCCATTCTCCCTCAAGCAACTTTGTAGCCCTCAGAATGTGAACTGCCGAGATTTAGAAGGCCGCCACTCAACCCCCCTTCACTTTGCTGCCGGCTACAACCGGGTGTCAGTGGTCGAGTTCCTCCTCCATCACGGAGCAGATGTCCACGCCAAAGACAAGGGGTAGGTGTCACGCGCAGCATGTGCCCTGTGCCTTGCCCAAGCAACTTCAGGAGTCTTCCCAGGGGATGGAGAGTATCTTTCTCTGTCAATTTAGAAACCATGTTCCCATCATTAACTTCACAGAGGTCAGCTGCTAGTGTAAAGTTTTCATTTTGTATTTGTTTTTTAAACCTATTTCACACAAGTATTGTCTTCCTAATGGAAGGGAAGGTATGAAGTGTCCATATGGACACTTGTGTGAATTGTGTTGAGGTGCTCTGACATGGTAGAGGACATGGGTAAATGCCCTGCTTCTGACACCTACTTTCTGGCCAGGTCACTGCCATCTCAGGGCTCCTGCATTGGTGAAGGGAGCCTCTTCACCTGTGAACTGCTATGCCAGTGAAATCACAAATCTACCTCTATTATACAATATTAAAAAACAACGTTCTTCATTGTAGTGTTCAGGTAGTGCATTTCTGTCCCCTGGAGGCTTAAGTCTCAACTTAAGCGTAATTTTGACACAAATACGACTGTTTTCTAGGTAGATAGTTTCAATTTTTCCCCTAATGTTAATGTTATAAACTATTTGACTACCAATAATATAAACAAGTCTATAAGCTGTTAGAAAAAAGTCCTTTCCTGGCTCAGAATATTTGGAGGGGGGTGGGTCATCTTAACTGACATGATTTTTCATTTCTTTAACTGAGGTAAGCTAACACTTTTTCTCCATAATTAATGTCTCATTTGTTAGAATAATTTCCCATAATACCTTCACCTCCACTGCCAAGGAAATTTATGAGCAAAGCCCAGTGAATAAAGTGATTTGTTCTGACAAGATCTTGAAACACTCTTTCCTACCCACAATCCCCACTTATCCCCTGGGAGGAGGAGAGGCTGTGAAGTTTTTTGGTTCTTGTTTTTTTCCACACTTCCCTCATACCACAGCATGACAAGCCCATTCTTCCTAGGCACCACGATGCTCAGGGTAAGCACCCAGCCTTTGTGTGCTGGCAATTGTGATAGCAACTGCCGAGTTTGTCATCTTAACTTGGAAACAAGATTACTGCTGGTGAGCATCCCTTAACAAAGTCATTTCCTCCTTCGGTTTGGACCCCTTCCCAAGATGCTGGCATGGCTTTGTGGTACAAACCTGCGAAGCCTAACTCCCATTTTCTCCACCACTGCTGAAGAGCATCTCGTTGGAGTTGGTGCCTCTCCAGGGATGGACGTGGCCACAGCTGTGGCTCTGAGAGTCTTAGAACTGGAATAGAATGCTCCTATTGTACAAGTTAGGAAAGCCAAGGCACCCAGAAAGGAGATTGCCCTGCTCTTCACGTTCACTGTACCTCTGACTGTGGATTTAGATTGCTTGTGGCTATGTCTCAATTCCTTTGGCTTGTCAGTTTTCATTTTGCCCCACCAGCTAAGAGAAGCAGATGTGAGACTGTTAACCTGATGATTGATTTTCGTGATGGCAGTAAAGGGGGAGAAAGGGAGAGAGACACACAGAGCAAAAGTGAAATTGAGAAAAGTGAGGCAAACAGTCTTTCTGACTGGACAGCACATTATCCGCTGGGCCAAGTAGTTGCCTGTATTAATAAACATTTATGAAGCACCTGCCTTGTGCTAAGTGCTGAGAATACAAAAAGAGGCAGAAGATGACAAAGGATTTCTTCTTGGAGAAAATGGCCTTTTAGATGAGACTTGAAGAGGCCACCAACACAACCTCCTCCTCTGCTCTGGGTGATCTCTCTGGCTATCTCCTGCCCGGGACCCTCTCCTCTGCCACCCCACTGACCTCCACGACTTCCTTTAAATCCTAAATAAAATCCCACCTTGTACAGGAAGCTTTCCCTACTCCCGCCTCCTTTCAGTGTCTTCCCTGTCTAATCATCCTGTCTAGAGCTTCCATGTTGGCTTGGGAGCTCCTAGAGGGCAGGGACTGGCTTTGGCCTTTTTGTGTCTCCCTGGCACTTCACAGTGCCTGGCATATAGTAGGCATGTAATGTTTATTGATTGTTTGTACATATTTATTTTCATGTTCCTTCCTTCATCAATGTAAGCTGTTTGAGGGCAGGGAGCATATTTTTGCATTTCTTTGTATCTCAGGTACTTGGCACTGTACCTGGAACATTGTAACTATATTTATACTAATAGCATCTAACGTTTATGCAGAGCTGGGCCAGGCAGTGTGCCTTAAAGCACTTTACAGATATCATCAAAGCAACCTTGGGAGGGAGATGCTATTGTCACTCCCATTTTATGAATGATACACAGCCATTGCGGAGCTGAGCCAGATTCGAGCCACAGTATGCTTTTTTAAAAATTGTTTTATTTGGGGGAGGAGCCAAGATGGCGGAGTAGAAAGACTCACGTATGCTAGCTCCGAATCCACAGCCCATAAATTTCCTGTAAAAAGAACTCCCCACAAATTCTGGAACACTGCAAGCCAGGCACCAATGCAGTGGAAGAGATTTCCGTTCCAGAGAGCCCTGGAAAGCCGTCCACAGGGGTCCGTCGTGCGCCGGACAGCGGAGCCCACCCCTGGGCTGCCCTGGCCGTGCGGCCCCAGAGGAGCAGATCCGAGCAGGCTTCAGGGACGGAACCTCCAGCGGCCGCGAGGGTCCCTCCACCCACAGGCACTACAGGTCAGTGAGAGAGACTTCTGGGCTGGCCGAGAGGGGAGCGGGGTGTCTCCGTGGCTCGGGCCCCCTTGGGAGGCAGCAGCGGCAGCCCGGGACTCCTGGAGCAGCAGGCAGGAGTTCAGGGCCATTACTGAAGGTCTCTGCATAAACCCCCTGAGGGAACTGAGCCTGGGAGGTGGCCCTGCCCCCACCCGAGCACCAGAACTTAAGCTCACATTGAATAGCAGCTGTGCCCACCACTGAAAGCCCTGAGACTGGAGAGCAGCATTTGAATCTCAGACCCCAAACACTAGCTGGGCGGATCTAGGTGGGGGTTCAGAGGAATCTCAGAAGTCAAGTAACTGACTGGGAAAATGCCCAGAAAAAGGAAGCAAAATAAGACCATAGAGAGCTACTTTCTTGGGGAAGAGATGTTCCTTCCTCCTTTCATTTCTGATGGGGAAGTACAATGCTTGCCATCAGGGAAAGACGTGGAGGTCAGGGCCTCTCTATCCCAGACATCCGAGGTGGATATCCGGTGGGCTCAGGCCATGGAAGAGCTCAAAAAGGATTTTGAAAGTCAAGTTAGACAGGTGGAGGAAAAACTGGGAAGAGAAATGAGAGAGATGCAAGAAAAGCATGAAAAACGGGTCATTACCCTGGTAAAGGAGACCCAAAAAAATGCTGAAGAAAATAACACTTTGAAAAATAGGCTCACTCAATTGGCAAAAGAGGTTCAAAAAGCCAATGAGGAGAAGAATGCTTCCAAAAGCAAAATTAGCCAACTGGAAAAAGAGGTTCAAAAGCTCACTGAAGAGAATAGTTCTCTCAAGATTAGAATGGAACAGATGGAGTCTAATGACTTTCTGAGAAACCAGGAAATCACCAAACAAAACCAAAATAATGAAAAAAATGGAAGACAATGTGAAATATCTCATGGGAAAAACAACTGACCTGGAAAATAGATCCAGGAGAGACAATTTAAAAATGATGGGACTACCTGAAAGCCATGATCAAAAAAAGAGCCTAGACATCATCTTTCAGGAAATTATCAAGGAAAACTGCCCTGAGATTCTAGAACCAGAGGGCAAAATAAGTATTGAAGGAATCCATCGATCACCGCCTGAAAGAGATCCAAAAAGAGAAACTCCTAGGAACATTGTGGCCAAATTCCAGAACTCCCAGGTCAAGGAGAAAATCTTGCAAGCAGCTAGAAAGAAACAATTCAAGTATTGTGGAAATACAATCAGGATAACACAAGATCTAGCAGCTTCTACATTGAGGGATCTAAGGGTATGGAATAGGATATTCCAGAAGTCAAAGGAACTAGGACTCAAACCAAGAATCACCTACCCAGCAAAACTGAGTATAATACTTCAGGGGAAAATAAGGTCTTTCAATGAAACAGAGGACTTTCAAACATTCGTGATGAAAAGACCAGAGCTGAAAAGAAAATTTGACTTTGAAACACAAGAGTGAGAAGAAGCATGAAAAAGTAAACAGCAAAGAGAAGTCAGAAGGGACTTACCAAAAGTGAACTGTTTACATTCCTACATGGAAAGACAATATTTATAACTCTTAAAACTTTTCAGTATCTGGGTAGTTGGTGGGACCACACACACACATGCACACATGCACACACACATGTACACTGTGCACGCACACACAGAGACAGAGAGCACAGAGTGAATTGAATGGGATGGGACCATATCTTAAAAGAAATTAAGGTAAGTGGTGAGAGAGAAATGTAGTGGGAGGAGAGAGGGTAAAATGGAATGGGGTAAATTATCTCTCATTCAAGAGGCAAGCAGGAGACTTTTTAGTGGAGGGAAAAAGAGGAGAGCTGAGAAAAAAACAAGAAGTTTACCCTCATCACATTCGACTAAAGGAAGGTGTAAAATGCACACTCATTTTGGTATGAAAACCTATCTTACAATACAGGAAAGTGGGGGAGAAGGAGATAAGCAGGGAGGGAGGAATGATGGAAGGGAGGACAGTGGGAGAAGGGAGCAATTTGAAGTCAACACTCTGGGAGGGACAGGATCAAAAGAGAGAATAGAAACAATGGGGGACAGAATAGGATGGAGGGAAATACAGTTAGTCTTACACAACACAACTGTTATCGAAGTCATTTGCAAAACTACACAGATATGGCCTATATTGAATTGCCTGCCCTCCCAAAAGGAATGGGTGGGGAGGTAGGGATGGGGAGAATTTGGAACTCAAAAGTTTTAGGAACAACTGTTGAGTATTGTTCTTGCTACTAGGAAATAAAACATACAGTTAATGAGGAATAGAAAGTCATCTGGCCCTACAGGACAAAAGAGAAGATGGGGACAAGAGAAGGGAGAGATGATAGAAGAGAGGGCAGATTGGTGATAGGGAAAATGAGAATGCTTGGTGTATTGGGGTGGGGGCAGGGGATAAAAGGGGAGAAAATTTGGAACCCAAAATTTTGTGAAAATGAATGTAAAAAGTTAAATAAATTCATATTTTAAATAAAAGTTGTTTTATTTTTCTTCAGTTTTCTACAATCACTTTCATGTATCTTAGATTTTTCTCCCTCCTCCCTCCCCCTGAGACTGCATGCAATCTTATGTAGGTTCTACACATACATTCTCATTAAATGCATTTTCACCTTAGTCATGTTGCATAGAAGAATTAAAATGAATGGGAGAAACCATGAAAACAAAACATAACGCAAGAGAAAATGGTCTACTTCATTCTGTGATCCAGTTCCATAGTTCTTTCTGTGGATATGGAAGGCGTTTTGCCTCAAGAGTCCATTGGGAATTTTTTAGGTCCTTGCATTGCTGTGAAGGACCAAGTCTACCAGAAAAATTCCTCGCACACTGGTTGTCGCTGTTTCACTCAGCATCAGTTCTTATAAGTCCTTCCAGGCCTGTCTGAAGTCTTCCTGTTCATCATTCCTTATAGCACAATAGTATTCCATTGCATTCATATTACCATAACTTGTTCAGCCATTCCCTAGTTGATGTAGCCCCAGCATGCTTAAGACTGCCCAGCTAGCCTCCATTTGAAGGCCTGCAGGCATGGGATCACCTCCTCCTGAGTCAGCATTTTTGTTTTGTCATAGCTGTAAGGGAGAGTGCAAATGAAAGAGAGAGTCCCTATGAAATGTGGGATCTCCCACATGCACCAGGACCCTATCTTGACATGTTGATTGTATCCAGCCTTGGAACATTGTAGAACCTTCCAGATGAGGTCCATAACCAGAAGAATTCAGCCTTACTGTGAGAGGGAAAGAGCCAGAGAAATCCACTAGGAAAAGCAGGTCTGGGGTGCTCAGACACCCTGTGGGGTATCACCCATCCATGTGTATCTCTGCTGCTCTGGACCCACAAGGGGAAGCGAGGAAGAGTGGGTTGGCTTCTGTGGGAGAAATCTCAGAACTCTCTCAGTGACCTCCCATTTCTCATCCAAAGAGTCCCCCTGTTTATCTGGTGATCCAGGACACAAGTACCAGGGTCCAAAGAGCTCATCCAAGCCAAGAGGTCATGAGGCAGCTGGTGGGTGGGAGCAGGATGCCATGCAGTAGCACTGTGTTCTCCAGAAGTGGCAGAAGGAGGCACCAAGAAGCTGCAGAGTGGAGGGCGAAGGGGCAGTGCTAATGACATCAGCCAGTCTCATGGCAGCCGAGATGGATCTCACTAGGTTCCGTTGCGGAGTTTATTGACTTTGAGTGGGTAGTAATAACCTTTCCCTGGAAACTTGGAGAACCAAAGAGGATTTTGTAGATTTTAGTTTCTGAAGTCATTGAGATAATGATGAATAATCTGTATTTGGGACCTGCCCCAGTGCAGTGGACTCTGGGGACCTGGATTCAAATCCTGCCTCAGCTGGACTGTGTGACCTTTGGCACTTCCCCTTCCTGGACCTCTGTTTCCCTATCTGTCAAATGAGTAATGTTGCAGAGATCCCTTCTGACTTGTCTGTATATGTTTATTTTATGTGTATGTGTACAGTATTTTAGAAGCTTTCTTTTAGTGCTGTGAATTTGAAAACACTTTTTTCCCCCAAACAGTGGCTTGGTGCCCCTCCACAACGCCTGCTCCTACGGCCACTACGAGGTGGCCGAGCTCTTAGTGAGACACGGTGCATCTGTCAATGTTGCTGACCTGTGGAAGTTCACACCTCTGCATGAAGCAGCTGCTAAAGGGAAATATGAGATCTGTAAGCTTCTCTTAAAGGTATGCTACCCCTGTGCGTCATGCCGCCCCACCCCTGCCTCCATCAGCAGGTCACAATGGTTCTTTCAGATGCTTGCTGTCTGTTTTGTTCTTTTAGAAGTGTGTTTTCTGTAAAATTTGCTTCCATTTAATATTAGAGAACCCTGTTTTCCCCTGGTGTCATGTCTGAGTTGTCTTGCTAGATTAGAGTTTGAATGTGTTTATCTCATTAGGATTCATTACAGTGAGCCATACTCAACTCCCCCATCTTCTGAGTCTCTAATAGAAATACCAGTAAATTACTAGCTACAGATTAAGAAAAAAGTGACCAGAAAGTGCCCAACAAATTAGATTGACCTTTTCTTATGGAATGCCTAAACTCATTGAGCTTCATATTAAGAAGTGTGATACTTGCAAACCACCGATTCTTGTGGATCTTACGTGAATTTGTTTTGGAACAAGAAGTTGATAAAATTAGGTGAATGAGTCTCCTATCACAGGAGGAAGTTATCTTTAATGCATATGTATCTTAAGGACAAACTCGAAATGAGATAAAGAAATATTCTTAAAGCCTGGCCTCTCTCAATAAAGAGGCAGCAGTCCCACGAAGGGCCTTCCCAACGTTCCTAAGGGATGCAGAGAACATCCGCATTAGAATGGGTGATCTGGGGGAGGAAGGGGTTTTGCGTTTGATGGATTGGTGTTTCCCTCTTCCTTGGCAGCACGGAGCAGACCCAACCAAGAAGAACAGGGATGGTAACACCCCTCTAGACTTGGTCAAGGAAGGGGACACTGACATCCAGGACCTGCTCCGAGGGGATGCTGCCTTGTTGGATGCTGCCAAGAAAGGCTGCCTAGCCCGAGTGCAGAAGCTGTGCACGCCGGAGAACATCAACTGCAGAGACACCCAGGGCCGAAATTCGACCCCGCTGCACTTGGCAGGTGAGCCTCCGTTGGGGGCTTGACCTGACTAGCCCAGGGCAGGCTTACTGGTTCCCTTGTGTAGATTTTTTTTTTTTTTTTTTTTGGTGCAGGCAATAGCCCATGAGGAAACTCTGTGTACCTGGACAGGCTGGTCCTAGAAAATTGCAGGGGTCTCAGAGGGAGAGTGCCCTGCCCAGCTAGGATGGCAATGGCAGAGGGGTGGGACTGGCCCCCAGGGCTTCCTTCCCACCTCCAAAGCTAGTTTTCTCTCCATAATTCCCTGCTGCTTCTCAATAAATACTTGAATTCAGCAGATACTTAGGAAGACTCTCTTTCTGTTTTATGCATCTTTGTCCGTGGTCCTGTGCTAGACCCCTAGGACCCAAAGACAGAGTGAAGCAGTACTTCAGATGAAGGCAAGAGCACAAAGAACTAAGGACCCAGTGTCTCAGAGGATGCAGAGAGGACAGGATAGACAAGGCAGGGCAAGCAGATGTGGAACTGGGAAAAGAACTCGCCATTTAGAGGAACTGCAACACAGCATGTTAGAAAGGGGCAAATACTATAGGGTGAAAAAGGCCATGGGACTGAGATTTGAGTCCAGCAGCTGTGGGGGAACTCTGAAAGCTTTTAAGCAGGGAAGTGATGTAGTCAGAGCAGTACCTAAGAAAGATCTCTTTGGAAGCAGAGTGGAGAATAGACTCAAAGGGAAGCCAGCAGGGAAGCTGTTGCAGGCCCCAAGACCTTCTCCGCTGCCAGGAAGCCTGCCTTGCAAAGCCCTGCCACCTGTGTGGGTGGGCCAGATGGGACAGCCTGGCCTGCCTAAGACCTCCACCTCCCCTTCCCTTCTTGGGCTCTCAGGGCTTTCTCCACCTCCTTGTGGGACTGATCTCCTGCTCCTTCTTGCTGTGAGGAATGGCTTTCCCTGACCAGCCCCTCAGCATGTGGACAGACCTTGAGCAGTCCAGTCACCTCCCTCCAACCAGTGATAACTGCCTCAGCTCGTTCTTTGGTGGTTAGTGTACTCCGACTTCCCTTGTGCTTTCCTCTTCCTTCTCCCTGTGAGTCCAAACCCCCAGCTACCAAGGTCCTAGCCCTACTGGCCATCCTCAGCTGCCTGTGCTTCCTGTCTATCTCAGCCCTACTCCTTCTGTGGAGCCCTCCGAAGAGGGAATGTCTGCTGCAACAGACTTGCCTTCGTCTCCACATCTTTCTTTTCTCGCTGCCCCCTCTTGGTGACACTGTCTCCCTTACCCTGTTTTGGAGTTCCACTCAGAGGCTGAGAGTTGAAATAAGCATTCTCTTTGAGAAAAGCATCTTCATGTATCCCCAGTTACAGTAAAAGCTGTGGGCAAGAAAATGGCCAGCAGTCCCCAGAAAGTTTCCCTTGGGCCTCAGGACAACATCCTAAAGAGTCCCAGATCAGTCTGCCTTAGGGGCATGTTTACTTCAGACTGCCCCAGGTCATCACCTAGGAGGAGTGTTCTCTTTCCATGTTTAAGAACCCCAGAACTTCTTTATCTGACCATGAGTTTTACCATTCTGCATTTTTCTGTACCTTAGAATCCCTAACTCTAGCTTTCAGCCTCCCCAAGAGTTCCCTACCCTCAGTTCTTTCCCAGCCTGTCATCTCCCACTTGCCTTTCCTGTCTCAACCCCTTCTTGAGCTAACTCAGCTCTGTACCACCCTCCACCCTCAACTACCTTGTTCCCATGTTCTGCCCCCAGTAACACCTTGCTGTACCCCCTTCTGTGAGCTGGAAGAAATCCTGAAATTATGCTGATTGGATCCACTACAAATTGCAGTTTCCTGAATTCAGTAGGGCCAGCATTCTACCCAGTGTCCCCATCTCCACACTGGGACCACTTTTAGACCTGCTCTTAGCACTGTGCCTGGCACATGGTTAAAGGCTTTAAAAGTAAGTTTTTGTTGACTGACAGCAGAGAAGAGGGGTTGAGGACCTGAGCTTGACCATTAGGGTAGTGAGCACCTTGGTACAGAAGAGTATTGGCATCGAGTTGCCAGCTCAGACAGTACTGCCTCTCCCCAAAAGGAGGAGGGGGTCAGGAGACTGGAAGCATCTTGGACAGCCCAGACACCTGATCTCTCCCAGCTCAGTGTTGTTCTGATGTGTCCTGTTTTCTTCCCACAGCAGGTTACAATAACCTGGAAGTAGCCGAGTATCTTTTAGAACATGGAGCAGACGTTAATGCTCAAGACAAAGGAGGCCTTATTCCTTTACATAACGCTGCATCATATGGGGTAAGCATATGAAAGATCATGGCCCAAACAGTCACTGTCATTCATCAGTTGAGTCTTTATTGGCCATGGGTGGATGTGTGGATGGGCATTTCTCATGGGCTTACTGGGAGTCCGGCTATGGTCTTTGCCCTCAAATGCTTCCATTCTGGTCAGGGCTGTGACTGGGGAAGAATGCTTTTGGATTGGAAAGGGATCAGTCCGTTAAGTGGAGCCCCAAGGGAGTCACTTGGCATTCCCTTTCCATGACCTGTAGTCAGGTACATGGCTGTGGTTCCAGGAGCCAGGGGTCGCTCTGAAAGGCAAGTGTGGGTGCAGGGGAGATGGTGACCGGCTGTGGAGAACCCTAGGAGCTGTTCCACAAAGAGCATCTCACCTCTATTTTCTTACATCCTGTGAGGCCCCTGACTATACGGATGTTCTGTGATTGATTGATATTTTCCATTTAGAATTTGGCAGCATTTAATTGTTCTCATAAATGCTTTCTGTGTGGCAGTAACTGCACCAGGCCCTGAGGATACAAGGAAGGGTTTGGTGAGTGCACCTTCTCCTCACCTGGCACCTGGAGGCAGGGACCCTGACTTGGCTTGTCCCAGGGCTCCAAGCCTTCCCTTGGAGCACAAGTCATCTGCACCTCTGCCTATGTGTGTTCAATGGATGCATTTAAATGCTCAGTACAAAACTGTTGAAGGGTTTGATTGAAATAGTGATAGGACCTAAATCAATTTTGGTTTTTTATCTTAATCATCTGTTTGGGAAGTTGCTTCATACCTTTTATCAGTTCAGATAAGTCATGAAGACATCAGGGTATCAGCTGTCTCCTATACTTTTGACATGCACAGGGACCTCAGCACACTGTGAATACAGCCAGGCTGACCAGGCTAAAACTTGGGAAGCCCAAAGCTTCTCTCACCCTTGGAAGCCAGTAACTTAGCAGTCATGGCCTCCCTGCTGCTTGCCAACACTTCCCCCACTTGGCCCTGGGCAGGAAGACAGGGCATGTAGACCCCACACAGCTCCCTGAGGCTAGAGCACTCCCACAGGTGCGTTCTAATAAGTGTTCCCATGTTCTTGGGGGATGAGCAACCTCCCCAGAAAGTCTGGACCAGCAGAGAATCAAGGCACCAAGGGAGAACAGGCCTGGCCCTTGCAGGAGTATTCTAGGCTGAACGAGGAGGCTGCAAGTGCTGAGCCAGCAGGAATGTGAGAAGGCCCAGAGAGGTAGAGGCAAGGCCAGGCTCTCCTTGGAGGGCAGCAGAGTTCACATTCTGACCTGTTGAGGGATCCCTTGTGCTTCTCTTACTCTTAGAAGCATGGATGGCGGCTTTCTCTTTTTAACTCTCCATGAATAAATGAATGAATGAATGAGTGTTTGTTATTAAATATTTGTTCTGTGCTAAGCCTTGTGCCAAGTGCTGGGATGGAACTAGAGAAAGTGAAGCTGCCCTGGTCGTTCAGGAATTCTCACTGTTAGGGGCCAACACATAAAAGATAGGTCAGCTGCTGACGGGATGGCAGTGACGGAGAAGGCACGGCCTTAGGGGGGGCCAGGGCACATGTCACTGACCACACCGGGTAGGCTGTTCTGTAGCAAAGCTAACACTCCCAAGTATTTCCTGAATGCCTGTTATTGGTGCCCCCTTCTACTGTTCCCTGAAATGCTGTGTGGGTGTACACTTTGGATTCCTAGGAAGCCCTTTTCAGAGCTCCTCCATCTTCATCTGCCAAGTGATAGTATCCCCCATCTTCCTTGTCCTGCTCATCAGTCAAAGCCAAAGTCCCCATCGTGCTGCGTCTGACGATGAGTGCAGAAGGGCCAGTGGTGGCCTGCTCCCGGTTATGTGATCGGTCAGCTCCTCTAAGGGACGGTCACTTTGGGAAGGTGTCAGCCTGAAGCAGGTTCACTCCTGAAATGTTCATCCTCCGCCCCTTTTTGATTCTTAGTCCAGTGCGGCTTGTCACACTTCTTGGCCGAGAGACTGGGACTGGGACGGCTTTTGAGCAAGTGCTTTCCCAGGGGCTCTTTTTTTTTTTAAAGGCTTCCTTGCTCAGCATCAGGGAGGGTTCCTGCTCAGAATGAGCTGAGGAAGACTTGGGAAAGTCTTCTAGCTGTGTTGAGGAAGAGAAGCATCTCTTTCCTGTGGGATCTCTGCAGTGAATACATCAGGTAGTGATTGACAGTGGGCAGAAGCTGCCCAGATCTGATTTGGCTTTTTTTTCCCTTCACTCTGCCAAGGGGAGTAAACAAATATAAAACAAAAGTGACTGGTAGGGGGTTGATCCCAAGCGCAAATAAGGAAATAGTAAGAGCCACCCCACTCCCAATCCTCCTTTGGAGTTGAGGCCACCTGGTCTGATACAGTGCATCCTGAAAATTTGTGGGGAAGGGAGAAGGCAGGCTGTTTGTAGCCCAGGAAACTTGACTGGGATTCCTGGCAACATTCTGGAACCCCTTATGAAAAGTCTGGTTAGGAACCCTCTAGAAAAGGCTACGGTGATCCCCAGAGAAGAGCCGGTCATGCTAGGCTACCTAATTTGGTTTATTGAAGAAATTCCCAGCTGACAGTGAGTGGAGATGGTTTACCTGAACACTGCATGTGCCCACCATGTGGCATCGCCATTCCGTCACAAGTGGTCTCACATGTTATCCTTGTGGACAGTTTGGAGAGATAGGAGTTCAGTGATAGCGCACTTAGGCAGATTTGTGCTGTTGACATGGCTTGGCTCCCAAGAAGGGTTATCACCCACCTTGGGCAGTATGACGAGACAGCTGTTCATCTAAGCATGGTGTTGGCGTTGGAGTGACCTGATGGTTTGTTATGAAACAGCAGCAGGACATGGTTGTTGGGACAGCTAAAGTAGTCTTAGACTGCATGGAGAGGCCATGGCAGGGCATGGTGGCCAGGGTTAGGGAAATGACTCTTGTGCTCCAATCCTTCTGGGTCAAACCCCAGCTGAACTATTGAGTTAGAGCATTAGAGGAGGGGAACCAGCCTGCGAAAGAGACTGATGGTAGCACTATGTCCAGATCAGGTAGAGGGGCCTAGTGAGGAGAGAACTGAAGGCAAGAAAGCTGAAGCAACTCCATTTTGTCAGTAGGTCCTCCCTTTTTTGTATTGGCGTAGAGCAGGCACCTTCTTAGGACGCACTGACACCAGGGGCAGAACTCAGAACCTGGGTCAGAAATACAGAAAGGTGGGTTTTGGTTTGAGATAAGGAAGAAAGCCCCCAGAGTCAAAGGGCTTCCCAGCTAAGTAGTTGTTTCTTCTCCCTGGAGGCCTTGAAGCAAAGTGTTTTTGTTATGTGGCCAACTGGCAGGTTGTGAGAATTTGGGTTTATGGTTGGTTTGAGTTAGATGGTTTCTTTGAGGGGCACCTCTAACTATAAGATTCTCTGCTGAGGCTTCTCCAGAAGTAGCCATTGTACTGCTGTTCATTGCTCATCTGTCTAGAGGGATGTGTTTTAGAGTAAAACTCTTTAGAACTCTGCTGAAGGAAGCCAGAGAATTAAGAACCAAGGATGTCTGCTGTAGCTCCCCAGCTAGGTTGGTACTTACATTGGCTGCAGATGGCACTATACTGATTATATCATCTCACAATGTTAACTTTCAGTAGGACAGCCACTGTTTTCTGAAGTTTAGCCTAAGAATCCACACACTAAAGCTTGAATGGATGAATTTTGTCATTTGTTCAGACTATGATATGTAGTTGGACTACATATCCTAATGGACATGGCACAACAGGATGTTTGTCTTGGACACTTGTATGTGATTGAGCTGACTACAGAACTAACCGAATAGGAGGGAAAAATCTGGGGCTCAGTAAATGGTCAGTTTAGAGCTAAAAAGAAGCTCAAAGTTCCTCCAGTCCAGCCCTCCCATTTTAGAAGTGAGGAAAGCTAAATGACTTGCCCCAGATGACATGAAAACAATTTGGAATTAAGCTAAGAAATGATTAAACTGTCAGTACTGTTTATTAAAGAGAATCTGCTGCTGGGCATATACCCCAAGGGCTAGAAGACAAAAAAGACAGCCCTTTTGATGATAACAAGTAACTCAGCCCAGGGCACATAGATGGCCGTCATCTGTAGGTTATTCAGATAGGGCATCCTTGAAGTGCCCTAGTTATGGATGAGAGTGGTGAGCTCTAGAGTCTCTACATCCCTAAGGGGACTGACTGAAGTAGAGTGAACCTGGGCCTTGGAGTCCTGGGAATTGAGGAGAAGTGGGTGAATTGGGAAGTGGAAATGTTAGAAATGACCTGAAACTGAAATACATCTTGTCATCTTGAGTATCATAGGGACTGAAGTCTGTAAAAGCTGGCACCTTGATACAGCTGCCACATCTGGGCAGCCCCAAATCTGTACAAAGTCATAGGCTAGATTCACTTCAGTGAGGAAGATCATTCCTGGCAGACAGAGGGTGTGATGACAGAATGGGATGGCAGTGAAACCTATTCTCCCCTGAAAGATTCTGATGCTGCATATTCCAGTCTCCAGCATAACAATTCTCTGAAACCTTCCCTGTCTCACTACCAAGAAACTAGGAATGCAAATTTAATTTGTTGAAGGACAAAATAGGATCCATCCTCCTATTTCCATGGCATCAGAGTTTTTGAAGGGGATAAGAGGGATAACATGGTCAGGTCTGTACTTTTAAAAGGTGAATCAGCTTGACAGCTGAGTAGAGAAAAGAGCTGAGGGAGGGAGGCCAGCCAGCAGCTATTGCTGTAATCTAGGTTTGAAGCCTTCACCAGGGTGGTAACAGTGTGCAGAGAAGGGGGCAGATGGATAGGAGGCTGCCGCAAAGAGGCAGAAATTATATTAAAGCTATTGGGTCTGCGGAGCAAGAAAGGATGAAGAGTTGGAGATTGTAGGGACCAGGAAGTTGGTGGCACCCATGCCAGTCATACAGAAGTCTGAGACAGGGGTGGATTTCAGGGTATGAGACAATGGATTCTATATTGGACATACTGAGTTTCAGATGTCCCCGGGACAGCCAGTTCAAAGTGTCCAGTCAGCATTTGGAAATGAAAGAGTGGAAGTCAGCAAAGATGTTAGGACTGGATACATGGATTTGAGAATCATCAGCATGGAGATGACATCAAATCCATGGGAACTAATGAGATCACCAAGTGGAATGGTGTACAGAGAGAGAAGGGGGCTCAGGACAGAGCCTTGGGAACATCGAGTTAGTGAGTGGGACAGGGATGAGCATCCTGAGAAAAGGAGCATCCTGAGAGGAAGGACGAGAGCCAGGATAGAGAAGTACCAGTGTTGAAGGCTGCACAGTGGTCAGGAAGGATGAGGAAAGACTGAGAAAAGGCCATTGGATTGGAGGTGTTAGTAACTGGGGAAACGGCCTTGCTTGAATGATGAAGTTGGAAACCAGACCTGAGAGCTAGGAAGAGTGAGAGGAAGGCAGTAGAAGCACCTTTTGAAGACGGCCTTCCCCAGGAACCCTTGTCACAAAAGGCTAGAGAGATCAATACAGGACAGTAGCTGGCAGGGACAGATTCTTCCGGTCATTTGGGTTTTGAGGGTGAAGGAGAAACGGAACGGACAAAACTGGTAAGCAGTGAGGAAACAGCCAGTCAGCAGGACGAGCCTGACCGTAAATGAGAGAGTGCGAATGACCAAGATTATATGTGTCCCTTTCATCATTACCTCAGGGGAGGCCTTGAGGTCCTGCTGAGTGGCAGGCACCCAAAACAGGCTCGATAGAAGAGAAATTGCCAGTTAGTTCTCGCACGGTGTGAATGTGAAGGGTTGCCTTCTGAGGTGTGAGGGCTGAATGAGGAGCTTCCTCTCTGGGCTGGATTCGAGGCACTGACCTGTTCTGACTCGCAAGATTTTGTGTGATTCAGCAACAGGAGGCTAGAAAGGTTACGACCTGAGGGACTCGGGATTGCTCCTTTCCAGCGTGTGGAAGAGGGCTTCCTTTGTTTTGTCTTTTCCTGGAGGGCAGAGCAGGAGCAGCAGATGGAGCGAGCAGGGTGCCATGGAAAACCTGCCCTGCTTGTAGAGGTCCCAGAGGAGAAAGGGCTGCCTGGAGGCATGAGCCACCCTCCTCGGGTGTTAGAGTGAAGGCTTGGACTCTGAGGGCCCTTCAGCTTTCAGAGGCTGAGATTTTGTGAGTAATAGTCACCAGCAGTACCTTCCAAGTGTTACGGTTGCAAAAGAAATGATTGCTCCAAGACGTGGTGACGGGGAGGGAAGAGAGGGGAGGTGATGCTCAAGGAGGGGCACGTCATCCTCACCGCCTTCATTCCTTTTGTTTTCACAGCATGTGGACATTGCGGCATTGCTGATCAAATACAACACATGTGTGAACGCTACCGATAAATGGGCCTTCACTCCGTTACATGAAGCAGCCCAGAAAGGAAGAACACAACTGTGTGCCCTGCTCTTAGCCCATGGTGCCGATCCAACCATGAAGAACCAAGAAGGACAAACGCCTTTAGATCTTGCAACGGCAAGTTCCACTGGGCCAAAGGGACCTTGGCAAGGGGGGTGTGGGGTGGGGTGAGTATCCAAGTCACTTGATTTACAAAGGAGAAAATGCAGCTCCCTACCAGAGGCAGGCACATAGCCACACCGGGGGTTTCACTTGGGGGTTTCTGGCCCATCCAAGCATTGTGGGCCATCTGGGATTTTTTTGGTAGTGGCAGTTTAGAACAGAGACCAACTTGGACCATTTTTTTTTTTTTGTTAACATTACAATTTGTCAGCAAAAACAGTAAATGTATGATTCATTAATGATACTTAGAACCCTTAGTTACCTGGAATTTTTCTAGGACTTGACTTTAACAAGTAAGGCAAATCACAGAAAGAAGCTAGTAACAGTATTTGCCCCCCAAAATATCCATTTATAGCCTGTGTTGTGTGATCAGGGCACATTGCGGTGAGGGAAATCTGCAGTAACTGAGGGAGAAAAAAAATTTGAGCTTGTGCGCGTATTGATTTATCAGCAGGGTGTATGGATACCCAACACATTGGGCCAAGGCTTCCCCCCCGCCCCAGCAGTCATTGGATTCTCATTCAAAGATTTTGCATAGATTTGTATGCATTATGGAAGCATAGCATACAGTACTTGCAGGATATATACATGTGTATAATAAATATAGGATATAAACCAGGACACGTAAGATTAGATAACATGATTTGTTGTAGGGAGAATTAGGGACTTTCTGAGTTGGGAAGAGCTGGTTTGGGGACTTTCTCCTGTGAGCCAGGATGTCATTCAGTTCTCACCATTGTCAGGGGAGGAGCCAAAAATGAAATCTGAGTCTTAAAATGGAGTCGGTTTGGTTCACACAATTCCCACAGGATTCAGTGTCATTCACACTATTACATTGGTGATTTGGGATAGTCACATCTGACGATGACCCCGTGCCGAGACCTGCAGTCACTAAAAAGAGGCAGAAGCAGTTTTGGTGACCCATAGGATTAATAAGACAGGAAGGTACACTGAGGTGTTCAAGAAACATTTTCAACAAGCAATTTTTCAAAGTTTCCTACCGAATCCTGTCTTGACCAAAAGATGCTATGTCCCCTGCGCTCTGATTCATCACTTTCACTCTACAATCCTTGGAGAAGATTAAAAAAATTCATGAATGTTGACCTGAATGACTAAGTCAAGATAATGAATTGTCTTTAACAAAGAAACTGACCAAATGAAAGGGTTTGAGTGATGCATTTAATTACTAAAAGGAATTGAAATTGGAAAATTATTGTGCCCAATTTGAAAAAACAGAAGTTTGTTAGTTATAGATTGTATCGTTGGCTAGTCCTTGAAATCTGAAACAATCGTCAAGATCACCTGGACGACTTGTCCGCACTGAAACTAAGGGGGAAGAGGAAAAGAGAGATCACAAAAGCCAGAAGCAAAGAGAAAGGGAGGGGAGGCAAGTGGGGGAGGCTGTGGCCCAGACCCAAACCTCTTGAGGGAAGACAGAGAGACTTCTGAACCCAGGGTGTCGGTTGCTTTGTAGGCTGATGACATCCGAGCTTTGCTGATCGACGCCATGCCTCCCGAGGCCTTGCCAACATGTTTCAAACCTCAGGCTACCGTTGTGAGTGCCTCCCTCATCTCTCCAGCCTCCACCCCGTCCTGTCTCTCTGCTGCAAGCAGCCTAGACAACCTCGCTGGCCCCTTGGCGGAATTAGCAGTAGGAGGGACTTCCAATGCTGGGGATGGAGCAGCGGGGGCACAGAGGAAGGAAGGGGAAGGTGAGCTGACGTTGTAACAGTGTGATGTTCCTGGTGGGGATTGTGGAGGGGTCACTTGTCTGTGGAGAAGTAGCTGTACGTACCTAATAAGGTTAATAATAAGCTGCATCCTGAGCATCTTCAGCTGCCAAGTCTCTCGGGGATTCTGCTCTTCTGTCTTCCTGTAAGTCAAAGGCCAGTCCTGGTGGTTTGTTGACCTCCTAAGCAGGAAGGATTGCAGTGATTTATGGGGGCGGGAGGCAGGACAGCAGCAAAAGTGGGAACCTAAGCCACTCAGGAAATGTGTAATTGATGTGGTCAGGCTGTGTGATGTAGATAAAAATGAGAAGGTACAGAGAAGGGGAATGCACACCTCCCATTTGCTGCTGAAGAGTTTGCTGTGGAAACCCTTGTATGTGTTTAGTGCCACTGGACTTGCTGGAATCCACTGTGGTATCTTAGCTGGGCAAAAAGCGCCCAGACTCCACAGCTTCAAATGAAGCTGCAGCATCTGCTTGAAGTAGCCAGAGTCCATGTTAAAGAGATCTTCCCATGTTTGTCTTGTTACAGTGACAGGTCTTGATATGAACATCAGCCAGTTCCTCAAAAGCCTGGGCCTTGAACACCTCCGGGACATATTTGAGACAGAACAGGTAAGAAGGGTCTTATTCAGCAGTGCCATGTAGGGATTGGGTGCCCACTCAGAACTGGCTTCTCATTTTGGATTTCATTCTCCCCAAGTAACCCATTAAAAATACTAAAACAAATTCATGAGCCTCAAGTAGCTTCCCTGTGTAAATGCATCTCCACAATTACCAGACAGGCAGATTTTGTTTTGATTTAAAATGTTGACAAATGTGTTTAGGAATTAGGAGGGTGAGATGAACCTTCCTGATCCCTCCTACCCCTTTCTGTGGCACCAACTTCCTCATTAGCTTCCTCTAAAGCTACTGCTACTCAGCAATGCCCTTCCTAAAAGGTGCGGCCTCCAAAACTTGATCCATTAGTACAGACTTGCCCCTAAGGAAGGCATCATAGAAAGACACCTTTGCAGCACCAGTAGGGAACCTCTGCAGGTCAACTGATGGCTGTACTAGAACCATAATTGCATTGGTGCAGGGTCTTCTCTCCACCAGTACCAATCAGAATTCCTCTGCCTTTCAGGAGACAGTGCTGTTGCTTGCTATGGCCAGAAAAATCCATTCTTAGAGTCAGCTCTCCTGGTGGTGAGGTGTTCTGAGCTGTGCCTCTGAGCCTGCCTGTCAACTTGGCACCTTCCCACAAAGTTGGTGGGTCACTTCCCAATCTTGATGGAGTACTGGAGCAGCACCCTAGTCTAAGTCACTAATTAACCAGCTACATGTGCCTCTACTAGAACCTTAATTCTTCAACTTGTCCACTAGCATGAACTAAATGACTTTGTTTGGTGCCTCGGCTTGTCTCAAAATTCTCACGTGAAGTAGCAGGCCAGAGTCACCATGACCCCTTAGAGAGGCTTGGCCCTCCTTCTCCCTCCATTTTAGGCTTCAGGCTCACCAGTGCTTCGCTTCCTTCCTGTGTTTGGCCATCTAGAGAGTCACCTTTCCCTGGTCTGTTTGCACATCTCCTCTTCTCTGGGGTTTATCAGAGGTAAAGGAAAGAGTAAGTATGGACTCTTAGCCATGCTTACAGAGCCAGTGAGTCAAATGGGAATGAACCTGGACACCTTGCATTTGATTCTTTTGAATGCCTTCGACTAAAGTTTGACCCTGGGGGCTTGGCTCTAGGTCCTCACAGAATAGAAGAAGCTTCTTAAACGTTGTAGTAGCCTTGTCTTACCCTCCAAGTGTGGAAGCCTTGATTTTAGCTGCATTGCTTAAGCTTTTCTTGCTGTATGCATTTACCTTTGTTTCTTTTGTTTGATGATTGTCTCTCCTGGTTTTCTTAGAGAAATGCCTCTAGGTTCTTGTATCATCTTATTTTCCTTGTTAATCTGCTCAGTTTTGCAGGATATGTTATTTGGAGAGTGTAAACAGATCTGATTTTGGACTAGCATATTCTCCTTCACTTTCTTGTTACAAAGCAGCAATCTTGAGCACCCTTAGCAAACCCCTTTAGCAGCTGCATAAAGTAGGGCTTAGAGAGAGGGGTGGAGGGCAAACGACTGAAGTTTGGGGCTGTGGCCAGTTGTCCAGCAGAGCTTCCAACATGATAGCTGAAGGAGCCCAGCTCCCTTCTTCACAGCATGAAGCCACTGAATGAAGGAGGGGAGGGGAGAAGGACATCTTGACAGGGAAAAACCATGTAGAAATGCCAGTAGAGACCATGTGCAAGTCAGTTAGTATAAGAGAGTCCCTAGTATAATGAGGAATAGGAGTCTAGAAGAAGCCATCGCCTCACTGACTGGCTCCAGACGCAGCCATCTCACCGAGCCCACTCCTTTGACACGTTCTCCCTTTATGAGGCAGCTCTTTCCATCTTTAGAGAGTTCTTGTTGGCAGGTAGCTCCTGTCTAACTTTGCATCCTTTGGGCCTGCTTCCAGCACCACTAACCCCTCGGGTAGTGGCCGTCAGCAGGCCTTTGTTTCACCAGCTCCTCCTTTTAGGTCATCATTTAAAGAGTCTTCGCTGGTTATCTTCCTCCAGAGCATGTGGTGTGGTCTGGTGAAAGGGTCTTGAAGGTGACACCTTCCATAGAGGCATACTACCGCCTCATTAGCTGATTGCTCTGCCATGGCTTGTCAATCTGCTTTGAGTCTCCCCTGCCATCCTTCTCCCAAAAGGAGCTTGGCTTCCTGTTTAGGGACTTGGGCATGGATGCTTTTTAACTCAGGGACAGATGAAGAAAATGAAAATCATTACATGATTTGGACACATTTCGCTGCATTTTTTTAAGAGGAGGGAATTCTTTGTGCTTCCCATGGAGGAATCAAAAGGCAAACAGAAGAATGTGGCAGCAGTTACCAGACCCATAGACTGGGAAGTTGTGGTGTGTTCTGACTACCCAGGGAAGTCCTAACTCCTGATTTGCATTTGCGTTTTTCAGATAACCCTAGATGTATTGGCAGATATGGGTCATGAAGAATTGAAAGAAATAGGCATCAATGCATATGGGCATCGTCACAAGTTAATCAAGGGGGTGGAAAGACTTTTGGGAGGGCAGCAAGGTAAGACGTTCACAGTGTATGATTCCAACAACCTGTGCGTATGGATTGTTTTTGTGCTGAAGAATCATTGGGAACTCGTTCATTAAACACTTCCTGTGTGCCCAGCCCTTGCTGCAGAAACCGTGGAGGACACTGAGCAGTGGGGACACAAACCCAGCAGCATGATGGGCCTGTCCTCTCATGGAGCGTGCTGGCCCTGACTTGTGCAGTTTTGTTGAGGGAAATCACAGGAATGGTGGAGTCAGAGGAGAGTCGTTTAGTGCCCCCTTTCCAGAAGCAGGAAGGGGTGGAGGTAGGGGAAGGAAACAAGAGAAGTCTTTTTCCTCTTTCTGGGTTTCCTGTAATCAGTATTGGATTCTGAGTCAGGAAGACCTAAGTTTAAAGCCAGACTAGCTGGGTGACTCTGGGCACATCATTGGGCATATCGCTTGGCCTCTCTGCCTGCCAGGGCTCCATTAGGAGAATGCCATGAATTGACGAGTATCCAGAGCCCAGGGTCACCTAGCTAAGTACATCTTCCTCCCTGACTCCAGGTTCGTGGTCTGTCCCCTGCACCACTGAGCTGCTGTTACCTCTCATTTCTAGGAAACAGAGTCAGCCCAGAGCCGGGCAGTGCTGCTTGTCTCTTCTGCTCTCTGTAAGCAGGTCCTAACTGTGGGCCCTAGACCAGTATGGCATGTTGGGAAGCTCACTGAGTTGGGCATCAGGGGCTGCCAGTCCAGGGGTTTGAGGGCTAAGAGTTTTCTACTTGTTAACTATGTGGCCTTCAGCAGCCGTCTCCTCTTCCAGAAACAGGTGTTGGTCCCTTACAGGGACTCTGAGGTCTCTTCTCCAGTAGTTGTTGAGGAATGGTAGCTCTTTTCTGATGTATAAACGGATTTTAGCACGGTGCACTGGAAAGACCACTGGGTTTGGAGTCTGAGGACCAGGGTTCAGGTTCCAGCTCTGCCATTTACAGCCTGTGTGGCTTTGGGCCAATCCCTTCCCCACTCCAGGCCTGAGTCCCCTCACCTTTAAAATGAAGGACAAGGTTGCATGACCTCTGAGACATCACTTCTCTAGGCCTAGCAACTGGATACCATACCCCTGTGACCTCACGTGGTGTCTGAGAAAGAAGAGGGCGGGTCTTAGGGAAAGCATGGCTTTGGAGTTGCAGAGCACCTCACTCAACTGTGGGCTCTCTGGGTCTCCCCTCCCCAGGCTCCGTGAGACCGCTGGCCACGAGGGCTCACAGGAGCTCCATAGGACCTAAATGCTGTGATTCTGCCATCACTAGTGCCTGCACAAGAAGCAGTCCCTGGGTCTGGGCCATTCTCAAGAGCCTTGTTCAGCTTCTCTCTGGTGTCCCATTGTCATTGTAGGGTCATATCATCCATGTTCTAGAACTAGAAGGGACCTCAGAGGCCTCTTCATTTTACAGATGAGGAAACTGAGGCCCAGAGGGTGAAAGTGACTTACCCAAGGTCTACCAAGAAGTGGCAGAGCTGGGATTCGCACCCAGGTCCTTTGACTTCAAATCTAGCCCTCTTCCCATTACCTCATCCCGATCAGAGGAGTGAGTGTACCAGCCAGCTAGCTAGCGAAGGAGGAAGCAGCACAGTTGGCAGCGTTTTCAGTGAGTACACACCAAACGGAGAGGAAATACAGAAAATGATCAGCTGTCTGAGGAGTGAGCAAGCCAGCCTGGTCCCTGAGAGACAAGTGGTCAAAGGATATGAACAGATGTAATAAAGTAATCCTGCACACACCTGCCTGAGCAGTGCTTCCAAATTACTGACGATCAGGAAAATGCACCTTCAGGCTGCCAGGAGGTGTCCCTTTGCAGCCATGAAACGAATGCAGATGGTAGAAGACAGGAAATGAGGCCTTCTCCTTCCATGCTGGCTCAATGTTCTGGAAAAGAACACTCAGAGATTCCCTCATTAGGAAAAGTAACATACCCTTTGACCAGACTCCACAAGTGGGATTAGGCCCAGGGAAGTCAGTTAGGATAACAAAAGCTGGAAGGTTGAGGGGGCTGTGGACCCTTGCGTATGACAGACCTGACCATTGGGAGTGGCCCACACAAGAGGTCAGGAGAGCATGGGCAGAACCGAGGCCATATCCCCTGGGAGGTGGATACGGGGGGCCCACTCTCAGAAAGCAGCACTGGCAAGGCCAGAGAGGCCACAGGGACCTCCTGCAGAATTAAACATAACTCCCCTTCTTTGTGACCCTCAGTGGGGACGGTCTTTTTGCTGAGCTGCATTATCAGACAATTTCTCCTAACTTTATAAAAATCAGACCCAACATCAGTAAATTGAAGGCACTTGCTTGGTCTTACCTCATCGAGGGCACCCACATTAGGCTGTTCATAGCCTGAGCTTCTGTTCTAGGTGTTTGGGGTGTGGGTTTTGGTTTTGGGGGTGTTTTTACTTGACATATTGGGTTTTGTCTAAAAAGCAAGTTCCAGTGGTGTTGGAACAGTGACAGTCTCTGTTTCTTTTCCCTTTGTAGGCACCAATCCTTACTTGACTTTTCACTGTGTTAATCAGGGAACGATCCTGTTAGACCTTGCCCCGGACGACAAGGAATATCAATCAGTAGAAGAAGAGGTGATGTATTTCCAAGAATGTGCAAATCAGTCAGTCAGCCAGCATCTCTGTGCCGTGCCAAGACAATGCCAAGCTTGCAGCAGGGGCTTGGGTTCTCCTGGATTAAGCCGCTGTGCGTTGGGGCTCTGTTTAGTGTGTGTTCTGTAGCTGCTGCTGATGGGCCCAGGAGGGAGCAGAAGCAAGGGAACAGGTTGGCTGCGGTCAGGAAATTGCTTGTGACTCGGGGTTGCTGAAGGTTTTTATGAGATGGTGGGTGGCCCAAAAGACATGAATTGGGTGCCTGAAGTGCCTTATCTAGCCTTTTCAGGAAATGGACACTCACAAAGAGATCATGAGCAGGCTAGAGTGGCTCCCAGCTGATGGAACCCCCCACCCCACCCCGCCCCAGGGACTACACATGATTCCCCACCATGGGGAGGGCAAGACTCTAGGGGAAGAACACTTACAACAGTGAGAGAAGAGATCCCCAGAAGGATCTCTATCAGAGCTAATTCTTCTGGTCCTGTGCATATCACTTGTACAAGAACTCGTAGGCTGGGAATTTCTCCTAGACCTCAGAATTCTTCCTCAGCAACTCCAAGAGATCAGCTTGGTGTAGAGTGTGACTAGGTAGAGGGCTTCCAGTGCCAAGCCGACATAAGGCAGTGAGGATCAGACCCTTGGAGTGGGGTTTGGAGAATGGAAAGACAAGTTGAGTGGCTCGAAGTGAGAGGACGTAAGGATCCTAACCTCAGAGGCTGCATGGAAGGAGAGGAGGGGTCAGAAGTGAGAAACCATCAGGGATAAAAGTGATGAGCAGCAGTGAGAAGATTCCAAGGGGAAAGGGTGGAGGACAGGTTTGAGAGCATCCAAAGTGCCATTGTGGGAGCCCCAGGTAGAAAGGGCCATCCACCAAGTGCTGAGGTCGGACTGTGGGCTCAGGAGACACAGTGGGACTGCATAGATAGACCTGGGAGTCATTTGAGTAAAGAGAAATACACCCACTGAGCTGCTAAGATGGTGGAGGGGAGGACCCAACATGGCCTGGGGGGCCATCCACACTTGCCATGGAGGATGGTGTGCAGGTTGGAGGACATTACCGACAGAGTGGTGTAGGAAAGGTGAGTTGGAGCAAGGCGTCTTGGCCAGCATTGTTGGTGAGGTCTGTGGGTGCTTGGAGAGATGAGGAACCTGGCTCTAGCATGATGGCTGCTTTTAGAATAGGTAAGAGGACAGTTGTGATTCTGAGGACAAGGGAGAGGAAGGATGTTTGATGGGTGACTCGGGAGGGGAGGAAGAAAGGGCCTAGTGAGACGCTGGTGCTGTGATCTGTGTAAGAAAACCCAGGGAAGAAGCTACTGCTCCCAGTGGAGGGGCGGGAGGGGTGGGGTCTGTCAGAGGCAGGGCTCGGAGGTTGCCCCAGGGTAGAGCATCCTTATATTGTTCCACCATAGGATCAGGTATGTGAATGGAGGAGAGGCAGACCAGAGCAGGGGGCTGCAGGAGGAAGGCAGGGAAAGAACAGCCATGCTGGCCAAGAAGAGGGTTAGGAAGAGGAGAGTGGATTGGAGGTTTGCTTCGAGTCCTGGGTTGGGCAGACAGCAGGGATGGCTGAGGTAGAGCAGAGAGATCTAACCCTAAGAATTAGGGGAGTCAGTGTTCTGGGAGCAGTAGGGGCACCCGGAGTGGGGGGAGGCAGACAGACTCATATATGCATACATATAGATCAGGATTGGCATGAAGAGAAAGACTGTGAGCCAGGCTAAAGAAAGAAGACAGAGTGGCCTTGAGATTGTGGGTGCTGGGGATTTGGGCCAAAGTGGTATAGACAGATGGAGTCAGTCTCAAGGCTGGCACAGTTACTGAGTTGTAGTGGTGGTGAGGAGTGGGAGGTATGCCCACTCTTCTGTTTCTGGTAGTGGGCAGTGATTCGTGGACACACCACCTTGCATGAGGGAAAGAAGCTGAGAAAACAGAATGAAGAGAAAGTAGAAAGGACCGTAATGGAGGAATGTTACTTTCCTGCCCGTGGAGTGTCATGTGCACTCGATTCAGACCATCTTAGATTCAACCACCAGCAAGGGAAGCTCATGGCATTGTTTTATGAAAGAACATGTCCAGCACCAGGGGTGATCCAAAGAACGCACATGAAAGCCACAGGAGGTATTATAGTGCCAGCCAGAAGAAGAAGAAGCTAGAGTACTTGACCTGAAAGATCACTGGCAGAAGCAGCCAGACAGCCTCAAGGAGGTAGGCAGGGTGTGAAGATCCCAGATAACAGATACAAGCTGGGTTAAATAACAGCCCAGCGGGCATAGATGTGGAGCTGAGGGGGACGCCAGTGGTCATTGGACCTACTCGTTTTATAGAGAAGGAAACTGGTGCCCAGTGAACCCAGAACCCTGCCCCCAGTGCAGCCCACATAGCCCTGCGCCGTGATCTCTGGCACCTACTTGTGACACCCAGAACCAAAGATTACAAGAACACCTTCCACAGCCCCAAGATACCAGCACTGTGGTTTTGAAGGCACATGGAGGGAGGTGGTTTGTAGAAGGTATTACCTCAGGATTCACCAGGTGGAAGTGGTCTTGTTTCTGAATGAGGTGCATCCTGGGGGCTGTGGGGACCCTCTCTTCCCACTTACAAAGTCACTGTGAACACTTCTGTTGAGCCATATTCTTTGTGTTTCTAAAAGAACTGGGAAAATCTCAACAGCCTCAGCCCAACGGCATTCTTTGCCAGCTTTTCCACCATGTGTTCAGTCTGGCAAGTCCAGTCCTTCCCACGGGTAGCATGTTTAAGAACTTCAGACTAGGAGCTTGTTCCTCAGGGCGACGTAAGAGGCTGTAGTCTAGCCAGTGAATGGTAGGCCAGCGATTCTGGCATATGTGGGCACTCCTCAGAGGCAAACCCTGAATCAGATTCTCTATGGAAGCCACATTGCCAGAGGAGTCCAGCAAGAGCATCGTCTTCCCAAAGTCCTGCAGCTGTTTTCATCAGGCACCTACACTCACTGGAAAAACAGAATGGCAAGTGTTGCTAAATACCAACCCCCCATGCCATTGGCTTTTTTAAAAGCACATTAACTGGTATCCAGGCTTTGTGGGGCCATGTCACCAAAGAGGAATTCTGCAGAGGGATACAAGTCACAGGGGTCTTGCAGGAAGAGACCCAGGCCAGGTTTGCAGCCAAGATGATAGACAGATGATGGGACACCTGACAGAAGAAATCTAGATAGAAGATGGAAGCTGCATTGATGTTGTGATGCGTGACAGCAGACCAATAAAGAACACAAATTTTCAGGGAATTGTTTTCTGAAATAAAAACTAGAATGTGCCAGCTAGCTCAAAATAGTCACATATGGATGGAGAGTCCTGTGGTGTCTCCATGTGGCCTTTCTCTTTGGAGCCTTTTTGAGTGTGTCACCAGAATGGTAGCAGTGCCTAAAATGCTCCCTCTTCACCTCCTTACTCTTGGACTAGTGAAGTATTTGTAGATAAGTAATAGTATAAGAATCCAAATGCTTTTGTGATCCTGGAAAGGTACAGGGTAGAGGTGAAACGTTGGAAGGGATGAGAGGAGGCCAGGTGGTTCAGGAAGATCCCTTTGTGCCTGGAGCTGGGGCACATAAGAGGTGACTACTCTGGCCTGGTCTCCCGAGGATCCAAGGCCAGCCCCATAGTCCTAACGTGCCACCTCCCAGACTTACTGATCTTTTGGACGATGCTGTCACTTTGGCCATTTCGTTCTTTTATACAGATGCAGAGTACAATCCGAGAGCACAGGGATGGAGGTAATGCTGGAGGGATCTTCAACCGCTACAATGTCATTAGGGTAAGTTTGGTAAGATTGGCCCTTGATGGTTCATTCCATGTGGGCCACCCCCTAGAGCCAGGTGCCCCCTTTGGACACTAGACAGGGCCTCCCTCCCTCTCCTCCCATGCCCCAGTATGGCTGGGAGGGCCCTTCCCAAGAGTTGGAAGGACATGGAAGCATCAGGGGAGCAATAGTGCTCCCCCCATGGGGATAAGGGCAGGGGTACATGAATGTTCCCCACTAGCACACCCCCAGGTTTGTACCAACCATGATGACAGATGGTAAATGAAGGAGCTCAGCCAGGGAAGGCTGACTCGGTGGGTGCCATGTCTCATCTGTAGCATGAGACCATGTTTCCTACTTTGTTTATCGAGGGATGAATAGATAGAAGGTGCCTAAATACTGTGTATAACAGGTTCCTCCCATTGGGTGGAAAAATCCTTTTGTGAAGCGCATTCCTTTCCTGGCTAAGATCCTCCTGCCCTCCTTGCCTGCCTGCCTGGGGGGTGGCTGTGCTTCCAAGCAGCAAGGGTTCCAGGGGCAAGCCTGAGGTGTCTACTGTGTGCAAGCCAGCCTAGCACCCTGGAGAGCGGTGACAATTGGCTTGGCTGCCGCTGAGGGATGTGGGGAGGACCTCTCTTGTCTGTCTGTCTGTCTGTGTCTGTCTGCTGCCGCTTACAGTAACAGTCTGAGCAGGTCCTTGAAGCAAGGAGGGTGTGCTGTCACCACGACCCAGCAGAGGCAGAGGGAGGAAAAGCTTCCTGGCCCAGCGGCGCAAGAGGGCAAGGGACTGCTGGCCACAGGGAGTTCGACAGGTTCCCCCTCCTCCCTGGAGCTGTAGAAGCCCCATGGGAAGGCCCCTCGTCCGAGGCGTGGGGGGCCTCCAGAGGGCAGGACTTGGGGAGGGATCTGGGCATGCAGTAGCTGTCATGAGCAGAAACAGGTGTGGGCGTGCCTTCCACTGGCTCACATCCCTACGAAGATGTGGCTCCATGGTAGGGGAGGCAGTTGGGACTTGCCACTGGTCATACAGCTAATAGAGGTCTGTGGTAGGATTTGTACCCAGGACTGACTAGGTCACCGTTACATGTTGACATAAAGAACAAAAATGATTCACTAAGTAGCCAAATGTCAGGCTGCTCCTTCAGCTTTCTCGGTGTCAGTCGGTGACACACTTCACTAACGGCCTGCGCCCTACGTTGTCTCACTGCTGCAGATTCAGAAGGTTGTGAACAAGAAGTTACGGGAGCGCTTCTGTCACAGGCAGAAGGAGGTGTCCGAGGAGAACCACAACCACCACAACGAACGCATGCTGTTCCACGGTGAGCACCTTCTCCTTTTCATGTGCTGGGCAGACCCTCTAGGGGCCAGGGCAGGGGTGAGGGCAGGCAGGGAGTCATGGAAAAAGAGGCAAGGTCACAAAGTAAGACAGTTCATTAAGAACCAAGCTCAGAGACCCCAGGGTAAGAAATGATAACAGCAGTTAATGTTAGCGTGCTATACGTTGTCATGCTCGTTTTCTACACAGAAACTGGCTTGTGGTTTGGGTTTTGTTTATTTCTTATCAACGACTTCCTAGGCCCGGTAAATAGTATGCTAGATTCAGAACTGGAAGAAACCCTAGAGGCCATAGAATGCACTCCCATATTTTTGCTGAGTAGAAAATTGAGGCCCAAAGATGTTGATTTGTCAAGGTCCCTTCACTACTATGTATCTGAGCTGAGACTTCAGCCTGTGGCTGAACTCAGACTACTCAGATGTCACTTATGCTGATGGAGTCACAACTCCTGGACCGAGGTCTGACCAGGATCTGGAGAGCCTTCCTCCAGGTCCTTGTATCCCAGGCTAATGCAGTCGCTTTCCCTCCTTCATACCAGTCCTCCAATGTCCTGATGAGATCTTCATGCCTCCACTTCATACCATAGCCTTTCTGTAGTGTAACTGGGGGAAATGGGTGTTGAAAAGGTGGTCTTTTGTCCCAGAAAGCAGGTCTTCTAGGCTCAGCTCATGGACTGTCTGTAGTACTTGCCCAAGATACGACACAGTCATAGCTTCTTATTTACTGACTGTAATTTCCTAGGCTTCTTAAACTTTTTTCACTGAAGACCCCTTTTAAACTGTTTAAACATTTTAACATAAACTCAGCTTAAAGTTAAATTTCTTAAACAGTTTAAAAAGTGCTGTATGTTTATTGGCCTGATCTGCTTTTAAAAGTGTCAGTCATTCTGGAGTTGAACGTGACCAGCACAGGGTTGTTCACAAACACAAGTGTCTGGAGAACTTTGCCTTCTAGAAGGAATGATTCTTTTCTAAAATAATTTTTTTTTCAATCAGCAAAAATCTAACTTCTCTTCCTCCCACCCATCCCCCTTTGAGCAAGAAAGGAAACCAAGTCCTAGAAGCACATCAAGGAAAACCAGTGTTTGTACACACATCACACGTACACACACATACATACACGCATACATATACACTGAGTGGGTGATTGCATGCCTACAGCCCACGAGTCCTCTCTCAGGAACGCTTATTTCTTCGTGAGTCCTTTAGGATAGTGTTTATTCATTACACTGATGAGTTCCTAAATCTTTCAAAGTTGTTTGACTTCACAGTTATTACTGTCTTTGTAAGAGATTCTCCTAACTCTGTTCCCTTGACTCAGCATGATTTCTATAAGCTTCTTGAAACTTGGTCCCCCTATCATTTCTTACACAACAGTAGTATTCCATCCGTTATGCGTGTCTGTGTGTGTATATATACACATATTTTACACATGTACCCCATTCCCTCATTTTCCAATTCTTTCCCCCTACAGAAAGAGCTGTAAATGTTTTGGGGGCATACTTAGGAGTTGACTTTACTTAGCATCCTCCTAATTCATCCTCCCCGTTCTCCCTTCTCCTCCTATTTCTCTGCACTCAACTCTGTGCATTCTTCTCTCCTTTGACAGGAGAGTGAGGTTCGGGTGTCATTCCCATCCTTTCCTCTTTGTGCGTACTTCTGTTTGTGGGATAATTTTCTGTAACGCCTTCCTGTCCCTTCCATCCTTCTTTTAAAATTATCAGCACAACAGCCGCCTTCTGTCTGATTAAACTCCATGTATGGCCTTGGTAGTGACAGAGTTTAGCAGGGACCTGTGTCATGTACCTATGTTAAAATGTAAGCAGTTTATCCTTGTTTAATAATCTTTTTTGATCATGTTTAATTTGTTCGTTTGTTTTTTGTGCCTGCTATGTTTGCACCACACAGTTTGTTTGAATTCTGATCTTTTCACCAACATTGATTTTTTCCCCTGTTGGAGTGTTATCATTTTTGATGGTTAACTTATTCTTGGTTACAAGCCTAGATCCTTTGCTTTCTGGAATACTGAATTCTAAGTTCTCCACTCTTCGAAGTAGTGACTACTAGATCTTGTGTGAGCTAGCTGTGGCTCCTCGGTACTTGAATTTTTTCTGGTTGTTTAGCAGTGTTTTTTGGGTTTGGTTTTGTTTTTGACCTGGAAACTCTAGATTTGGGCTATAATGTTCCTGGGAGCTTTCATTTCAGGATTTCTTGAATCAGGTACCCATTGGATTCTTCTATTTATGCTTTTGTCTTTCTGATTATAAGAGATCTGGGCAGTTTTCTTGGATCATTTCTTGAAATATAATGTGTCTTGACTGTTTTTTTGATCATGACTTGGAGGTAGCCCAGTGATTATAAACTCCTTGAAGGCAGGGACTGTCTTTTACTTTTTGTATCCCGAGAGCTGACTTATGACACTCAATAAATACTGATCGATGGATTGAGGTTTTTTTAAACACGTGTTTTTTGCTATGAGAGATACCTCACCTTTTCTAGTGTTTTCCTCAGTGTTTTTGACTTTGCTTTAATATTTCTTGTTGTCTTACAAAGTCATTAGCATTTGTTGGATCTGTTCTGATTTTTCAGGGAATTTATTTCCTGAGCCAAGTTTTGTTTGTCTTGTGTCAAAACATTCAGTCCCTGTCTCGTTCTTACTTCCTTAACTCTCTTAGCAATTTTTTCCTCCAGTGCTCCCATTTCATTATTCACTTTTATCTCTCTTTTGAAAAAACACTGCCCTTCATCTCTTTAGGAATTCCAGTTGGAATTATGGCCAGGCTGAGCTTTCTGTGAGGCTCTTTTGACAGGTATTTTTGCAGTCCTGGTCCTCCTCTGGGCTGGAGTCATTGTCACCATAATAGCTTTTCACAGGCTTTTCTTCTGTCCCTTGATGCTCATTCTTCCAGCCTACTTCTGAGTTGAGCTTTGTATCAGATACTTCTGGAGAGGAATGGCTGGGCTAGTGACAACAACTCAGCTTTCAGTGCTCCAGGACAAAATCGGATCCCTCTCCCACTGTCTAAAGCTCAGCAAGTTCCCAGGCTGGCTTTGTTTGGGAATAGGTTTGTGAACTTGCCCTCTTTGGGGTTCTAGTCATCAGCTGGAGTGACAGAACTGCAGCTTCAGACTGGACTAGAAGTTCGAGCTGAGTCTCTGCCCGACTCCTGGGGTCACACAGCTACCGCTTGCTTCTGGGTTTGCTTGGGATACAGCCTGAGACCAAAGACCATTCCTGCCCCTGGAATGCCAGTCAGCAAAGATCCCTTCCTCGGTCCATCTTTGATCTGGAATCTGGAGCTGGTTAATGAGAAACAGAGCTGCCGGCTGGAGTGAGCCTCTGTTCCTGCACCCTTTACAAGTGTCGATCCTTTGTGGTAGATCTGTGCTCTCATCCTGTTCCGATATACAGTCTCTGCCTTCACTACAATAGTCTGCCTGGTGTACTTCTGGCTGGACCTTGTCCCCAGTGTCTACAGACCTCCCTGTCTGTCTTCTTTTGCTACCCTGGATTGAAAAAAAATGGCTCACTGTGATTTTTTTTTTCTTGATTTGATGTGGTAGGGCATCCTCAGTGAGAGTGGCAACACCTTTTGCAAACTCACATCTCCCACTTAGATGCCTGACTTGCTATTACTGAAGAACTAGTAGTTGAGCAAAATTTTGTCAGTAGTTGTATCTTTCAAGGAATCTGTATTTCTGGGAGGCCAGTGAAGTAGACGTTAAAGGAAACAGCATTGAATGATACATTTGGTCACTTCACCTTGTGTTGCTCTGGGAATCCACCATGAAAATAATTACCTGTAATGTGTCAGGTCCCATTACTGATGAGAGACGGTCTGCAAAGAAGCAAACAAGAGCTTCCAAACCAAACCAGTACGTGCTGGAGCTGCACTGGCAGGTAGTGGGCACATCGACAGACTGTGGTTCTGGACTAAGAAATGAAAGCGGATGAAGACTTAGGGTTCACTGTTAACTTATCTGTCCAGCATTTTGCAATATTTAAATTACAAATTGGCAGAGTCACTCTTGAGAAATGACTTGTGTTGCAGTGATGGGTACTAGACTCCAGGCAGGATTGCCTGTCAGGCTGCTTGTGTTTTGGGAATATGCCTCTAAGGTGTCCAGAGATGGGCTTTAGGGCTTTGGGAAATCTTGATAATGACCTTCTAGATCAAGCCCCAAAACGTCCTTGGGGGGATGGGATTTTCTCCCAGAGTTATAATTTCCACTAATAGAACATCTTAGCAGGTAAACCTGCCACACACCTGGACTGCTCAGCTCAAATATTCTATCAACAATCAAAATGTGAACACAAAGACTACTTTTGTCTCCCTCTCTCCTAGGCTCTCCTTTCATCAATGCCATAATTCACAAAGGATTCGATGAGAGACATGCATACATAGGGGGCATGTTTGGTGCTGGGATTTATTTTGCAGAGAATTCTTCCAAAAGTAACCAGTATGTTTATGGAATTGGAGGTGGTACTGGCTGTCCCACGCACAAAGACAGGTCCTGTTACATCTGTCACAGGTGAGTGTCTGCTTTCATTGATTGTGAGAGTCAGTGATTTTCTGGAAGGCTGTGCAGCCAACCCAGGCAGGTACTGAACAAGGAAGGGGAAATGGGCACATCGAAGAAGATAGGATGTCATGACCTGGGACTTGGAGTCAGCAGAGCCCTGGGGCCCTGTCCCAGTTATGACACTGTCCAATCCTGGGCAACTCAGCTAACATTCTGGAACCTCAGTTTCCTCATCTGTACTGTGGGGTTTATTATCCCTCTAACACTTGCCTCATAAGGTTATTGAAAAACAAATGAGACAGTGTCTGTAAAATCATTGTCAGCAAACATTAATGTGTGCCAGAGTTGAAAGTACAAAGAAAAGCAGAGGGCAGGCCCTGTCCTCAAGATACTCACAGTCTAGTGGAAGAGGCAGCATGCAGACAGCTTTGCGCAGACAACTGTGGATCATCAAGAGAGGGAAGACCCTGGCATTTAAGGGCCAGGAAAGACTTCTTGCAGACTTGAAGGAAGCCAGAGAAGGCACGAGGGAGAGAGTTCTAAGGATGGAAGACAACCAGGGAAAATGCCTCCGAGTGTGCGAGAAGGGAAGGGTAGGGGCACTTATAGAGCATCTACTATATGCCCAACCCTGCTAATGAAGGGCCTGTAACAAATATGGTCTCATTGGATCCTGTGAGGTTGGTGTGATTAGCTCATTGGGCAGTTGAGCAAAGTGAGGCGGGCAGAGGTTGTGACTCATCCAGGCCCACGTAGCTGGGAAGTGTCTGAGACCAGATTGGAAGACTGCCAGCCCAGGGTTCCACCCATCATGCCACCATCTGCCTCTGTGATAAAAATAAGTGGTAAAACCATATCCCATTCTTTTTTCTGCAGGCAAATGCTTTTCTGTCGAGTGACTCTTGGGAAGTCCTTTCTCCAATTCAGCACCATGAAGATGGCCCACGCACCTCCTGGCCATCACTCTGTTATTGGCAGACCTAGCGTCAACGGTCTTGCATATGCAGAATATGTGATCTACAGAGGGGAACAGGTATGTTAGGCATAAGGTAGACCCAAACAGATGGCCTGGCCTTCGACCACAGACCTGGACTGAGGAGGTGGTTGGCGTGGGACACTAACTCCCTGGCAGTATTTCTGTGGCCTTGATTTCCCTATAATCTTGTGTGTTCAGTTGTGTACACTTAGAGGCATTCTCCACAGAATGGAGACCCCCAGGCTCCACCATACTGCCAGAGGGGGGTGCAAGACAAAATAAAGATCAGCTGGCTCCCAGGTCACAGAGGCAGGACTGGAACCCAGGATTTGGTGACCCCAAGGCCGGCTCCCTTCCCACTGTCCTGGGCTGCTGTTATAATCAGGCAGAGCCATGGAGAGGACACTGCTGAAGGGCACTTGGAAGTGACAAGCATTTGGGGGTGTTGGCATGGCAGTGACCTGTGCTAGAGTTGATAGGTGGGGGCTTCTGCTCTCACAGGAGGCTGGATCAAGACCTGAGGGTGGACCAGCAGGAGCCAGAGCAAGGCTTGAGATTTGTTGAACATCCATCCAGCTCTGTTGGAAAGGCGGTGTTGGAAATGTCTTGGGGAGGCTTCTGATGCATTGGGTACCAATCTCAAATGTTTTGGAGAAGAATAAAAACCCATAGCATGGGAAGCGTCTGATCCATTGGGCACCAGTCCCAAGCACCCACAGAGACTCTGTGTCTGGCAGAATCCAGGCCTGTTAGAGTCTTGACCTGGTGAAGAGGAATCTAGAGCACATGGTCAAGGTCTACCCTAGGCTCTTGGGCAGGTCAGGACCTCTCCTTCTTCCAGAAGTGTCTTCTGAGGACAGACCCAGGAACTGAGCTGAACTGCAATGTGAAGCGTTTAGGGGAAGTTTCCTGATGACAAGAGTTCAACCCTGAAGTGAATTACCAAGGAGTGGAATAACTTTTCCAAATATAGGCTCAATTTTTGTATCTTGGAACAGGCTCAGTGTAGCTCTGTGTGCCTGAGCTTTTCATGAGAACGAATTGTGTCGATTCTGCTGGCCTTGAAAGAGTCACTCATCTAGCAGATTGATGACACATGTGCTGCCTCAGGACTCTGTGGTGACCAAGACCCTGTCCCCAAGGGGCTTACTGCCACCTAATAAAGTATGTGCGCAGATGGAGTAGATGAGCATCTATAATGAGGCTGAAAAGAGGACACTTCCCTAGGGCACTCTTTCAAACTTTATAGGTAGACATTGAAGACTTTACCCGGGGTAAAGGTGGTGTGGGACAGTATAGTATCTAGGGAGAACAAGAGGTCATTTTGGTGAGGGGGGGGACATGGGGAGAGATATCGGGAATGTGCCAGTGGAACGCTGAGGTGGAGATGCCTAGCCCGCTGCTAGAGTTGTGGCATCGGTCCTTAGGGGAGAGCTGAGACCTAGAAGTCTGGATCTCAGAGACCCTTTACAAACTTTAATGCATGATATAAGGGACAGGTGATCATTGAGACCATGGGAACAGAAGCCCAGAGAAAATAGGGTCTGGGGCTGTTCGCAGGTGTAGGATGGGAAAGAGCTTCCAAAGAGGCAGGAGCCAGAACATTAAAATGGTCTGTCAGGGAAGCCGAGGAAGATGAGGCAGGGTGAAAAAGCTGTTGGAATTCACAGTGAAGGAGGACATTGGCAATGGGGAAGGATTAGATTGTGGGAGTCCGAGGAGGGAGCGGCAGGTTAGGAAGTGGGGGCAGATAATTCCTTTTAGAGATGTAGCCATGCTGTAAAACTGGGCATTCCCTCTGGCCCAACCGTACATACCCGAGCTAGTCCCCAAAGAGGTCGGAGAAACAGCAGGTGGCAAACCTTTGTGGTGGCAAATTAGTGGAAAGTGAGAGGACACCATCAGCTGAGGAATGGCTGCTGAAGGTGGGCCTGTGGACGTGATGGAGTGACGAGGGTACACTTCCAAAGATACTTGATGCAAAGTGAAGAGGGCAGAAGCAGGGCAGCACAGTACACGGTAATGTCCAAACTGATCTGCTGGGAAAGCATTGGATCCATGATGAAGAATTGATCCACCTCCAGAGAGAGAATGATGGACTCAGCGCAGATTGAAACAATGTCTTCTTTAGAGTTTTGGTAATCAGGGCATGTGTTTTGCATGACTATACATGTTGGTAATATGTTTGGAGGTTTTTGCCTTCTTGGGAGAGAATTTGGAACTGGAGCCAAAAGGATTTTAAAAGCCTCTGAGCTTTAAAAAAATAAAAAGGAAAGGCTTATAGAAGGGCTTTTTGGAAAGGTAACTAGGGGGCGGAGCCAAGATGGCGGAGTAGAAGGGCACACATTTACAAGCTCCGAAACCAAAGCCCATAGAATTAATGTAAAAAGAGACCCCCATAACTTCTGGACCACTGAAAAGTGTACAGAAATGGAATGGAAGAGATTTCCGTTCCAGAGAGCCCTGGCGAGCCGTCCCCAGGGTCCATCGCGCCCTGGAAAGCAGACCCCACCCCAGCGCTGCCCTGGGCGCGGCCCCAGAGAAGCTGACCCGAGCAGGCTTCAGGGACGGAGGCTCCGGCAGCCGGGGAAAGTTCCTCCGCCCACAGAAGCTACAGGTCAGTGAGAGAGAAGGCTGGGCTGGAGGAGGGGAGCGGAGTGTCTCCGTGACTCGGGCCCCCTCGGGAGGAAGCGGCGGTGGCAGAGACGAGGGCAGGAAGCTGCGGAGGCAGAGGCGTGGGCGGAGGCAGAGGTGTAGGAGGCAGCAGCGGCAGCAGGCAGGATCTTCATTACTGAAAGTCTCTGCATAAAGTGACCTGAGGGAGCTGAGCCTGGGAGACGGCCCTGCCCCACCCCGCTCTATTATTGAAGTCCTCTGCATAAAGCCCCTGAGGGAGCTGAGCCTGGGAGGCGGCCCTGCCCCCACCCCAGCACCAGAACTAAAGTTCACATTGATTAGCGGCCGGCGGCGAGGAAAGTCCATTTGAACCTCAGACCCTAAGCACTGGCTAGGCGGATCTAGGTGGAGGTGGACAGGAATCTCAGAAGTCAAGTAACTGGCTGGGAAAATGCCTAGAAAAGGGAAGAAAAATAAGACTATGGAGAGTTTTTTCGAACAAATGCAAATGATCCCGACTTCCGGATCTGACGAGGAAATATTCTCGCCATCAGGGAAAGATGTGGAGTGCGGGGCCTCAGTACCCCAGACACCCCAGGGGGATGTCAGGTGGGCTCAGGCCTTGGAAGAGCTCAAAAAGGATTTTGAAAAGTTAGACAGGTGGAGGAAAAACTGGGAAGAGAAATAAGAGGGAAAGGTAACTAAAATTTCAGCTGCCACCCTTCCTGTTGGAGATACCGCAAATAGCCCATGATTTAAAGCAAACTGCCACCTTGGACCATTGGTTCCAAGGGAATCTCCCACCATCCTCCAGTTCTGTAGACTCCCTCTACTTCTCCCATAATGTCCAGTCTGGAGCATCTGGGATAGTGGTAACAGACGAGTACAGACTAAAGGAGGGTAAGGATCATTTGTGATTACCGAAATAGAAATCCTATTTTAACTTAATCTTAGCTAAGAATCTCTTGCCCTATCTATGCTGGTCTTTGTACAGAAGTGTCTTTGAGGCTTGTGGCATACCTCGGAGAATCCTGGTGGGGACACAAGTATGCCTCCTCCCAGGGCGCAGCACCCACTCAGGTGCCAGCCACAGCCTTGATGCGTGTGTGCTTTTTCGTAGGCCTACCCGGAGTATCTCATCACATACCAGATCATGAAGCCGGATGCCCCCGCCCAGACAGCCACAACAGCAGAACAGAAGACTTAGGAAAGCCCGGGCTGAAGCCAGATGGGACTCACACCTGAGATTGGATTACATGTGATTGTTTCCCAAACCCAAGACACCCTATAAAAATCCTGACAGCCCAGAAACCAGCCGTTTGTCTTTTCTGGTCAGAGTACCTGGTCCATGCTCCCATGGAGCTCCTGTAGGAGCTCCCATTCCTCTGTGGAAACATTGACCAGGCAGACCTCCTCCCGTGGCTGAGGCAGGTTCCCCTCCCTGCACGTAGCCAGCTCAGTAGAGAACAAGACTGCCTGGGGTCTAGACGGGGATGCTGTGAGCGGTGGTGTTCTCAGTCTCGAGACTTCACACGTACCTGCTCCTACATGAAGGCCACGCCCATGGACCACACATTTTTAGAGATGCGTAATCAGCTATTTATTTTTTTCGGGTGGGTGGGGGGAACAATATTTGAAAATGAGCCAGGACCTTCTTGAGAATATTTTGCACAGTCCAGACGTCTAAAATCCTCAGCATGCAAGGCAAACTTGTGTCCTCACCAAGAAGGGTTTGGGTCTGATTCTTCTCTGGTTTTTGTTTTTCTGTTTGTGCTTGGCATAGAGTGCTTTGCTGTAAAAAAGGAACATTTTCTTTTCAATCTGGCCTGTTTTCCAAGGGAAGGGTCCCAAAATATCCAGGGCTTCATGAGCCTGACCTGAGTTTACAGCCTCCCCAGGGAGGTGAAAAGCAGGTGACTGCCCCCTGCTGGTCAGAGTGCCAGTGTATCTCCACTGAGTGACCCAGGGAGGAGACTGTCTGTCCAGCAGTAGGATGAAGGGGACAGGGTCTGAGGTGTGCAGAGGCCTCCTTGCCAAAACTTAAGTCCACACCAGCGGTCGACAGAGTAGCTTAGCAGTCTCCTGCATTAACAGGAAGGGGAGTAATCTCTTGATTTGTGCTGCAGGCATCCCCTCCATAACCAGGAGACGTGACAGGTGGAGGAAAAGCACATTCCAAAGCAACTGAGCAAATGGACTGCGATGTGCCTCAAACAGGAAGCCAGCATGTGGACAGGGCAGGTTTCCCTCCCCATTTTTTGCCCTCAAGTTTGAGGTTCATCCCAGTTCATTTGGAATGTGCCTGACATTTTCTTAATCAAAAGTGTGGATGCCCCAGCCCTTCCTGGTGTGTGCTTCAAAGAGGTTCACTCAGTCACTGATGTGAGACAAGATTGACTTGGCCCAGCTTTTCAGCCCATGGGTCTGGGCCTGGAGGCGCGGAGACAGGAGACCCTTTGACACCTGCTCTAGAGTTAGTTGTCCCTTCCCTGCCTTGTGTTTGCCCATGGCTTATCACCCCCTGGGGTCCATCCTGTCATTCACCTTGAAGCAGGAATGACCAGCCTTGAATGAGGATGCTAGAGTAGCTGTCCAAAGCCAGCTTGAAACCTTTTTTTTTTTTTTTAAGATCTTGGTAGCTGATTCCATGAGAGTCACCTAGGGCAGCCTAAGTAAGGTATCTCACAGACCTGTCCAAAAGATTGGAAACAATCTCTCTGGGTTTCTTTTTCAGACCCTTTCCTCTTGGTTAGAGTCCACTGCCAGCTGGCTGGGCATTTGGGCCTCCGGGGGATTCAGCAGGAGGGAGCACCGGGGCAGCTTCCCCTGAAGTCAGTGACTTCATCTGGGGGTGTGGGAGGGAGGGGTGACTACTCTGGGCCTAGTGTGGAAGTTCCAGGGGCCAGAGAAGTAAAAGTTTGGCCTCCACTTTCAGCCTTCTGATATGAATGTTTAGCAAATGAGGGGAAAGCTTTCATGCATAGTTTTCCCTTACTGTGAGAAGTGCCCATTACCTGCCCTCCCCATGTAGGTGTAGTTTTCCATGTTAAGCACAGCTGTAGACCTCAGTGAAGCCACAGGTTTGTCAGCATAGTGTCAATGAAAGGGATTCTGGAAGAAAGCTGGCTCTCAGTCTGTTACTGTTTGTGGAATTATTGGGGTTGTGGGTTCAGACGAGCTCCATAGAAAAAGGAAAGGCGGCCAGTCTCTGGCGTCTGAATTGATGAGAAGGAGCGGTGAGGAAGCCCCTCGGACTAGCTTGTATCTGCAGAATGGAGGCACAGGAAAGGACGTAGGTATGATGGGCTTCATGAGATTCCTGGGATGGCTCAGCAGTAGATCACCCTTGGGTGTAGATCTGAAGTCATGATCACATTGTACTCAAAGGTTAGGAAAAGTCTAATGCATTTGGAATGTCCATTTACATCAGGGGAAAAGGTCCTCAAAATTATTACAAATAGCATGTTAAATTTCTGAGTCAAGTGGATTTTTCCCTTCTCTTTGAAGAATATCTAGCCATCTGAAGATCGTTGCTGTCAGTTTGTCTTCTAAGACAAGTAGAAAAGTGACAGAAGATGCCAGACTTGTACTGACCAGGGCCCAGCACCAGTGGATCTGAGAGTTGCGGCCTTCCCCCCCTTCTGCCTTCTCCTTTGACCCTGCTCCCCTTCCCACTGTACTTGCCCTGGCCCAGCTCTCCCCGCTGCTCTGTTGGCACCCTAGCCAGAATTGGGCGATTGCCATATTAGCCCCACCACCACC
Organism: Bettongia penicillata ogilbyi; assembly: GCA_023548195.1. NCBI lineage: Eukaryota > Metazoa > Chordata > Mammalia > Diprotodontia > Potoroidae > Bettongia > Bettongia penicillata. Next base: position 2,355,437 of record JAJHZJ010000178.1, on the reverse strand, counting down.
CCAGGGACTCAGTGGCAACTCAGCTAGAGAATCAGCCTACATCATAGCAAACCAACCACAGCATTCTCTTACTTCAGTTAAAATGTTCCCAGATATTTCCCTTTTCAAGCAAGTGAAATAGAATAATCACTGGAGGGAGACCTTATGCAGGAACCACGAATAAATAGGCTTAATATTAGCAGCTCTGACTCCAGGGTATCCAGGAAAATCTCTCCCTCCCAGAAAGGCTTTATGCTTTGAAACATAGAAGAAAGTGCCTAAAGGGGAGCAAACAAATGAAGATTGAAGTCCCATTTTTTGTCATTGCTATAGAAAAGTATGTTTAGCATTGTCTTTTGTCACATTTCATTTCCCCCTGCCTGTGAAGACTGTGAACACACTGTGTGTAATCTCCATGGTCCCCAGCGTCAGGATTCCCATGAACTGCCTTTGAAAGCAGTAACGATTTCTTGTAAGCACTTTTCTCTAGTCTGACCGGACCCCAGTGCTCTCCAACCAGCTAGAATACCTAGCTACCTTCTTTGTTCTGTTAGGCCAAAGAGACTCTGGTAAAATAGAATCCTTTTGGCCTTCCGGGCCAACTCCCTTGCCTGACATGGCCTTGGATTTCGCCTCAGAAATTTCCTTTGCACAACAGTTCACATGTCCCATTGGTACTACTATAAGGAAAGAGAGTGGAACTGTGGGTGAATTTAATGGATGGTGCTTAGGTGTCCTCAACTTTTGAATGTGAACTTGTCTCCAAAGAATGTCACCAATTGAAGTATTCCTGAGTTTATTTCTCAAAGCTGTAGAAAGCTCTCATTATGACAAAAGCTCAGTCACCATTCCGCATTGAGATAGAAGGCCATCCATGAGCATTCCCTTTGCTGTAACCATGCATCATCTCATCTTGTGCCAGTTTGATCTCATACAGCAGCTGCCTTTTATACCCTAGCAAAGCACTGGGTAATCTCCCTGGGCCTGTGTTTCCTTTAGGATGAGAACCTGGCTTGTGAGGTAAGGAATAGGTTTGCCACAGGCCTCCCACTCACTCTGAAGGAAGGAAACTGAAACATTTACCTATTGGATAGGATTGCTGTCTTTATGTGTTAGAAGAGGAAACAGGTTTGTTCTGGATGGTCCCTCCCAGGAGGCAGAACTGGAAACAGCTGGGAGATATTCCAAGGGGTAGTTGTGAGGCCAGCCTTGGAAGGAAGCTTTTCCTCATGATCCCAGCTGTCTGATAAGTTACCTGCAAGTTCCTTTCCTTTGACAATGAGGGCTAACTTGGCAGGGGAGGGGTGATGGAAAGGATCCGTCTGTCAGACAAGAGATTGGACTAGATGACCTCTCTGAGCTTGCCCACATTGAAGACTGTGGTTCTAAGTCCAACGAGACGACTGGGCATTTGGGGGGAACATGTTTCCTTCTGGGGCTGGAGGGTGGGGCAGTGTACTTGTCATATAACCATATTCTAAAGTCTCAACTTTATAAGAGGGTTTGAGAAAATGCTCGGGAAGTGACCAAAGCATCCTGTATAGGGCACAAAACCTGATCCCAGAGGAAACGCCATAGGATGGAGTCTTAGACTGTACTGTCTTTACAGATTTGAAATAGGTTCCCAGAGTGAAGTATAAGTGAAAGCCAGACTATACAGTTGGGTGTTGCTGGGGCCAGTTTGCAAGAATGCATTCAGGCATCTGGACCCTCTCTGCCTTTTGTTGAGCTCCAGATATTTTGGGTTTGGGGAGCCATCTCCCCAAGACCAAGGGGGTGCCAAAGGTCTTTTCTTGATCCAGAAGCCTATAGACTAAGGGCAGTAAGACCAAGGGCAAGGATCTTCCCATGTACCCCAGGAAGGTTTAGAATAAGATAGTGGAAAGGCACCATTGAGTAGGGTCAGTCTGTCAGAAAGACACCTTCCCTTCCACCTCATGTTTTTGACACCAGGGCTCTGGAAGCTAACTTGATGCATACACTGACTCTTTCTGTACTCTGCTACGTGACTGGGCCGTGGTTTCACCTGTGTGGGTAGGTCCACCCCCTTCCCTCCCTCCTCATCTGTGGCTCCCAGTGCAACTCTGTAGCTGCAGTCTGTTGTCTCAAATGTTTACCCTGTGACCAGTCCCCCTTTGCCCATCCCTCTTCTGTGTCCTGTCTTTCACCCCTTTTCTCACTCAGGCTGCTTGCCACACATCATGACAATGAGCAGTGGTCACATGGATTTTTCCAAAACCATGATGGTGGATGATTCACAGCCGCAGAACAGCTCAGAAGACTGGGTGGCAGAAGCTGGGTGTCGGCAGCAGCTGCAGCTGGGGTTCCAGAAAGTGCTGCGCAATCCCTTTCAGCTCTTCTTGTGACTGCGTGTTGCCTGTTTCAGATCCCGTGGTTTGCGCCTCATTCCCTTTTGGTGGCCATATTTGTGCTTGTTTACCTTTTAGCTAAATGATGTATTGTTAGAAGAAGATGGCGTGTTGGACGCACTGTGGCAAACCAGCTCGGAGTGTTGATTGCAGTTGTGCCCCCAGTGGTGGTGTTTGTCTGGCGTGCCCCGGTCCTGGCCTCGGCCTTTTTGTTGTTTTCTTATCGGGTCTGTCGTGGCTCCCTCGTGCTTTTGGTTTTGACCTGCTGGCCCTTGTCCACTGCTGCCGTGGAGGGATACTTTCCAGGCATGCAGAGTCTTTTGTCGCTTGGAGCTGCTGCAACAGCCACCTTTTTTCCCCTCCCCAACCTCTTCTTGCTAAAAGGGGCTATCTGCCAAGGCACCCTCCCTGCCTGGCAGGTTTCTCTTTCAGACATGGTCGTGTTGATTTTAACTTGTAACTGCTTTGGCTTCTTGTCTAACCTGCAGTACCTGTTATCATTTAATAACCAATAAAGACATTTTTGAAGCAGCTCTGGTGCGTGTGCAGTAAGTGCTGGGTGGTTGGTGGTGGTGGATGGTGGCCCAGCTCTGGAACATGTCTGAGACACTCAGGCTTAGGTCAGAGCCCACACTGGGAGCCCCACTGGCCCGCCTCTAGTGTCTTCACCAGCCGCAGGCCGCCACACAAATAGGAATGTTTTGCAGGCCCCATCCTGGCTGCGTGGCCTTTATTGGAAATAATCAGTGCTGGAGAAGGGCTGGTGGAGGCATCGTCACCAGAGCTGGCCAGTTCTTGGTCACATGCAGGACCTCTTGGACCAGACCCTGAGGCACAGTTCCCAGTGGGCCTCTCATTCCTGCACAGAGATGGGAAATCCACATTGAAAGTCATATTTTCAGACTTTTTCAATGTATTGCTAAGTTTATTTTTTTAATATCATTTGTTGTATGGGGTAGATCTTGGGCGGGGAGTATACTGGGAAAAATTTTGGCGATACTTTTTGTAACATAACAAGTTTGAATGAAAACTAGACTTGGGCCCAAACATCCCTAACCCTTGTTTACGTTGCTGGCCCTACCCGCACTTCAGGTGCCATGTCTGCGGTGGGAATACTGCGTGATGGGGAAGGGGCCATTGGGTGCCAGAAAACATCTCACTAAAGAGACTAGGACGTAAAATGGCTGCTGGCCTCAAGGTCCAAAACTCATCCACTCCATCTTCAGACAACTACCAGAGAGCCAAGGGGCAAAAGGGACCAGTCAGACCAGCCACTCCATCCTTCATTGAGTGCAGACTGCCCCAGTCCCTTAAGAACCATCTGTCTGGAAGATCTGCCTCCCTGAGGGTGGGGAATGTCCCAGATGTGAGACATAACATGGGGTGTTAATATCAGAATGTAGCTAATGGAAAAGCAAGAAATCTTAATAAACAGGACAAAGGAAAAATGTTGCAGGAAAAAAAGTGAGTCACAAAGAAGTTTTAGCCAATGAAATTACTTACTGGCTTGCCCCCTGCCATGGAGGCATATCTCTTTAACAAGACTAGAAGCATGCTGACTGAGGATGTTCATCAGATAGCTTTGGGTCTCGCTGTCTGTGTATTGTGCCAGGCAGTCATAAGGAAGGTGGGAAGTAGGCATCCATTAAGTGCTTTGGAGGTGATGCTGTTATCCCCATTTTCCAGGTGAGAAAATGGAGGCAGAGGTTGACTGATCTAAGGTCACACAGGTATCTGAGGTTGGATTTGAACCTAGGTCTGACTTGGGCCCATTGTTCTGTCCACTGCACCTCCTTGCTGCCTCTGTTAAAAGGAAGATTTGCTTCATGAGGTAGGACAGACTGCCGATTGGAGTATAGCACACAGATATTAAAAAAATGAGGTCTGTTTCTGGGTTAACTGTAGGATCTGGGGACAGGATTACCAGGGGGTTAGAAAATACTCAGACTTGTGCAGACAAGAGTCATGCTGTCACTTCCTACGAGTGAAGAACAGAGACTGAGATGTCACCTTTCCTCTGTCTCTTCTCAGGGGTCTTAGAACATAGAGCCCATCTAATCTGTTTTGTTTTGGACCAGAGAAGGAGCCACAGGTAGAAAGGGGCTTCCCCAAGGTGTCTCACACAGTCCCAAGCCTCATAAGTTTGGGAATAAAGAATTTCAATGCAAGCAGTGACCGAGAATCTAGAGGGAAACATCATGGGAGCTTCAGAAGGACTTAGTGATTTTTACAAAAGAGGAAATTGAGGCACAGAGGCAACATCACCCCCCCAGAAGTGATGGAGTAGTATGTTCATAGGTCCTCTGGCCCTAGGCAGACTCCTTACTGGAATTCCATTTATTCAGTGTTTAAAGTTGGACAGCCCAGAAAGGGCAACAAAGATGCCCTTCACAGTCACCCAACCCCACTCAGGCAGCATCGCCAACATGCGGCATGGGACAGCTAGTCTTTGATTGAAGTCCAAAGCAAAGGAAAGGAGTTTATCAAACCTCATATGAGTCAATAGCAATAGCAGAGATAAGATTTGGACACAGATCCCAAGGTTTTAAATGTATCCTTTTCTCACCACAACATGCATACATGGGCCATTCACCACTCACTCAAGAAGCACCCACTGTGTGCAGGCACCTTCAGGTGGAGGGAGGTGAAGGAGATGCAAACTTCAAAAGCAGCCAGCAGTTTGTTGAAAGTACATTTATTATTCTTCAGATGGTCTTCAAACAATAAATAAAAACCAACAAGGAGACAGGACCAACAAGCAGAAAACAAAGCAAAACCCAAGTAAGATACACCACATAGGCACAGCAGACGAAAGACACACCAAGACATGAAGGCTATTTACAGATGTGAGAAGGAAAGTATTGCTTTGCTCCCTCTGCTCTCCACAAAGGCATTTTCCTTCTTGGCCTCCAGGAGGAAGACAGGTGGGGGGAGGTCCCCAGGATAGTCTTCTCTAGCCCCAGCTCCATGGTCATCAAGATTTGAGCAACGTGAGCTTTCTGGTGTTCAACAGGGGACTAGTAGAATTGGATTCTCTCCAAAGCTAAGAACTTCCCTTGCTCAGCTCACAATCTGTAGCCCTTCTCCCCAGAAACTGGACCCGAGCCTTCCAGCAGACCCCCCCGCAAACTGTCCTTCCAAATAGGACAAAAGAATGCAACCTACAGAGGTCACCCTATGTCTCTCCTCAGACAACTAAAGGTGGTACCTCCCAGTGAAGGCATCTGCTCACACAGGGTGCCAGGCCTCAGAAGGGAAGGGTTTTCCAGGAGAGATTCTATATTCAAAGGCTGTCTGGCCACCAAAAAGCCCAGAGGAAATGAAGTTGGTGGGATTTCTCCTGAGGCCACAACTGTCCCCACCTCAATGCCCAAAAGCCAGGAGGTGAGTGAATCCGAAGATTCCCCTTTGTGCCCAGATTCTGCCTTCTGAGTCACAGGCAGTCCTAAGAGCAGGAACTGGGTATCCAAGTGATCCAGATGATGATGGCCATTCACTGGGGACAGTGTTTTGCAAGATGGCTTCTTTGCCAGAAAACTTCAAAATGTTCCAAAGGAACGGAGCAATATGGGACACTTTCCTTGATTTCAGTGGCACCAGGAGCTCCTGGTGAGCTAATTTTCACAACTAATACAGATTTCAGCATCTGAAGAGTCTCCAGGGATGCTGAGAGTTTGTGACATAGTGAAGGGTAGTCCTGGTCAGCCAGTTCTGACACATCCTGGTTTTGTGGCCCTGGGCAATTCTCATGCCATAGATTTGTTTCTCATTGGGGAATTCTTTTAAATGACAGCAGAAAATGAAGGAGATCTTGGGCAAGGGATGGAGGCTTCAGAGGCTCTCCCTTGCCCCAGTTGCGTCATACATGGATGTTATGTGTCCAGAAGAGGATGATTTGGCCACATGAGGCTGGGAGCTGGACATTCGTGGCCAGGAGAAAAGAAGGTTCAGGGTAAACATGTCTTCACAGTCATGATGGGAGAAATTTGTCTGGTTCTGCTCAACCCCAGAGGGCAGCACCAGGAGGGACTGGTGAGGGGAGTTGTAGAGAGACTGCTTTTGTTTGCTCGGTATGAGGGAATACATCCTAACATTAATGGGAGCTTCCTGAACTCATTCCATCAGACCTAGAATTTCACGAAGTGGAAGGGACCTGTTGGGAATAGCAAGCTTCCCATTGGAGAGGGGCTTCAAGTAGAGACTGGGAGGCCATTTTTGTAGGGCATGGCTGGGAAAATTCCTTTTCAGGGTCAGATTGGAATACGAAGGTCCTCATTTGTTCATCCTGTGGGTCTGTGAAGCATGAACAAAAGGACAGCTTATTCACGGGATTCAGAAGGGAGAGAGAAGAGAGAGTACCGTGTATGTCACAGTGAGATGGATGAGTGACCCCTTTAAAGTCACGTGAAATGTCTGGCCAGATGGGCAGAGGGCAGCTCTCCTCTTCCTCACCAGCTACTCCAAGCAGCTCCCTTCTCTCCCTCCTCCCCTGGATATCTTGGTGTGGCTGCTGAGCCCAGCACACAAAGGAGGAGCCTCTGAAACCTGACCTGCCTCCCAGGCATCCGAGCAAGGGGCAGAGGGGCATCCAAATGGGTCTGCTCTCAAAGGTTGGGCTGTCCAGCACAAAACTGCCATGGAACCAGGAGCAGGCCTCCACAGGATAAGAGCCAACCACCACAGGACAGAACCCTAGCAAAAGCCACCCAGAGAGTCTGTGGCTTCTAGAGGGAGAATAGCCTATCACTGCAGCAAGCCTAATTAACCATGTGCCTTGGAGGTCTGTAGCGTTCAGCCCACTCTCCAGAAGGGACAACAAATACAGGCCCATCTGGAGACAAGAATACAACTCCCTCCAACCAGGACCCACAGAAGCCCATGGCCACAGCCTGAGAAAACATGGGAACAGTAACAGCTAGAACCATTTCAAGAGAAGGACTGACTTCACAAGGGACCATCCTGGATCCTAGGACCAAGGCGTGCCTGTCTAAGCCAGCCATTATGACAATCATTCATATTTGCCCAGGACAAGATGGAAGGCTGTGTCATCCTAGCCAAGGGTCTTCAGAGAGTCTGCCCAACAGGCAGGATTTATGGCATGCTGGCCCTTGGGTGCCTTGGACTTACACCTGATACTTGAACATCTCAGTGACCTAAAGTCAGGCGTGCCCATGAGGGACTAGCAATCTCCATAGGATCTGAGAACAGAAGGAGCTCAAGATGGCATCCAACTCACCACCAGGAGCCAAAGATCCCCATCCCAGGGACTGTTCTTTTCACTGCCACCAGTACATGGGGAACCATGGAAAGGGGAGCAGACCCCCAACCCCCACGTCAGTACAAGAGCCCCCCTTGGTATGGTGCACCCCCCTGCCCATCTGCACCATCATACTCAACACCACCTCCGTGAGGTCCCAGCGTCTTCACTCACTGACCCTGTGCTGGCTGTACTTTCACTCTCTGAGGAAATGAGTTCCTTATACTTGGGTCATTTATTATCATGATCCACCCATCTATGATTTCTGGAATAAAAGGATTCCTGGGCCATTAACGTGATGCTGCAGGCCCTGCTGTAACAGGAACAGGTCCCAGCCATCAGGGCTTCTTAGGACATTGCTGTGCGGAAAAGAGAAGGCTGCCCTTCCCAACCAGCTCAGTCAGCCAGCTGAGATGGGGTCTCTGCTACTGGGCCCTAGGCCTTTACTGCTCCCTTGGAGAGTCTGGGATCTTACTGTCCTATCCGGCAGTGGGATGAGCCCAGCCAGTCTGGCTGGGGTGGGGGTGAGAGACCTGGAAGGAGAAGGGCCGCAGGGACCCAGCCATCGGAGAGAGGCCCCTCTCTAGGCAAGAGGAAGCAGCCCCGTTGGGGAAGGGACTTTGGGAGGCTCACAGGAGGCTAGAGGCCAAACCAGCAAATGTCTGGTTGGCACCTAATAGATACACAGTGACTGCTGGGCAGGTGCCCCTGCCTGGGAGTGAGCTCCCTGGCGGAGTCTGTCCCAGCTGGCATGGGGAGAACCCTCCGAAGAGGGTCCTAGCAGCTGGGGGAAGTGGTGATGGGGCTGGGAAGGTAGGGGAGGCTGCTGGGTGCTGACACCGAGAAGCTGAAGACCAGCTGGGCTGTGGAGGAGGAGGCCTTGGCTGGCTCCCCACGAGGGCCCAGCCCTGAGGGGCTAGTGGCCTCCTTGGCGCAGGACATGGCCAGCACCTGGGACTCAAACTGCAGCAACTGACCCATGAAGCTAAAGTTGGGCGAGATGATGCTTCGCCGCTGCTTGACGAACTCGAAGGCCACCTCCAGCTTCACCTGCTTCTTCATCATCAGGTAGGCCAGGCAGATGGTGGCAGAGCGTGATATCCCAGCCTGGCAGTGCACCAGCACCCGCCCCTGGCGGGCTTGGACCGAGTCTGCATGGTGGGGATTGGGGGGGAAATCAGGGGGGAGGGAGGAGAAGAAGGAGAGAAGGGAGGAAAGAAGGGGGAAGGGAGGAAAGGAAGGGGGAAGGGAGGAAAGGAAGGGAGGGATGGAGAGAGGGGAGGAGGGAGGGATGGAGAGAGGTTTAGCCAAGCTAAAGTCCTCAGCCCTCTGGCCTCTGTCTCCCTCGCTGGAGAGGCCCCTACTCCTTTGCATGCTATCCCCCCCCCCAGTGCAGACTCCAGTTTTCACCTTTCTCTGGATCCCTGGTGCTGGCCGACCGTATGCCCACACATCCATCACCCACTCCTCCAGGCCAAGGGCTGGCGAACTGGCCCACAGACCAATCTTGGACCGAGCCCAGAAGCCCCTCGCATTGTCTGGAAGCTTTTTTTTGGTTTAAAAACCAGTTTTAGCTCACAGTCTGCACAGAACTAGTCAGCACAGCACAGACATCGGAGCTGCCTCTGGCCAGCAGGCTACAGTTTGCCAGGCCCTGACCTAGGACAGGGGTAGTTGGCAGAGCCCTCAGACACCGGCATGGTGGTGGACAGGATGGGGCAGAGCTGGCATTGGAACCCAGGCCTCCCAATTCTGCCTCCGTAGCCCTTTCAGTCTCCAGGCAAGCATCCCTGGGCAGCAAAGAGGAAGGAAAGCATCCACGGCTCCTGGTCACCCCATGGAGGGGATGGAAGATGCATCTCTTGTTCTCAGAGAATATCTGGGAGAGGGCAGGAACTCTCTCCTGATGGGGGTAGGGGAGGGCAGGGGCTCCCTCCTGATGGAGATAGGGGAGGGCAGGGGCTCTCTCCTGATGGGGGAAGGGGAGGGGCTCTGTCTCAATGCGAGGGAACCCCTGGCTCCTCCTCTGGCCTTCTGTGGGGTCCCAGACAGACTTCATTCACACATGCAGCTCCCAGTCAGCCTACGTACCAATGAACTCGATGGCGTCCATGAACCAGGAGCCAATGTCTGCTTTGTGGTTATCTTCCACAGGAATGCACTTGTACTGGTAATGGGCCTCAAAGTGGTTTGGGCAGTCCAAGGAGACGTTCAACAGCGCAGTGATCCCCAAGGCATCCAGTGTGTCCCTCCGGGCTGCATGCTGGGCACTACCCAGGTAGAGGAAGGGCAGGATCTCCACGGGCCCCCCCTGTGCAAGGCAGGAGACATCTCAGAGGCCATGTGGAGGGACAGCAGAGTAGGGGAGGAATGGGGGCCCTGGGAAAAAATGACCTCACTCTGAGGAGTGGGAAATGGTGCCAAGGCTGATGCCCACCTGTCCCCATTCCTGGGATGGGAGATTTGGAGCTGGGAGCTAACCAACCCACTCAAGAGGAAGGGAACAACCTCGCTTTAATTGTGAAGTCAATCACCCCGCCAATCAATCCATAGCATTTACTCAGTGTCAGGCTCCCCAAAAGAAGTCACCTTACTTGACCTATCAAAGACCAATTCCCAGTAACATTCTGGGTGTACTCCCCCATAAGCCCACACCTCTCCCTACTCTCCAGCTCTGGGAATGGTAATAGATCAGTACTCAACATGACCCTTCCTGAAAAGGCCAAGCCCAACATCTGCCCTGGCACTAATCACCATCCTTCTAACTTGTCTCCAGCCACCATTTAGTGGTATTAGTTTCTCCTATTATAGGGTACAGGCTGACTGGCTTGAGCTGGCATCTCTACCACCACCCCCCACCCTCCCCATCCACACAAGGATTTAACAGGTGCTTGTTGAGTGAGTGGCTGATAGATCCCCAAGCAAAACGATGAGTAGTTTAGCATCCCTAGGTGAGTCCCTGTAAATGGAACCTGTACTAGACTGCCTATGGTTGGGGTCTGGAGGCTGTGTCCTGGCCTCGCCCAATAGCGTCAGAAAACTGAGGATAGCCACCCCAACCTTCATCCAAGGGAGAAGGGATCCTCTCTCAAATCATCCCCATTGGGACCAAGGAAAAGAAGGGGAGAGTCCAGAAAAGGCAGCCTGGTATGTTGTCATAAGCAGGAGCAATGGATGGATGGATGGATGGATGGATGGATGGATGGATGGATGGATGGATGGATGGATGATTAGATGGGTGGGTGACTGGATGAGTGAGTGGATGGATGGATGGATGGATAGATGGGTGACTGATTAGATGGGTAGATGGGTGAATAGATGGATGGATGGATGATTGGATAGATGGATGGATGAGTGAATTGATGGATGGATGGATGGATGGATGGATGGATGGATGGATGGATGGATGGATGGATGGATAAGCATTTATTAAGAGAAGTGTGGAGAGATTCTCTAGTGAGGTACAGAGAGGCCACACATGGAAGAAATCTCCAGGTCCTTGAATGCATGTCATTTTTGTGGAGACATTTGGGCTGACCCAGAGGATGGGGATCCTTAAGTGTTGTCCTCTTGCCAATTCCAATCCCCACTGGCCTCCTGGGAAGGACCTCTCTAAGAACAGCTGTCTGCAGCCAGCCTTCCTTCCCCCATCTCAAGGCTCTTCAGACTCCCCCAAATGTACCTGGTCATACAGTGGGGTACCACAGGAACTGGAGCCCATGTCAGGAGGCTCCGGGATGGTGGTGGGATTGGGGGAGGAAATGGTGGCCAAAGACTTGGCTTGGGTACAGAATTCTGGGTACTCAGAAGAGAACTTCTCATAACCACCTGCAAAAGGAGATTCAAGAGGTCAGCCGTGAGGGACTGGGGACAGGAGATTTGAGCCTCCTAGGATGAGAACCCATGCCAGACAAACGACCTCCATCTGCTCCTCCTCCCACCCTGCCCTCTCCATCTGTTCGTTCATGCCATCCTTCATACCGAGAATGAAATCCTGCTTCCCACCACCATAATCCCTATCTTCTACAGTCCGCTCTCCATTCAGTTTCCCTTCTTCCTCCAAGCTTTCTGCTTTAGCTCCTCTTCATATCCTATCACAGTCATGTACATGTAATGTGACTCTAAACTCCTTGAGGGAAAGGCCTGGCCTTGAACTTTGTGCCTCCTCCTACTCCCATCACACTGGATCCTCTGAGCTTCAGTTTCCAATTCTGTAGAAGGAGGTCACAGTTAATTCTAGAGCTGTCCTCCACATCAGTCCTGCCTCACCCTCCACACACTCCCCTTCACCCTTGGGAATGCTTCATGCTGTCGGACAACTCTCTGACTTGACCCAGGAAAAGAATGAACAGTGATGCAAACAGAGCACTCCCAAGTTCCCACAGTGATGCCCCCAAGTACACACAGCCTCCCTCTGACAACGACATCCATTTGTCTGAGGGGTTCTAACGAGGCAGCATCCTTCCTGGTGTATGGGGAAGGGGAAATGTTAGGGAGGATGAACTAGAACAGGGCTCCTTGAGCTTTGTTGGTGTCCTGGATCCCTTTCGAAGTCTAGGAGAAGTCAATGGACCCTTTTCTCAAACCATGTTTTTAAATGTATAAAATAAAATACGTAGGACTTCAAAGGGGAGCCAATTATACTAAAAAAAAACTATACTAAAATAGATAAAAGAGATAGAGATAGGTGACACAATGGTTAGAGAACCAGCCCGGGAGTCAGGAGGACCTGAGTTCAAATCCAGCCTCAGACGCTGGCTGTGTGACTGTGGGCAAGTCTTTTAACCCTGTTTACCTCAGTTTCCTCATCTGTAAAATGATCTGGAGAGGTAAATGACAAACCACTCCAGTATCTTTGCCAAGGAAACATGGGGTCATCAAGAGTCATGACTGAAATATCTCAACAACAACATAGCTTGTTTACTTCTGTTCTATAGGCAGAAAGGAGTCCCTGGAGCTTGCTGAGCAGGGGAATAGCATGGTCAAATCTGCAATAGCCAGACTGGCCACCTGGATAATTTTCCTGAAAGATCTAGATGCCTACAGGCTGCTCCCCTTCCTTCTGGCTCCATCACTGTCAATGCAAACTCCCCCCAAGCCAACAGTGAAAACAGGCCATCTCCCATTGTCTCCCGTCATTTCCTATCATCTGTCTTCCCTCATCATCTCCTTTCATCTCCTATCATCTCCTACCATCTCCTGTCATCTACCACCATTTCCCATCATCTCCCACCATCTCCTGTCATCTCCCACCATCTCCTGTCATCTACCACCATTTCCCATCATCTCCCACCATTCCCCATCATCCCCCACCATCTCCTATCATCCCCCATCATCTCCTGTCATCCCTCGTCATCTCCCACCATCTCCTGTCATCTACCACCATTTCCCATCATCTCCCACCATCTCCTATCATCTCCCACCATCTCCTGTCATCTACCACCATTTCCCATCATCTCCCACCATTCCCCATCATCCCCCGCCATCTCCTATCATCCCCCATCATCTCCTGTCATCCCTCGTCATCTCCCACCATCTCCTGTCATCTACCACCATTTCCCATCATCTCCCACCATTCCCCATCATCTCCCACCATCTCCCGTCATCTCCCACCATCTCCTGTCATCTCCTACCATCTCCCGTCATCTCCCACCATCTCCTGTCATCTCCTACCATCTCCTGTCATCTCCCACCATCTCCCATCATCCCCCATCATCTCCTGTCATACCTCGTCATCTCCCACCATCTCCCGTCATCTCCCACCATCTCCCGTCATCTCCCACCATCTCCCAGCGTCCCCCTCAGTCCCTGCAAACACTGAATGCACTGAGAAACCTGCCAGCAACACAGGAAAAAGGGACTGCTGTTCCTCACAGCTGCTGATTAAAAGCAGAACCAAGGGAGCTGAAGGATCCGAGTGGGACTCAAAGAAGGAATCCTGGAGAGAAACTAAGATTTTGAACCAGAAGAGAGCATCCAGGACATTAAGGTTAACCCTGTCAGGGGAGGGAACTGAGGGCCAAAATGAGGAAGGGGCCAGCCCAAGTCCCATAGGTCTCTGGCCTCTCAGGGCTGCAGGAAACCATTTGTGGGGAGAGAAGAGAAGGGGAGGACTGGATGGAATCTGCTTGGGACATTCCTACTCAGAACGGTAATGCTAGCATGCTCTGGAGACAGTGCCTCTTTATTCTGGATGTGTCCTGGCATGAACACTCAGCTGCTCTGTTACCTATTTAAAGGCTAGTGTGGTATGATAGAAATAACATTAGATGAAGAGTTTTGAGACCTGTGACCTAATGAGAGTAACCTCCCCCTGCTGGGCCTCAGTTTCCCCATCACGGCCATCAAGGCAGTATACAGTAGTAGACAGAGCCCTGGCCTTGGAATCAAGGACTGGGGGAGCTGGGAATTGGGGTTGGTATGAGAAGACTCAACTTCCAGCCTTAGCTCTGCTTTCCAGCTGTTCTCCACGAGACCCTCCATCTACCATCTCCATACAATTGCCCAAGTTGTGGCTTACGCTTGGAATATATGCTCTGTCATCTAGACATCTTGGCCTTCCTTTGAGGTTTAGCTCCTTCATGAAGCCTTCCCTGTGTCCCCAGTTGTTAGGGCTGTCTTCTGCCTCCATTTTTCTTTTATTCTAATGAAGCTTGTGAGAGGCAGTACAGCTTAGTCATGTTGAGCTGACCTCAGAGTCAAGAAGACCTGGGTTCAAGTGACATATGCCAGGTATGGAACTCTGGGCCAGTCATTTCACCTCGAAACATTCTAGGCAATTCTCTGAGCAAAACAGGGGTCAGTCTTCATTGGGAGGACTTCCTTCACCAAGACATCTCTAAGCACCACAATCACCACTCCAGCCTAAGACCTCCATGTATTTACCTGTGCACAGGGTATTCTAGTGGAATGGAAACACCTTGAGAGCAAGGGCTAGTTTTCCTGTGTATCTGTGTCTCCCTACTACCTCATAAGGTGGAGGTGCTTAGTAAAGGTTTACCTAAATGTCACAGCTCCAGGGAACCCAAGAGATCATTTGACAGCTAAGGAAACTGAGACTCAGAGAAGAAAGCAGCTTAGCCTTTCCCTTGCATCTCAGGAGTAGGTAGATTCCCTCCCTCCATGGGCAGGGTAAGCCCATGAATGATTGCCAAAGAGAACGGCACCCTTCAAAGAGTTCCTTGTCCCTGCTCTACAGTCCTAACAGGGCTGGCTGTGGCACTTGATCCCCTAGAATAAAATATTCTGCTCCCTCCAATACCTTCACCCCCAGGTCCCTCAATTAACCGTACACCCATCGCCACCTCCATGTACACACAAGAATGGTTTCCCTTTGATCTTGCCATCACCTCCCACTGCTTCCATGATCATGAACTCTGAATTTCCTTTATCTGATAATTGCCTATCATTCCATCTCTCTTTCCTCACTCCTCCAGTACTTATTCTCTGCTCTCACTGGTTGTAATAGTAATTTAAATGAAAAGATCTTTCTCATTAATTAATAGGCCCCTATGATCTGCTTGGATCGCCTGGAAACCTGGGTCACATGTCGGGGGAGGAGCTTGCTGAAGAGGCGGAACAGGAGGCAGTGAGTGAGGAGGTCAGGTCAGAGGGGATGGTTGGCTGTTGTCCTTTCTCTTCAAAGAGTACCAAAAAGGACATCGCCATGATAAAGTGAAATTTCAGTGTGTCCCACTGTGGCTGATCAGACCAATATGAGCTCAGAATGCTCTACCACAGATTGGGCACAGATAGTCCATGTGAATATTTGGGGTGGATATCCCAAATTTGCACATCGTATGTTTACTTTGTGCTGTCTCAGTTTTGCTTTGCTCAAAGAGCGCAGCACCCTTTATGATGTGGTCACGCCATGCTGAGCAGTCCTGTGCCAGTGTCTCCCATGTTGCACAGAGTTCTTGAGAGAGACCTTGAGGGTGTCCCTGTATCATTTCTTCTGACCACCATGTGATTGCCTGCCCCATGTGAGTTTTCCATAAAATAGTCTTTTTGGCAAGCGTACATTTTGCATTCAAACAACATGGCCAGCCCATCAGAGTTGTGCTCTCTGAAGCAAAGTTTGAATACTTGGCAGTTCAGCTCCAGCAAGGACTTCAATATCTGGTACCTTATCCTGCCAGGTGATCCTCAGGATCGTCGTAAGACAGTTCAAATGGAAGCAATTCAGTATCCTGGCATGGCGCTAGTAGACTGTCCATGTTTCACAAGCATAGAACAATGAGGTCAGCACAATGGCTCCGTAGACTTTCAGTTTGGTAGTCAGTCTAATACCTCTTCTCTCTCAAACTTTTCTTCAGAGCCTCCCAAACACTGAGCTAGCTCTGTCAGTGTGTGCATCAACCTCATAGTCAAGGTGTACATACCTGGAAAGTATGCTACCAAGGTAAGTGAACTCATCCACAGCATTCACAACTTCTCCATTTGTTGAAACCAATGGTTCCACATATGGATGGTGTGGTGGTGGCTAATGGAGCACTTGTGTTTTCTTGGTGTTAATTATCAGGCCAAAATTAGCACAGGCAGCAGAGAAGTGATCCATACTTTGCTGCATCTCAGCTGTACAATCATCTGCACACAGAAAATCATGCACCAACACTCCCTCCACTTTGGTCTTGGCTTGTAGACTTTTCAAATTGAAGAACTTACTGTCAGTACAGTAGCTGACCTTGATGCTGTGTTCATCCTTGTTGAAAGCATTTGTCAACATAGCTGAAAGCATCATGCTGAAAAGCATCAGAGCAAGCACACAGCCCTGTTTCCCTCCACTGGTGACTGGGAAGACACGAGAACTTTGTCCATTATCCAGAACCTGGGCAAATGTGCCATCATGAAATTGACATAGATACTGATGAACTTCTCCAGGCAGCCAAATTCTGACAAATTTTCCAAATGTGACATATGGTCAGATGTACAAACACTGTGTACTCTGTTCTGCTCCTGACATTTCTCCACCATCTCGACTGTTCCTTGGCCCTTTATGAAGCCACACTGGCTCTCAGGTATATGACCATCTTCCAGGTGAAGGATCAGCCTATTAACGAAGATGCTAACAAGAATTTTGCCAGCAGTGACGAAGAGAGAGATCTCCCTGTGATTATCACAGGACAATTTATTCCCTTTACCCTTATAGAGATAGATGGACAATGGTGGCATCCTTGAATTCCTGGGGGATAACATCCTCTTGCCATATAACCTGGAAAATTTCAGTCAGCTTTTGTACGAGCAATCGTCCCCCTACCTTGTAAATCTCAGCTGGAATAGAATCAGCACCAGGTGCTTTGCCACATAAAAGGAATCTA
Organism: Bettongia penicillata ogilbyi; assembly: GCA_023548195.1. Classification (NCBI taxonomy): domain Eukaryota; kingdom Metazoa; phylum Chordata; class Mammalia; order Diprotodontia; family Potoroidae; genus Bettongia; species Bettongia penicillata. Next base: position 2,338,515 of record JAJHZJ010000178.1, on the reverse strand, counting down.
ATGACCCTTAAAACCTCTTCTTCATTTGGAAGTTCAGCTAAGGAGGGATTGACTTCAACCTGAGGTAAATGGTCAGTGGCCTCAGCATTGATTGATGATGGTCTATTGAGAACATTATGGAAGTGTTCAGCCCATCTCCCTAGGATCATGTGCTTATCACTAATCAATGTGGCTCCATCAGCACTGAGTAGTTGTCATGCACTATAGTTTTTTGGTCCATAAATAGCTTTCAGGGAATGATAAAAGTGCTTTGGATTGTCAGGAGAAGAAACAGACAAGATGTGAGAGTGACAAAGGCAGTGTGTGGTGCAGAGTGCTAGACTGATCTTAGACTTATCCTTTCCAAGCTAAATATTCACATTCATCAAAAGCCCTGCCCCCCAAGGCAAAGTGACTACCAGAAGAATTAATGTCAGCAAATTAGAGCTCTTCTGTGAGCATGAACAGTTTGCTGCTGACTTGGAGGGAAAGTTGAGCCAATACATAGTTGGCAACAGTGGAGCAGAAAAAGGAGTGGGCAGCTCTCAGAGATTTAGTGTACAGCACTGCATTTGCCCAGCTGGGTCAGAACACTCGCAAATGCCAGGACTGGCTGGATGAAAATGATGGGGAAATTCAGAAGCTGCTAAATGAAAAATGAGAACTCCATAGGATATACTAGCAGGATAGTTCATTCGCCTCTAATAAGGTAGCATTTAATTCCATCAAAAGCAAAGTACAAGCACAGCTTAGAGAGTTGCAGGATTTCTGGCTCAGTAAGAAGGCAGATGAAATTTAGTTTTATGCTGATAGTAACAGAGGGGATAGAAGACAGGCCAACTGACAGGTTGTGACAGTTGATAGTGAGAAGACCCTGGCTGGGGCAGGGGAGGTCTGAGAGTGGCTTTGCCCTCTGAAGTGATCATGTTTATTAACTTCTTGTTCACCATGATGGATTTGGCTTTCTGGTGCTTAAATAAATGTTTTTCCTCTTCCTTCAATACGGAGAGTCTTTTATATTTTGTGATTGAGAACTATGCTGGCATATTCATAGTCACCACCAGTGCTGTGAATATTGCCTTGGTGATACACTGGTGTCACTCAAATTCCTCAGTTTTTTCAAGGCTAACAGCCTTGCTCTTCCTTCCCAATATGGCCAGTCAGTGCATGAATAACATTCTATACTCTCTAATCTCTCACTTCCTTGTCCTGTAGCTATTCGGACACTGCCAACCCTCAGCCCTGGGTCATTTCCATCACCTACTTCCTTTGCTTGTGTGCAATGTACACGAGCTGAACAGAACTGGAGGGGGTCCCATCAACGGGCGGACTGAGGCTGCTGCAAATTTCTGTAAGGCAGTTGTCCTCCTCCCAAATCCATTCAGTGTCCCACCCACTTCAGGGGTTATTTCAAACTCTTCTTTCCTCAGTCTTTTCCTAGCTCCTCTCCTCCATCCCCTCAGCTGAGAACTTTGCCTCATACTTTATGGAGATGACCACAACATATAGTGTGAGCTCCTCCTCTTTCCTTCTCCTCATCTCACAGTCCCTTAAATTCATCCCCTACTCTTTCTTTCTGTATTCCACTGTCTGATGAAGAGGTAGCCTGTCTCCTTGCCCAGACATTCCATCTTCTTTCTCCTCTAGCAGACTCCTCTGTGATCATACCTGCTCCCCAATAATGTTCAATCTATGTACTGGCTGCTTTCCTGCTGCCTCCAAAACACCCCCAAGACTCCTTTATCCTTAAAACAATCCTTGTTAGGAAGTGAAGTGATCAGAACTAAGAGAACATTGTACACAGTAACAGCAATATTGTATGATGATCAATTGAGAATAATGTAGGTAGACAATTCTGAGGGATTTATGATAATACCTCTAGAGAAAGAACTAATAGAGTCTATATGCAGGTTAGAGCATGCTTTTTGGGATTTTTTTTTTGGTTTTTTTGGAGGGGAAGGATCTGTTTTCTTTCACATCAAGTCTAATATGGAAATACATTTTGCATAACTGTGCATGTATAACCTATGTCAAATTGCTTTCTCAATGAGGTGGGAGGAAGGGAAGAGAAATTGGAACTCAAAAATATTTTTAATGTTTAAAATTGTTTCTATATGTAATTGGAAAAAAACAAAACATTAAATTAAAAAATCCTTGCTAGAATTTGGAACTATGACCAAACAGCTGTAAAACCATGCATACCCTTTGCCTCAGTAATACTACTACTACATCTATATCCCAAAGAAATTTAAAAAACAAAAAGGAAAAGGAGCTAGATGTACAAAAATATTTATAGGAGCTTTTTTGGTGGCAAAAATTGGAAATTGCAGAGCTGCCTATCAACTAGGGAATGGGTGAATAAGTTTTGATATATGATTGTGGTGGAATACTATTGTACTATAAGAAATGATAAGCAGGATGCTCAGAAAAACTTGGAAAAACTTACATGAACTGATGCAAAGTGAGGTGAGCAGAACCCGAAGAACATCGTACACAGTAACAGCAACATTGTATGATGATCAACTGTGAATGGCTTATTTATTCCCAGTAATACAATGATCCAAGACAATTCTGAAGGATTTATGATTTAAAAAAATGTTGTCTAACTCCAGGGAAAGAACCAATGGAATCTGAATGTAGATTGAAACATACTTTTTTTAAACTTTACTTTTCTTGAGGTTTTTTGTGGTCTATTTTCTTTCACAAGATGATTAATATGGAAATGTTTTGCACAGTGTCACATGTATAATCTATATCAAATTGGTTGCCTTCTCAATGAGGGAGAAGAGAGAGAGAATTTGGAACTCAATTTTTTTTTAAAAAAGGGAATGTTAAAAACTTTTTACATGTAATGGAGGGGATAAAATATTAAATTTTAAAAGTCCTTGCTAGGCCCTTTTGACCCTGCAAGCTACCTTCCTGTAGATCTCTTCTCTTTTTCAGTCAAACTCCTGGAAAAGAATGTAGATATATTTGGTGCCTCCACTTCCTCTCCTCTCATCCTCTTTTCAAACCCAAAGGTTCTGAGACCTTTGCAAAGGTTTGCATTCTAACTTTTGACCTCCTCAACTGAAATTTCCCTCTCCAAGATTTCCAGTTATCTCTTCATTGCCAATTATAATGATCTTTTCTCAATTATTATCCTTTTTAACCTCTCTGAAGCCTGTGCCACTGTCACAAATCTTTTCTCCTTGATATTCTCTCCTCTCTAGGTTTTCATGACTCCTCTCTCTCTTAGTTCTCCTCCTGCATGTCCGTCTGCTCTTCAGTCTCCTTTGTGAGATCAGCATCCATGTTATACACATTAAATAAGGGTGTATCACAAGTCTTTTTTCTTTCATTTGATCACCTGATATTTTTCCATAGGTTCAGTTATTATCTATACAGACAAGAAAGACTCCCAGCCTTATACATTCACTCCTCATCTCTCTCCAGAGCGCTAGTCCTGTATCACCAGCTGTCTATTGGACATTTTAAAATGGATGTCCCATAAGCATCTCAAGCTCAATGCATCCAAAACAAAACTAATGATCTCATTGCCCTCCCACCTCTTTTTGAACTTTTCAATTTCTGTCAAGGGAGCCACCATTCTTTTAGATATCCACATTCACAAACATGGTGCCATCCTTGACTCACCCCCCTTCTCATTCACCCCACATGGTCACAATCAGTTTTCAATTCTTATTGTTTCTATCTCCACAACATTTTTTGCATATCACCACTTTCCTGGTACACAACCACTACTCCACTACCATCATCTCCTGTCTTAAGTTTCTCTCCCCTCCAGTCTATCTTTTACACAGGTACCAAAGTAATTTTCCTAAAATGAAGGTCTGACTGTGCCATTCCCTTTCTCAACAAATTCCACTAGCTCCCTATTACCTCCAGAAACAACTTCTCTACTTGGCATTTAAATCGCTACTCCCTAGTCTTCTTACACTTTACACCCCTCCACTCACTCTATGATCCAACCATATTAACCTACTCAGTGTTCCTGCAGCTACGATGCCCCATCTCTCATCTCCATGCCATTGTCCAAGCTGCACCCCCTGTGCCTGGCATATTCTCTCACCTTATCTCTACCTCCTGGAATCCCTGGCTTCCTTCAAGACTTAGCTCAGGCTCCCCCTTGTGCAGGAGACTTTTTCTGCCCTCCCTCCAATCTACTATAACTTTCTCCAGTCCCAAGTTCTTTTGTTTTAAATTTGGATCATATATCTAAATGTCTACATGTTCTTTACCCTGACAAAATGTAAGCTCTTGGAGTCAGGGACAACTTCCTTTTTGCTTTCGTATCCTCAGTGCCTACCACACAATAGGAACTTAATGTTTTATTTACTGATACTACATTCTACAATCCTTTCTGAGCCTTCACTTTCTTCTCCATGAAAAGGAGACAATAACACCCACAGTACCTACCTCACTAGGTTCTTGAGGTACACAAACATGATACTGTATGGAAAGCATTTTGCAAACCTTAAAGGTCAATGCACGTTATCAGGTATTCTTATCATCCCCAGGATGATAAGAAAGTTCCATTCACATGAAACAGGTTTGGGTTATTCTCTTTAATGAATAGATGGATGGATAGAAAGATGAATGGTATATAATGATGATAGTATGTGTTAATATGATGCTTTTCATCATGAGTTCATTAAGCAATTTCCTCACAAGAGTTCTGTGAGATTGGCAATACCAGTTGGATTATCCCCGTTTGACAAAATCCCCGTTTTGAGAAAATTAAGTCTAGAACAGGGAAATGATCTAGCCACCCCGTGTTCAATAAGGAGAATCTGAGTTCGGTTCTGTTATCCCAGATCTAGCACTTGTCTAGAATTCTTGCTTGTCTTCCAAGATGCATCTCCCAGAAGCTGTGGCCATTTTGTGGTGGTGTGCCAGTGAATGCCATTCCACCCCACTACCACTAAAGGCAACTGTTGGTCACAAGCAGCATAAGGTCAAGAAGCTGAAGAGAGTGAGCAGATGTAGCTCCATCAACACCCCTTCTGACCACAAAGCAGGAGGACTTGCTTGGGATAAGGGAGCTGCCTGTGTCATCCCTGTGAACTGAGGGTATCTGACTGCTCCTTCTACCTAATTCTTAAGAAGGTGATACCCCTCTAGAAGCTATCCTTCCCAGGCATATTCTGTTCTGCCAAGCTTTGTCCAAGTTGGGGTCCTCAGCACACCAGAGGTCTTGGAAAGAGATTTTGAGAAGTCAGTTTTAGCTCTAAAAATTTTCTGCTCAGCTAGACTGCATTGTTCTAGATAAACCCTGTAACTGTATGATCCAGGCCAGCAATTCTTAACTTAAGGACTCTGGGCATCCTTTGATAAATTTCAGGAAGTTCATGAACTTAAATGGGGCAAAAGGAGGGAACTGCATCTTAATGTCAATATAATTGTTTCATTTGTGATGCTGTGTATTCTATTTTAAGCATTTAAAAATCTCTATCTGAGAAGGGATCCAGAGGCTTCACCTTGACTCCCAAAGGAGTCCAGGACATAAGAAGGGCTAACTCTGATCCAGTCCACACTCCCCAGCAGCAGCTGCTTCCTACCCACATCAGCTGAGGTGATGCCTAGTCTTCCCATCCCAGACAGCAGGACAGTGACACCAAATGCCAATGAAGTTTTAGCAGACCAAAACTATATCATAGAAAGAGGGCACCCTGCCAAGTTTACATAAAGCCAACATTCAGCACATTCTTAACAAATGGGCAGCATATTCTTTGTGCCTGTTCCTTAAGAGAACGTTTGCTTTCATTCTGATTGTATCTGAGCATAATCGTCCCATTTTTAGAAGAGCCGACTCTGTCATGTTGGTTAATGGGCAAGCAAAAAATATGTGCTCATTAGAAGTACTTATGTTGGAAGGAAGTAGTTAGGTTTCATAGCAAGAGGAAGAAATAGCAGAGGGTAACCCAATCTTAAGAACAGAAGCACAGCCAGGCAATCAGCACCTTGGGCAGCTCCCTCTGGAGGCTGTTCAGGAACGTAGCAAAAAGCTTCCACATCCAAACTGAGATCTTGGCTCTGGTGAGTGCAGGCTCCAAGTCAATCATGCTGGTGGTGGTGGACTTGAGTGAGGGGAAGGAGAGGAGTAGGGAAGGTTATGTCCAAGACTCCATTCTGGGCTTCCAAATTTCTACTCTAGCCGATGAAAGAGGCAATTTCTGGGTAATACGGTAACCCATGTCTATATCATTCCTCACTCTTACAAGCTAGAGTGGTTTCAAAAGGTAACAGCAAACATTACTGAGACTTGTACTAGGGGAAATCCTAAATGGACAATTAAAGAGACGGTTGGTGACTTCTAAAAGGGAAGCAGTAATTACAAAGAGATCGTCCAGCTTTCTCAAGCCCAGTCAGGGCAGACCAACCTTATTCCCTTAGTTAGTAGGACTATTACACTTGTTGATAAAGGGCTTTCTATAGTTATAGTAAATCTCCATTTTAGCATAATGCTTGATAAAGATTTCATTTGTTGTGGAGAAGAAAGGAGAGAGATGGTTCAGAATCTTGCACAGAGCACTGGGAGTCAGGAAGACTCTTCTTCCTGAGTTCAAATCTGTCCTCAGACACTTACTAACTGTGTGACCCTGGGCAAGTCACTTAACCCTGTTTGTCTCAGTTCCTCAACTGTAAAATGAACTGGAGAAGGAAACGGCAAACCACTCCAGGTATCTTTATCAAGAAAGCCCAAACGAGGTCACAGAGTCAGACATGACTCACAACAAACCCACCCTGGAACCTCTCTGGATCTGTTTTTTCTCGCCGATAAAAAGTGGAGTCAGATCAGATGGCCCCAGAGGCCCCTTCCAGCTAACCCTAGATCCAGGATCCTATAAATATTCATGTTCCCATCAACAGCCCGGAAGAGCCTCACTGGTGGAACCCTGTGAAATTGCTGATCTCTAAATAGCGGTGCCAAACTCAAAATAGAAAGAGGGCTCATTAAGCCACACACAATGTATTTTTTTTATTTTGTTCAATATTTCACAGTTTCATTTTAATTTGGTCTTCACCAACCTTGGGAATTTTGCAGGCCAAGGGGCTTACCAGTGAGATTGACAGCTCTGCTGTAATACAATCAAAGGAACCATGCAGATCTTTGAACAGCTGTCTCCAAATACCCTGATGCCAGCAGCGGACAGTTCATGTTCTCCTTCCTCTCCCTCTCTCCCTCCACTTCCCTCTCTCCCTCCCCCTTTGCGCCTCCCTTTCCCTCTCTCCCTTCCTCTCCCTCTGTCTCCTACAGGAGAGAATGCAGATTGCTGGAAGCTAGTCAATCGCAGGAACACTGAAAAAAGTAATAATCCATCCCAATCAGCCCCAAACACTCGAAAAGCAAAAACTCAGAGAATGGCACCATTTTCTCCAACCCTTGCTAGAATAACCTGGGGGGAAGAGGATGCAGGGTGCAGCCCTTTCTCACAGGACTGAAAAAGGCAACAGTTCTCCCTGGTTTTGGTAGCCAGCAGGCAGCCACCATGGTGTATGTAGTAGGAGGAAGCCAGAAACGAGCAGTCAAGAGAGTCCCCTGGTTCAGCCACCGTGTGTGTGACTGCAGCAAAAGAGCCAAACCTGATGATTTCAGGACCATGGGGCCCCTCCTCGCTCTGAGGCTCCACCATGCTTGATCCTCTGTCATGTTCACATCCTATGTACAAGGCATTCAAAGGCTCCTTCCAGCCTCACCTTCTGTGTTAGAGTCCCTTCACCTCTGACATTGTTCTAAGGCATTTTCTGTTCCCTGGTCCCTCCCCGCTCTGACATTTCCTGCTCTAGGCCCCCTGGCAGCTCCGATAAGCTCTGTTCCTAGCTTCTTTCCCCCTTCCACATTCCCAGTTCCAAGCTAACACCCTGCCCTCTCCTCTTCACAGTCTGTGATGCGCTCAAGGCTTGTTTCTTTTGCTCTGGGTGGCAAATAGGAGAATCTAAGGGCAAGTCAGGGCTATGGCAGGGAATGCTAGTGGTTCAACCACCGGTCACTGGCCTTTCCCAACAGCTGATGAGGCAAATGGCCCGGATGCATGTGTGGTAACCAGAGCCCTGCTGGGCTGGGACACTAGGGCCGGCTCCACGAGGCCAGGTGGGCTTTGGTCTGCCAGGGAAGACCCAGAGAGGTGCCAGCCTTCTGAGTTCTGGTGTGTAAGGAAGCGGGTGGTTTTCAGGAGGGGATCATGGCCTGGGTTGCGGGCAGCGGTCAGGAAGACACCCGCCTCCCCGGGCACTCAGATGCGGCCCCCTCGCCCAGAGTGTCCTGGAAGGGGGCGGGGTGCACAGGATCCCTGAGAAATCGGCTAGTCCTCTTTTCCGTGTGCCTCCCGTGAAGGGACTGGCCCCGGGAGTCAGAGGCAGGACGTGAGCGAGCTCTGCCTCCAAACCCCAACCCCAGCCCCGCGGGGAGGAGCTGGCCTTGAACCCGGGTGCTGAAAGGAAGCCGGGGTCCGAGCCCACGCGTGGCTGGGCGGCGCAGTGCGCGGACTCACCTCGCAGCAGGTAGAGGGGCGCGGGCGCGCGGGGCACGGCCCCCCGCAGGGCGCGCACCACCCAGGCCAGGGCGCCGTCGGGGGCTCGCAGGGCCTCGGCCGCGCGCCGGCTGCGCTGGTCGTACAGCACCACGGTCCCGCGGAGGCCGGCACGCAGGCGGCGGCCCCGGGCCTCGGCGTCCGGCCCGGCGGGCAGCAGCTGCTCCAGCCGGCCCGGGCCGTCGGGGGCTCGCCTGCGCGCGATCGTGTGGCAGCGCACGGGGAGCGCGCCGCGGATGCAGCCCGCGCCGTGGGCCAGGAAGGGCCGGCAGTCCAGCAGCAGGCACGTGCCCCCGCCGGGCCCGACGCCCGACCCGCCGGCGCGCCCGCGCTCGTCGCGGCTCAGGAGCCTCCGCAGCGCGCCGCCCTCCAGCTCCCGGAGCCCTCCGGCCGCCACCATGGCCCCGCAGGCCGGCCGCCCTCTCCCGGAGCCTGCGGCCGCCGCGTCCTCGCCCCGCGCCCGGCGCCCCCGCGCCTCGCCCATTTATCCTCCGGCAGGCTCGGGCCCCGCCCCTCCCCCTCGGTGAATGGAGCGGCGCGGGGCGGGGGCGGGGGCGGGGGCTGACGTCACCGTGGGCTGGAGGAACCCCGGTTCCCGGCCATTCACAAACCCGGGGGGCCGGGGGACCGCGAGCCCGGGGCTGCTGAGAATGCCCCGGTCGGCCTCCGGGGGGGTGACCATGCCCGCCGGCGGGGGACCCTGGAGTCCGTACCCAGCACTCAGCCCGCCCTGAGGACGGGCCGCCGGGCACGGGGCCGGGCACACTCGGAGATCCCGGCCACAGCCGGCTCCGCGGGGAGGGCACCCAAGGGCGGGGGGCCTCCGCCCCTCCTGGCACCGGCCTGGCGGCTGGCTCCCCCGAGCGGGTGCCAGGAGCCTTCCCAAAGCCCGGGCTAGGGGGTCGGGGCAAAGCTTCGCTCGGGACCTGTCGGGTCCCGCGGGGTAGGAGCGTCGGTGTGCCAGCCCAGCCCCCGGTGCCCGCCCCAGTCGGGTCTGACCCCTCCTCCTTCCGCTCTGCCCAGAGGCTTTCTCTCTCTGGCCCGCCCCTAACTCTCCCAGCGCCCTCCCCGCCCCATTCTTTCCTTGGGCCTCTTCACCCCCTTTTTCTCTTCCTTTCCCCCTCCCCAGCGCCTCCCATAACCTCCTGGCCCTGACAGAGATAGGGTGGGGGTCGGTGTAGCTGAGCCCAAGGGGCCTGTCTGAGCTGAGCCTTCCAGCCATTTCCCCACTCTCTTAGTGGGCACGGTAGAGGGAGGGGCATGACCATCCCTTACTACTTTAAGACCAGACTTTGCCTTGGAAGGGTTGGAAGGGACCTCCCAGGCCATTCAGTCCAAGACCAAGAACCCCTAAGGTCTTACAAAGGGTCAGTCAGTTGCAGCTGGCAGACGTGCTTGGGGGGGGGGTGGCTCGGCCCCCACCCCTACCCGTGCCCCACACCCTGCCACACTTAGACAGCCCTGGCTGTTAGGAGAGATCATCAGAGAGAGTCAATCTATAATCAATCAACATTTATGAAGTGGTCAATATGTGCCCGGCCTACGTAGGCTGCCTCTCCTCAGCTTCTCCACTTAGATCCAAGTTCTGCCCTATGGAGCCAAGAGCAGAGCAAGCCCCAGACAGAGGGGGTGGCCATTCAAACACCATAAAATGGGGCTGGTGTCCCCTCCCCCAGCCTCCTCCAGGCCCAACAATCCCAGGTCCTCTGGTCTGTCTTTGTGTGCTCATCCATCTCCAATTCAAGGTTTCTTAACCTTTTGAGGGAGTCCTGGACCCCCTGGCAGTTGGTCTTGTGAAGCCTTGGACCCTTACCCTGAACACATACAAAAGACGCAGGATTCCATTGGCAGCCAAAGGTGAATATTTCCCCATCCCCATTCACTGGTTCCCTGAAACCTATCCAAGGGCCCTGGGGGTTCAGAACCCATGGTCCAATATGGCCATCTGATTTTACAGAACCCTATTGCAGGGAGTGTGAAATGAAATCATTGCTTGTGAAAGGAGCAGGGACCTAAGAGAAAATGATTGTTGGTGAAGGGGCAGGCAAGTGACAGCAGTGATGGCCCTCTGGTAGCACTGCCTTGGGCAGGCTGGCCAGTCAGGGTCATGATATGGACTTCACAATGGCCCAGGATCCCGGGAGCCAGCTCAGCTTCCTGGGAAGGCACTGCTGAGCCCCAGAGGGTGGAGCTGCTACCTGACACCCTAGCACCCACTTTCCTTGGAAAAGGAAAATCCCCAATTTCCCCAATCCCCAATTGGGGATCCCCAAAGATCCCCAATCTTTTCCAACCCAGCTTCTGATAGAAGAGGAAGGGCATGACCTAGGAAATGAATAGCTGCCTTGAAAGTGGTGACCATGTAGGTAGGAACGTTCCTGCTGCTGCCCGCTCTCTGAGCTGGCATTCTTGCTTCTTCATGTGTACAACAAGGATAGTGGTAGTGGATGACCCACCTGGGAGAGAAAGGACTCAAATGTCTCCATTGGATCATAGACTTGAGGGCTGGGAGAAAAGAACTGGCACTAGGTACTTGGCACCAGGGAGTAGGGGGGCACATCTGAGCCTGGTGGCTTTGTTTTTGCAGCCAATGTACTAGAATTTTCACACCTAGGTAAGCACCCAGGGGTTTCACCAAGTACCCAGAAGGCAGTGAGCACAGTGCCTGGACCAGAGCAGGCGCTTCATAAATGTCTGTTGACTGACTGAGGGTCAGACACTTGTCCATGGTTACAAGTCTGGGGATGTGAGAGAATTGGAAGTGAAACCCAGCTCAAAGCAGAATGGGCTAGCCCCAGCACCCAGAGAGTGGAACTGACTTACCTCCAGACACACACACACACACACACACACACACACACACACACACACACACACACACACACACACACACACACACACACACCCCCTAGGTCTGGCAGCTTCCTGGAGAGAGAACAGATTCATTGAATTCAGCCCAGCCTAGATTCCTCAGCCAGTCCTCTTTCTCAGGCTGCTATGGTGCCAGGGAAAGGCCTCCCTCAGTCTGGGAAGGCTTCTCAGAGCACTCTTCAGAGCTTTCAGCTCTGAATGACCCTCAATCACTCACAGAAGTTAGTCACCCTCGAAAGTCACATCACATCACATCAAGTCAAGGTGCCACGTTTGTCTTTAAAGCGCAACTTTGGTGTAGGTACCAGACAAGAGTAGAGAGTCACCTGTATAATGCCAGCTAAGCATCCTAGGGTGATTCCACCCTGTAAGATCACCTATGCCCATTTTACCTGCAGGCTCAGAAAACTGAATCCTGGATTTACCCCAGAAGAGAAGCCCTTGGGTGTATGATCTGTGTGACCAACAATATGACATTTCCTTGGGATTAGACTGGCTGGTCTCCCAATGGCCTTCCAGCCTGGGGACCTGTCTGCCCACTGCAGCCAGTCACCTGGCCCCCAGACCTACAGGAACTCTGGGGAGAAGCCCCCATAGAGTCTCCTGGGAGAGTAGAGATGTTTCCAGTCAATGAGGCAGTCTATGAACACTTATGAAGGGCCCAGTGCTATGATAAGTGGGAGAGGCATCCCTGGCTAAGGAAGCGGCAGGTTTTGCTCTGGAAGGTGCCTTTCTCTCTAGGTCTGTGTTTTCCTCTTTAGAATGAGTAGATCAGATAGATGGCTGGCCCTGAAAGATCCTTTAGAGTCCATTCTGTGCCTGGTGTAGGAGCTCCCCTTTGCACAACGACCCAGGTACGGGTGGAAGGCCCCTCTCACACCTCAGATTTCTGCGGCTCCTACCTCGCCCCAGGGAGCCTGTCCCTGGGGTAAACTTCAACCAAGGGAGAGGGCTTAGTTACTCAAGGAGAAGCAGAACCCATACAGTGCCGCTAAAAAATCCTCCATCCACCACAACCCAGACAGCCTGCAAGACTCACAGTGCCAGAAAAGAGAGACGGGTCCAGATGGTCCCTCAACTCCTGTGGCTCCCCACTTCCCTGATTTCTGTAGGGCCAGAAGAGGTGAGGCCACAGGTTTCCTCCGCTCCATCACTGCTCTGGGCCGCAACCTGGCCCGGACTGCATTAGCCTCTGCCCAGGATTCTTGGCATCAGGCTCCTCCTTGACACTCAACTTCCCTCACGTCTTTCTCTGATTAATTGAATCACACTCACCTTACAGAAGAGGAAACTGAGGCACACATTGTGCTCTAACCATTGTACTAGGCTGACTGGTAACTCCATTAATCAAAGGAATTGGAAGTGTTCAACCTGGAGAGGAGATTTAGTGGAGGTCATGGAAATTATGTTTAAGTGAATGGATACACAGGAAGGAGATGCTACTCCTGCCTAACCCTGGAGGACAGGTTTTGGCGCTTTGGGTGCAAACTGTAGCTAGGCAGAGTGAGACTTGCCAGATTGGCACAGTCAGGAAGTGGGATGGGCATCCTTTGGAAGGAGTGAGGTAGGTCCTGTGGTCTGGGACATCCAGGGGGGATTCTGTTTGAAGGACAGGCCAACCTAGCTGGCTTCTGAGATCCTGTATCTTGGGGAGATTTTGGACTCCAAAGCAATGTCCCAGTTCCCTCCCCCATTCCCATTCTTCTCTGCAGATCACCCACTGGACTTCATGTCCCCTCTAGCAGCTTTCCAGTCACTTTCTTTGGGGTCCCTGTTTCTGGCAGCGCTGGCTCTTTTGTGCCACGCAGAGACATGTGACCAGAGCCTGTTCTCTTCACCCTCCTTGTCTCCTCTTGACTCACCTGGCACTGAACCCACAGTCTCCTCCCATTCCCCATACTGGCGTGGCCTCTGCCCAGCCGAGAAGCTAGTAACCGTCCCCAGGCCCCACCAGCTGCTTCCTCTGAACTGGGTGCACAAAGGCTGTCTCATGAAGTTTGCTTATGCTGGGAGACAGCTGTCCAGAAAATAAACCAAGCTAAAGGGCTATAAGTACTTCCTGCCTCCAGGCAGCACCATCACACTCCCTTCGCATTCAAAGGGATTTCTTTCTTTTTATGAGGAAATGTGATCCTCTCCAATCCACATACTGAGTCACGTAGTGGTGGAGAGGAGGAAATGCTACCTTTCCAGACTGGAGTTCCTACTAGATTCAAAGGTTTATACACTGAGTGCTAGTCTCTTCTACTCTGTGTTTCAGCTTTCTAATCTGTAGAACGGGGATAACTGATGTTCCCAGACTCTGCTGTAGCTGCATGATTGAAAAGAGCACACTGAATACGTACTCAACTGTGGGTGCAAATCTAAGCAAGTCCCTGTCCTTAAGGAACTGCCATTTTGCTACCAGGAGACACCCCTTATCAAGGGGGACAGAGAGCCAGGAAGGGATGCTGCAGATTGGAGCCCCAGGGTCATTGACTGACCAGTACTCTCTAGTGTTAACAGCTAGGAGGCAATCAGTCCAGGCGGAACAAGGACCGCTGCCAATCACAAGCTCCTGGTCTCAGCACCGTTTTCCGTCCTAAACCAGCAGTATGTGTGAACAGAGACAGATGTCCCTAGTCCTAGGAGCTGGGAGCCTCGATGGCTGGAGCCTTTCTGCCTTAATAGAGGAGTTCATAAGCAACTGCTATGTGTCCCTCAGCTGCCTAAGTCCCTGTTCATCCCGAGTGCTCCTGGAGAGACCCCTGAAGTCTGACCCTGAGCCCCTCCCAGGAAGCCTCGAAGCTGAGCAGGACCATCCCAAGACTAGTGCTCTAGGGGGCATAGGTTTGGAGAGTCTAGAAGGGGGCATTGGAGGGCATCCTGGAGTCAAGGAAGGCCTCACCTTTACTGGGGAACTGGGCACAGGTGCTGGGGAGGAAGCCCTCGCTCCAGCGTGTTCAAGGGCCAGCTCTTCGACCAGTGATGATTATTAGAGCAAAAGGGTCCCTTCCCCTCCCCCAGCCCCTGAGGTCTCAGTCTCCTCATCTGTAAAATTTCTCTCACAGGTCTGTTCTGGGTCTTTGTCTATGAGCTATGACCAGCTTAAAGATATTCAGGTCGAAAGTAGAAAGACCTCAGTTCTTGGTCCATCTACTCCCTGTTCCTGTAGAGGAAGATCTTCCCCTTGTTCTTGGGGGTCCTGGGAGTGGGCAGTGTGTCTGGGGGCCATGCACAAAGTCTACCCGGCCTTTTTGGTCCTCACTCTGGGCCCCCACATACAGGAAAGGGCCCTGCGACTCCATCTCCCTCAGCCCTGCTGGATGTTGTCCAGGGGGTGATCCTAAGGCCAGGCCTGGAGCAGCCAGTGTGTGCATAAGGGGGATAAGCTGGAGAGGAGCTGGGGCCAAGTCTCAGCTAAGCTCACGTCCTTTGAGGACCAGCTGGAAGCAAGACTGGGACCAGGAGAAGCTGGGGAGAGTGGAGTGGGAGAGGGTGTTGAATGGATGGATGACTGCCGAGTGAAGGAGTGCGGGTATCTCCAACAGGAAGCCGTCCAGCTCCAGGACTGGACAGCTCCTCAGCCCCTGAGGCAGCCCTTTCCACCGCTGGATGGCTCTCCCCTTTGGGGAGAAGCAGCGGGAGATGTAATGTCTACTCCCTGTTCCTCCCCACCTCCCTCATTGGAGACGAGCCGGGGAGCAACGACTGCAGATCAGCAAAGATGTAACCACCAGAGTAGCCTCAGGAGTGAGCTGCTTACCTGTCAAGAGAAGGGTGAATGACCTCTCGCTGGAGCCAGGCCCTTGCTAGGGTGATGTATTACTAACCTAGATTGGCATGAGATTTCCTTCTCAGGGAGTCTCCTTCCCTGGGGTCCCCTATAACAATAAAATCCCAGGTGCAATCCCGGTCCCCATCATGTTCTGCTATGGTTTGGAATGTTGAGGCCCCTTCCAACTATAAAATTCTATGACTGGCAGTGCAGTGGATAGAGTGCTGGACCTGGAGTCAGGAAAACTCTTCTTCCAAGTTCAGATCTGCCCTCAGACATCTGTTTAGAGATGTGGTCTCATCTGTAAAATGAGTTGGAGAAGGAAATGGCAAACCCATTCAAGGCCATCTCGTCCAGCTTGTCCTAGACATTCCCATTAAACTGGCATTTGCCACCCAAGGGTTACCTTGACATTCACTCCTGTTGAATTTCATCCTGGGCTAGGCCATCACCATATTAACCTCTCAGTATCAGTCATCCAACATGGGAGCTATCCATTCAGTTTGGTATCATCCACCCCTTGACAAGAATTCTTGAAGAATCATTGACCAAGTTTTGAGTGGAGGGGTGTGTGTGTGTGTGTGTGTGTGTGTGTGTGTGTGTGTGTGTGCATATGAGTGTGTGTGACTGTGTGTGTGTGTAATTCCACTGAAGTCCTTGAAGATCAATTTCCATTCTCTGAGTCTCTGAGAAAAATTCTGTCAACACAAATGTGGTATTTTTAGCCTCACTTCAGCATTCCTAGCAGGGGAGTGGGAGGGTGAGTAGCAGTGAGAGAGGCAGGCTAGGCATGGAAAATGGAAAAGGGAATTAGGAGCCAAAAGGCCATTTCAAAATAGACAGCAGGAAAAGTCAGCGAATTGACTCATTTCTCTCCTTTTGCAGAAAGAAATGAAAAGCACCCAGTGCTGGCAGAAACCTGTGGTCAGTGAGAGAGGGTGGGCGAGGTTCCTCCAAGCTCCCTTTCCTTGCTTCTTAATTCTGCATTGGGAAGTTTTCCCAACTGGAGCGTCCCCAGTTTAGCTGGCCAGGGATGAGGGTATCTGTCGGGACAACGAGAAGTGCAGGGGGTACAATTTAATGGGAGAAAATAGAGAGATGACTGCTGTGTGCCTGATGGAACAGAAACATAGTTATTTCAGAACAGCCCCAAGAGCTCAGTGTTCAGGGACGCCGAGAGACAAAACTGAGATGATCCCTGCCCTCAGGAGCTTCCAGTCTCTGTAAACCACCGGAACCCAGAAAAGGAACCTACAGATGTATTCAAAACAAGTGCCATGTACTTTGGGAAGGGGAAGGACTAAGCCCTGGGGAAATCTGGGAAGCTGGTACTGGAGTTGAGCCTCCAGGCTCTCTAGGTCTCTGAAGACAGGAAAGGGATTTTGTGGCTGGAAAATGGCACCAATTTGGATGGAAGGCAGAGGGCATGGGTGGGGAGGGTGCACTGGAGGAAGATTATGAAGATTAACCTGGTTCTAAATCCCTTGGCCCTAGTATACACTGGCCATGTGACTCTTGACAGGTGACCACACTTCTCAGTCCGCATCCCCACCAGCTCCTTCCATGGTGGTCTCAGGAGAGACCATGCTAAGGGATGCCTCAGCTTGAAGGGAAGGTGAGAGGCAGCCAGGCTGAGCCTTGGTCTGGATTTCAGGTGTATGTGTGGCCCCCTGGATATCTGAGGGAAGGGGGCAGTTTCCTCCTGGGTAAACAAAGGTCTCAGCACAGCAGGTGAAGAGGATTTGGGCACTGCAACCCTCATGCCTGTTTCCAAGTTAATCTTTCTTGGGTAACTCATGACAACATCCATTTCCAGAAGCCCCAAACACTCACTTCCTAGGACAGCTGTTGTCCTGAGCATGGGGAGTAGCTTCTGACTGTCAGACACACGGGTGGGGGTGGGGGGCCAACACAATGGTGAATGCAGCAGATGACATTTCCCAAAGGCACAGACCCTTTCAAATAATAATGAGCTGGCGTGGGGGAACCTCTCTGGCCTCAGTTTCCTTCCTTGTAGTATTTGGTGTGTGGGTGGAGAACACATCAGATGATGTTCTAAAGGCCCTGACCCTGGTGCAAGCTCAGCCCTTCCCATGTTATAGTTACACCAGGGCCCAGAGTAGCCTGGTCTTACCCAGTGTTCCACAGCTCATCATTGGACTACACCAGCACTTGAACCCAGGTTTTTGCCTACAAGTCCTCCCTGGCTCCAGGCCAGCCCCTCTATCCTAGGATACAGTACCCACTTACCAGGGCTTTGGAGAAGAGCTTCCACAGCTTGGTTCAGATCCCAGAATGCACTAGGGGGTGTGGGGGGAAGGGGCACGAGGCAGATAGAGTAAGACAGAGACAGAGAGACCTACAAAGAGAGAAACAGTCAGAGAGACATAAAGACAAGAGTCAGAAACAAAGGCAGACAGATACAAAGAGAGAGGCAGAAAGAGATAAAGGAGAGAGAGAGGAGAAAGACAGAGAGCATGCAAGAGAGGAGAGAGAGAGACAGGGAGAGACAGAGAGAGATGGGGGAGAGAGAGAGGGAGAGAGGGACAGAGAGAGGAAGAGAGAGGGAGGGAGGGACAGAGAGAGGGAGAGAGGGGGAGAGAGAGACACAGAGAGAGGGAGAGAGAGAGAGAGAAAGAGAGAGAGCGCCCTGAATCAAGGCAGGTCCCTTCCTCCAACAGGAAATAGTTAACGAGATTACTGAGGCTTTGGTGTCTGCCCAGGCCAGGAAAACAGATGGAGCTGGGGGCAAGGGGCAGTGGGCAGGCTGATTGCAGCCGATTAAGATTTCTCTTCAAATCCATCCATCCCCACGATGACCCCATCCCCTCAGCGGCTCACCTTTTTGGAAAGAGGAAACTAAGGCTTATCCCCTCTTTGCCCCGGGCCACCCTGCCTTTCAAACCTAAAGTCCTCAGTCTTTCTCTTTTGCCTGCCAGAGTGGGGAGTGGGAACAGGGTGTAGCATTTGGGTTTAAGAGTCTTAAGTCTGAATTCTGCTCACTATCTGTGTGGTCTCAGACAAACCCTTCCACCTTGGTGGGGTCTGAGGAAATGGGTTCAAATTCCACGGTTGCTGTTTATCACTTGTGTGCCCTCATGGGCCTCAGCCTTCAGCTCTGTAAAATGAAAGGGCTGGTTTCCGGTGCCTCTGCCCACTCCAATTCCTGTGATCCAGTGACCGTTGTATTTTGCAATCCCAAAATAAAGGTAGCCTGTGTTTATAGAGCACTTTACAGATGTGATCTCCTTCAGTTCTGTGAAGCATTTATTAAGCACCTACTGCTTACTGGGGAAGCAGGGCTCCC
This sequence comes from Bettongia penicillata ogilbyi, assembly GCA_023548195.1. Lineage (NCBI taxonomy): Eukaryota > Metazoa > Chordata > Mammalia > Diprotodontia > Potoroidae > Bettongia > Bettongia penicillata. Next base: position 2,320,067 of record JAJHZJ010000178.1, on the reverse strand, counting down.
ATACAAACTCTAGACTATCACGGCCCTTACTCTCTGCCAAGTTTGGGAACACAAACAGAACGAAAAAACAGACAGTTCTGCCTTCAAGGCTGTATGTTGTTTACTCGTGTCAGAGGACCACATCACACCAATACCGGCCATGGGCTTTTCTCAGCAGAGATACTGGAGTGGTTTGCCATTCTTTCTCCAGTGGATTAAGGCAAACAGAGGTCAAGTGACTTGCCCAGGGTCACCCAGCCAGTAAAGTCAAATTTGAACTCAGTTCTTCCTGTCTCCAGGCCCAGCACTCTCTCCATTGAGCTGTTTAAAAGGGAAGAGCCCATTTAAAAGGGGGAGACACACCCAGGTGGGGGCTTAGTAGAGAACGTCCATCCTGGAGAGGGATTTACAAAGGAAAGTCCACAGCTTTAAGGGGAATCAGGGGAAGTTTCTGCAAAAGGTGAGATTTTAACTGGGACTTGAAGGAAGTCAAGAAGAGGAGATGAGGACAGAGAGCGTTCCATACCCGAGAGTCTGGAAACACAGTGTCATCTCTGAGGAAGAGCCAGACGTGCAGAGTAGGGGAGGCTAAGTAAGGAGTCCAGAGAGGGAAGGGTTCGGGTTACAAAGGGCTCTGAAGACCAGTGTTCTGTGTTGGATCCTGGAGGTGAAAGGAAGCCCCTGGACTTTATTGAGCAGGGGGTGATGTGACCAGAACTGGCGGGCAACCCCCCCAGCAGTAGTCCTGGTGGGAGGAGGGTATGAGGGCCTGCCCCAGGGTGGGGCAGGGTCAGAGGAGAGGAGGGGGCAAACTGGAGAGATTATATGAAGGCAGAAATTAGAGGACTTGGCAGCAGAGTGGATATGAGAGAGGAGGAGGAGTGGGGGTGGATGTCTGGGCGGAGATGCCCTGGGCAGTTGGGGTGGGGGGCTCAGAGCAGCAGAGTTTGGGGAGGGCAGAGCCCATACCCCTCTTCTTGCAGTAAGCTGCGAACTATCGCCTCTCTAGATCTGCACACGTAAGAAGGTTCCTGCGGAGGAAGGTTAAGGCTTTCCACTGGCTAAAATACAGCAGACTTTGTGGCTCGCAGATCTACATCAGAAAAACCAGGAGCGGGGGGCGGGAGGATGGAGACCTTTGACTTCAACCCCTTGGGTTTCTTTTGCTCCTGGCTCATGCTACAGGCCACGGCGCCAGCGAGGAGCTGGGGGCCCCCCAGTGAATGGCCGCCCCCAGGTAAAGTCGTTATCTCTAGTAGATGCCTTTGATGTCTTGGACAGTCAATCACTGGCCCTGGTCAACTCTCCAGGGTTAGAAGGGAAGAAGTTGCGATCTGCGTCATGGAAAAGCGTTTCTGCTAGAGGTTCTTACGTGGATGAAAGTTGAGGCCCAGATTCCTCCCCTGAAGCAATCCAGTGGGAAAATCTGGAAAAGGGGAAGAAAAAATTGTGGAAGAGAAGTGAGGGAATGAAGTAGAAGAGACAGAGGGAAAGACGGCTAAGACAGAGAAGTGAGGAGGCCAAGGGTGAGGGAGGGAGGAGGCATCAAATTGAGGGCGTGAAGAGTGAGGGGCTCGTGGTGCTGTCGTCGTTTCCCAGCTAAAGTTTCTCTCTGGCCCTGGTCCCGTCCCCTGCTGGCAGAACCCTTCGTGGTGGGGAATGCCCTTTCCTTCCAGCAAACGGGTATTGCCTTTTGGGATGCAACTTGGTGCTGCCTCCAATCAGATCAGAGCTCAGCTCCCACATCCAACTTCATGCTTTCACAGCCGCCCTTCCCTTTTAGAAATTACAGACATAACTGTATTCAGTCTTTAATCTTTATATCAGAAATGCGCCAACGCCAGCACTAATCACCCCAAGTGTCCACTCTTGAGAGGATGAGCCTTCTTTCCTCTCATCTTCACACCCCGGGGAAAGGAAGCCCAAAGCGGAAATGCAGCTTGCCCTCAAGGCTCCTCTCCTTTGGGATCTAGCCTGGTATATACGTGTTTTCCCCAGCTTGTCACCGGCAGCCTCACCTCAGGGTAGATCAGTGCCTGGGGAGGGGAAGGGGGCGGAAATAGAGAAGAGGTCTGCATGCATGGAGGCTCCTGCAGGCAGACACCCTCCCTTTCACAATCCCTACATACCCCTTCGAGAATCCTGGTGACCTAAAGCTTGTGCCCCATAGTACTATTCGTGTTCAAAGGCGCTGAGCCACCACCCCATACAAACGGGTCCTGCCAAAGTAGCCAGAAGGAGAAATGGCCTCGGCTTGCAGAATCAGGCAGTGCCTCTGCCTCCCTTCCCACCTTTTTTTTTTTTTTTAACGTTCTTTTATTCATTCATTCATTCATTCATTTATTTATTTATTTATCTATCTATCTATCTATCTATTTATTTATTTATTTAACTTTTTACATTCATTTTCACAAAATTTTGGGTTCCAAATTTTCTCCCCTTTTATCCCCTCCCCCCACCCCAATACACTGAGCAATCTAATTTTCCCTATCTCCAATCTGCCCTCTCTTCTGTCATCCCTCCCTTCTCTTGTCTCCATCTTCTCTTTTCTCCTGTAGGTCCAGATGACTTTCTATTCATTAACTGTATGTCTTTTTTCCTAGTAGCAACAACATTACTAAACAGTTGTTCCTAAAACTTTGAGTTCCAAATTCTCCCCATCCCTCCCTCCCCACCCATTCCCTTTGGGAAGGCAGGCAATTCAATATAGGCCATATCTGTGTAGTTTTGCAAATGACTTCCCTGATAGTCGTGTTGTGTAAGACTAACTGAATTATCCTCCATCCTAACCTGCCCCCCATTGTTTCTATTCTCTCTTTTGATCCTGTCCCTCCCCAAGTGTTGACTTCAAATTGCTCCTTCCTCCCTTTGCCCTCCCTTCCATCATCCCCCACCCTGCTTATCTCCTTCTCCCCCACTTTCCTGTATTGTAAGATAGGTTTTCATACCAAAATGAGTGTGCATCTTATTCCTTCCTTTAGTCAAATGTGATGAGGGTAAACTTCTTGTTTTTTTTTTTCTCAGCTCTCCTCTTTTTCCCTCCACTAAAAAGTCTCCTACTTGCCTCTTAAATGACATATAATTACCCCATTCCATTTCACCCTCTTTCCTCCCACTACATTTCTCTCTCACCATTTACCTTAATTTCTTTTAAGATATGGTCCCATCCTATTCAATCCAATCTGTGCTCTCTGTCTCTGTATGTGTGTGCACGTGTGTATGTGTGTGCGCGTGCATGCGTGTACATGTGTGTGTATCGACCCACCAACTACCCAGATACTGAAAAGTTTTAAGAGTTACAAATATTGTCTTTCCATGTGGGAATGTAAACAGTTCTCTTCTGGTAAGTCCCTTAGGACTTCTCTTTGCTGTTTACTTTTTCATGCTTCTTCTCATTCTTGTGTTTGAAAGTCAAATTTTCTTTTCAGCTCTGGTCTTTCCATCAAGAATGATTGAAAGTCCTCTGTTTCATTGAAAGACCATATTTTCCCTTGAAGTATTATACTCAGTTTAGCTGGGTAGGTGATTCTTGGTTTCAGTCCTAGTTCCTTTGACTTCTGGAATATCCTATTCCATGCCCTTCAATTCCTTAATGTAGAAGCTGCTAGATCTTGAGTTATCCTGATTGTATTTCCACAGTACTGGAATTGTTTCTTTCTAGCTGCTTGCAAGATTTTCTCCTTGAGCTGGGAGTTCTGGGATTTGGCCACAATGTTCCTAGGAGTTTCTCTTTTTGGATCTCTTTCAGGTGGTGATCGATGGATTCTTTCAATACTTATTTTGCCCTCTGGTTCTAGAATGTCAGGGCAGTTTTCCTTGATAATTTCATGGAAGATGATGTGTAGGCTCTTTTTTTGATCATGAGTTTCAGGTAGTCCCATAATTTTTAAATTGTCTCTCCTGGATCTATTTTCCAGGTCAGTTGTTTTTCCCATGAGCTATTTCACATTCTCTTCCATGTTTTTCATTCTTTTGGTTTTGTTTGGTGATTTCTTGGTTTCTCATAAAGTCATTAGACTCCATCTGTTCCATTCTAATTTTGAAAGAACTATTATCTTCAGTGAGCTTTTGAACCTCTTTTTCCATTTGGCTAATTCTGCTTTTGAAAGCATTCTTCTCCTCATTGGGTTTTTGAACCTCTTTTGCCAGTTGAGTGAGCCTATTTTTCAAGGTGTTATTTTCTTCAGCATTTTTTTGGGTCTCCTTTACCAAGGTATTGACCCGTTTTTCATACTTTTCTTGCATCTCTCTCATTTCTCTTCCCAGTTTTTCCTCCACTTGTCTAACTTGCTTTTCAAAATCCTTTTTGAGCTCTTCCAAGGCCTGAGCCCACCCGACATCCCCCTCGGATATCTGGGGTACTGAGGCCCCGACCTCCACATCTTTCCCTGATGGCAAGAATATGTCCTCATCATCAGATCTGAAAGTCAGGATCATTTACATCTGTTCAAAAAAACTCTCTATAGTCTTATTTTTCTTCCCTTTCCTGGGCATTTTCCCAGCCAGTTACTTGACTTCTGAGATTCCTGTCCACCCCCACCTAGATCCGCCCAGCTAGTGCTTGGGGTCTGAGATTCAAATGGGCTTTCCACGCCGCCCGGCTGCTAATCAATGTGAGCTTTAGTTCTGGTGCTGGGGTGAGGGCAGGGCCATCTCCCAGGCTCAGCTCCCTCAGGGGGTTTATGCAGAGGCTTTCAGTAATGAAGATCCTGCCTGCTGCTGTGGGAATCCTGGGCCGCCACAGCTGCTGCCTCCGTCACCGCCCCCACCCCTGCCTCTGCCTCTGCTGCTTCCTCCCGAGGGGGCCCGAGCCAGCCCAGCTGTCTCTCTCACTGACCTGTAGCTTCTGTGGGTGGAGGGACCTTCCCGGCCACCGGAGCTTCCGTCCCTGAAGCCTGCTCAGATCAGCTTCTCTGGGGCTGCGGCCAGGGCAGATCTGGGGTGGGGTCTGCTTTCCGGGGCATGACGGACCCTGGGGACGGCTCTCCAGGGCTCTCTGGAATGGAAATCTCTTCCACTCTGTTTTTGCACACCTTGCAGTGATCCAGAACTTATGGGGATCTCTTTTTACATTAATTCTATGGGCTGTGGGTTCGGAGCTCGTAAATGTGCGTCTTTCTACTCCACCATCTTGGCTCCACCCCCCCTTCCCACCTTAAGCCCCTGCAACTTTGGCTTCCTGCATCAGTTGTCCTTCAGATATCTACCCTCCCAAAGAAATTGCGGGGACAGCCTAAGTGCTCCCCAAGAGATCATTGCCCTCCTTGGAGGGAGCGACTCTTCTCAGAGGTGGAAGCCAGTTGGTGAGGGTCCCAGGAGCAAGTGAGCGCATGTGCATACATGCATGGGCCCGTGAGAGGGGACCAGGAAAGAGATGGAAGAGAGAAGGTGAGAGCCAATGATCAGTCAAGGACTACTAGGTTTTCAGAAGGCCTGACATCAGCTACTGCGAGCATCCTCTCTTTGGTTTGGAGGGAGCAGGTACTACTATGAAAGCTATGCCATTCGCAAAGCCAACCTCACCCTGGAACCCTGAGATGGGATGAGCAAGTGGCGGAATATGTTTGTAACCTCTCGAGGAAACCCTAGAGATCATTCCTCTAAGATGATTTCCCTTTCCTTCTTTCTGCCACTCTTGCCTTCATCCTAGGGGACTCTCCCTCAAACATTCCGATCACTCAGTTCCCTAACCTACTTACCTCTCCTGGTTCCTTCCTTCCTTCCTGCAAACATTCCTGTGTATCCCCCCTATCCTTCCATCCCTACTAACTATCATCCTGTATCTTTTCTGCCTTTTCTAGCTACATTCTTCCAAAGGGCCTGTACAATAGGAGCCTTCACTTTCCTCCCAAGCTTACTCCTTGCAATTAGGCTTATGGTCTCCTCATTCCACCAACACTGCTCTCTCCAGAGTTAACAGTGGTCTCTTAGTTGCTGAAGCCAATGGCCCCTTCTAAATCCTTGACTTTTCTGCTGTCTTGGATTCTGGAGATCCCTCTCTCCTCCTTGGGAGTCCTCTCTAGGTTGTCAGGTCACCCCATCTCCTTCTCTGATGGCTCCTCCTCTGTCTCCTAGTTCTCCTCCTCCCTCTCTGATGGCTCCTCCTCTGTCTCCTAGTTCTCCTCCTCCCTCTCTGATGGCTCCTTCTCTGTCTCCTTTGCCAGATCCTCCTCCATGTCACAGCTTCTCACCCTCAGGGGTCTGTCCTGAGCCCCTTTCTCTTCTTCTAGACGACTACATTTGATGATCTCCTCAAGGGTTCAATTATCATGTTTATGCTGATGTTTCTCAAACATACTTATATGGACCTAGGCTTTCAGATAGCTCTTGTCTCTTGTGTCCAACTACCCATCAAACATCTCAAACTAGATCAAACCTTAAACTCATCATGTTCAAAACAGATGTCATTCTCTTTCCCTTAAATACTCCCACCCTCCTACCTTCAGTATAATGTTCAAGGGCATCACTGTCCCCCTAGTCCCTCTGGCTCACAACCCAAAGGTCATCCTGGACCCTTCACTCTCAGAGCCAATATCCAAGTCATTGCCAAGGCCTATCAAGCTCACCTCTGCAGCATCTTTCTAATGCCTCCTCCTCTTCTCTGACCCTGCCCCCAGCCTGCTGCAGAACCTCACCCCTCATACTTGGACTATGGCAGTAACTGCAGGTGGGGCTGCCTGCCTCCAGTCTCTCCCTGCTCTAGTCCTTCCTCCATTCAGTCACTAAAGTGATTTTCCTAATCATGTCACCCCCCCCCAGGACATTCAGTGGTTTTCTATTGCCTCCAAGATCAAATACAAAAAGCTCCATTTGTCATTCAAACCTGTCCTCCTACTACCCTTCTGGTCTTCTCCCACCTTGCTTCCTCATCTTTGATCCAGTGATACTGGCTTCCTGGATGTCCCCTGAACAAGACACTCCATCTCTTGCATCCAGGCATTCTCTCTGGCCACCCACCAGGCCTGGGACACTCTCCCCCCGGAACTCTGACTGTTGACCTCACTATCTTCCAGTAAGTCCCATGAAATTCCCACCTTACACAGGAAATGTTCCCCACCTCCTCTTAATTCCAATGCTTTCCTCTTGTTAATTATTTCCTGTCTATCTTGTATATAGCTTGTTTGTATATATTTATTTTCACAGTGTCTCACCCATTAGCTAAGCTCCTTGAGGGCAGGAGCTGTCTTTTGCTTTTTGTATTTCCATCTCTTGGTAGTGTGCCTGGCATGTAGTAGGTGCTTCATAAATGTTTAGAAATTGACTGATTTCGACATTTACGAGCTCCGAGCCCACAACCCATGGAATTGAGGTAAAAGGAGATCCCCATAAATTCTGAATCTCTTCAGGGGGTGCATAAACATAGGGGAAGAGATTTCCGTTCCACTGAACCCTGGAAAGCCGTCCCCGGGGTCCCTCGCACCCCGGAAAGCGGACCCCACCCCCACCCCTGGTCGCGACCCAGAGAAGCTGACCCAAGCAGACTTCAGAGAGGAAAGCTCCGGGGGAAGCTCTGGCAGCCGGGAAAGTCCCTCCGCTCACAGAAGCTAGAGGTCAGTGAAAAAGAAAGCCGGGCTGAAGGAGAGGGGAAGCGGGGCGTCTCCGTGACTCGGGCCCCCTCGGGAGGAAGCAGCGGCAGCAGAGACGGGGGCAGGAAGCGGCGGAGGCAGAGGCGTGGGCGGGCGGCTGAGGCGGCATCGCCCGGGACTCAGGAATCCCACAGCAGCAGGTAGGATCTTCAATACTGAAGGTCTTTCCAACCTGAGGGAGCCGAGCAGGGGAGACGGCCCTGCCTCCACCCTGCTCTACTGCTGAATGCCTCTGAATAAAACCCCCAAGGGAGCTGAGCACAGCAGGCGGGGCCCCCCACCCCGCCCCCACCTGCTCCGTTCCTGAAAGTCTCTGCAGAAAGCCCCTGAGGGCCCAAGCTTAGGAGACGGCCCTGCCTCCACCCCTGAGCCAGAACTAAAGCTTGCTGCGGGAAAGCGCATTTGAATCTCAGAGGCCAAGCACTAGCTGGGCGGATCCAGGCGGGGGTGGAAAGGAATCTCAGAAGTCAAGTAACTGGCTGGGAAAATGCCTAGAAAGGGGAAGAAAAATAAGACTTTAGAGAGTTTTTTCCAACAAATGCAAATGATCCCGACCTTCGGATCTGATGGGGAGGACAAGAACGTATTTTTCCCATCAGGGAAAGATGTGGAGGGTGGGGCCTCAGTACCCCAGACACCCCAGGGGGGGTGTTGGGTGGGCTCAGGCCTTGGAAGAGCTTAAAAAGGATTTTGAAAAGCAAGTTAGACAGGTGGAGGAAAGACTGGGAAGAGAAATGACAAAGATGCAAGAAGAGTATGAAAAAAAGGTCAATATCTTGGTAAAGGAGACCCAAAAAAATGCTGAGGAAATTAACACCTTGAAAAATAGGCTCACTCAATTGGCAAAAGAGGTTCAAAAAGACAATGAGGAGAAGAATGCTTTCAAAAGCAGAATGAGCCAAATGGAAAAAGAGGCTCAAAAGCTCACGGAATTTAATAGTTCTCTCAAAATTAGAATGGAACAGATGGAGTCTAATGACTTTATGAGAAACCAAGAAATCACCAAACAAAACCAAAAGAATGAAAAACATGGAAGAGAATGTGAAATATCTCATGGGAAAAACAACTGACCTGGAAAATAGATCAAGGAGAGACAACTTAAAAATTATGGGACTACCTGAAAGCCATGATCAAAAAAAGAGCCTAGACATCGTCTTGCATGAAATTATCAAGGAAAACTGCCCTGACATTCTAGGACCAGAGGGCAAAATAAGTATTGAAAGAATCCATCGATCACCACCTGAAAGAGATCCAAAAAGAGAAACTCCTAGGAACATTGTGGCCAAATTCCAGAACTCCCAGCTCAAGGAAAAAATCTTGCAAGCAGCCAGAAACAAACAATTCCAGTACTGTGGAAATACAATCAGGATAACCCAAGATCTAGCAGCTTCTACATTAAGGGATCGAAGGGCGTGGAATAGGATATTCCAGAAGGCAAAGGAACTAGGACTGAAACCAAGAATCACCTACCCAGCTAAACTGAGTATAATACTTCAAGGGAAAATATGGTCTTTCAATGAAACAGAGGACTTTCAATCATTCTTAATGAAAAGACCAGAGCTGAAAAGAAAATTTGACTTTCAAACACAAGAATGAGAGGAAGCATGCAAAAGTAAACAGCAAGGAGAAGTATTAAGGGACTTACCAGAAATGAACTGTTTGCATTCATACAGGGAAGGACAATATTTCTAACTCTTAAAACTTTTCAGTATCTGGGTGGTTGGTGGGACCACACATACACATGTACACGCATGCACACACATACACACATGCATTCACATGCAGAGACAGAGAGCACAGATTGAACTGAATAGGATGGGACCATACCTTAAAAGAAATTAAGGTAAATGGTGAGAGAGAAATGTAGTGAGAGGAAAGAGGGGGAAATGGAAGGGGGTAATTATATGTCATATAAGAGGCAAGTAGGAGATTTTTTTTAGTGGAGGGAAAAAGAGAGCTGAGGAAAAAAACAAACAAACAAACAAACAAAAGTTTACCCTCATCACATTTGACTAAACGAAGGAGTGTAATGCACACTCATTTTGGTATGAAAACCTATCTTACAGTATAAGAAAGCAGGGGAGAAGGAGATATTGGGGGGGGGGATGATGGAAGGGAGGGCAAAGGGAGGAGGGAGTAATTGAAAGTCAACACTTGTGGGAGGGACAGGATCAAAGGACAGAAGAGAAACAATGAGGGGCAGGTTAAGAGGGATGGCAATTCAGTTAGTCTTACCACAACACGACTATCAGGAAGGTCATTTGCAAAACTACACAGATATGGCCTATAATGAATTGCCTGCCGTACCAAAGGGAATAGGTGGGGAGGGAGGGATGGGGAGAATTTGGAACTCAAAGTTTTAGGAACAATTGTTTAGTATTGTTGTTGCAACTAGGAAAGAAGACATACAGTTAATGAGGAATAGAAAATCATCTGGCCCTACAGGAGAAAAGAGAAGATAGGGGACAAGGGAAGGGAGGGGATGACAGAAGAGAGGACAGATTGGAGATAGGGAAAATTAGATTGCTTGGGGTTATTGGGGTGGGGGGGAGGGGAGAAAAGGGGAGAAAATTTGGAACCCAAAAATTTGTGAAAATGAATGTAAATAAATAAATAAATAAATAAATAAATAAATAAATAAATAAATAAATAATATAAATAAATAAATAAATAAATAAATAAATAAATAAATAAATAAATAAAAAGAAATTGACTGATTTCATTCTATTGCACCAGCATTGATAAATCACCTGTTGTGGGGGCGTGAGGGACATATGGGCAGAACACTTAGATGACTCTTGGTTGCAAGTCTTGGTTCCCACAGTTTGATGGGGGTGGAAAGTAGCCATTAAGTCACCATTCTAGCTGAAAGACTGGAAAACTAGGGAGTGTATGGGTTGAGGGGAAGGGTATGGGGCAAGGTGGTGAGCTGGAAGAGGTAGCATCACATTCTCTCAGAGCAGCTTGGGAAAACCCTCACCAAGGTCAGTTTATTGTGGTCAGGGGAAGGGTTACCAATGCTCTTTCCCCTGGTGGAGGAATGAGGGTCCCATGAGCCCGGTATGAGATCCCACAAGTCATTAAGAAAGGTGGAGCTGACACTGTACGTAGCTTCAAACTTCAAAAAGCCCCCCTCTCCCCTACTCCCACATCCCGTAAGTGACTTTAGTCTAGAGCTTTGTAACCGTGTTATTTAAAAATGAAATCATCTCCAGAAAGCCAGGGCAGATTCAGAAAGAGGATTATTATAAAGCTCTTTCTTTCCCTGGGATCCCATTAAGAGAATCAGTAGGCTGGGCTTTTGACTTTTTCACCCTTCTGGTCATAACCCAAAAGAATTCAGATCTCACTGTTTGCTTCTCAGGGGCAGACAACATAGGGATGAAATGAGCTTCTGGGGCACATGGGGTAAATGGCCACCTGGTAGGGTGTCCGGGGGAAGCATTGTGGGTAATGGGAGGGAAAGGTTTCAGTAGGGGTGAGGTATGTGTGAACAGTTTCCAGCAGTAGAAATGACTCTTTTCTATTTATTTATTTATTTGTTTGTTTATCCACTCATTCATTCATTCATTCATTCATTCATTCATTCATTCATTCATTCATTCATTCATTTATTTATTTGACTTTTTACATTCATTTTCACAAAATTTTGGGTTCCAATTTTTTTCTCCCCTTTTATCCCCTCCCCCCACCCCAATACACTGAGCAATCTAATTTTCCCTATCTCCAATCTGCCCTCTCTTCTGTCATCCCTCCCTTCTCTTGTCCCCATCTTCTCTTTTGTCCTGTAGGGCCAGATGACTTTCTATTCCTCATTAACTGTATGTCTTCTTTCCTAGTAGCAACAACAATACTAAACAGTTGTTCCTAAAACTTGAGTTCCAAATTCTCCCCATCCCTCCCTCCCCACCCATTCCCTTTGGGAAGGCAGGCAATTCAATATAGGCCCTATCTGTGTAGTTTTGCAAATGACTTCCATAATAGTCGTGTTGTGTAAGACTAACTGAATTACCCTCCATCCTAACCTGCCCCTCATTGTTTCTATTCTGTCTTTTGATCCTGTCCCTCCCTGAGTGTTGACTTCAAATTGCTCCCTCCTCCTATTGCCCCTCCTTCCATCATCCCCCGCCCTTGCTTATCTCCTTTTCCCCCACTTTCCTGTACTGTAAGATAGGTTTTCATACCAAAATGAGTGTGCATTTTATTCCTTCCTTTAGTCAAATGTTGATGAGGGTAAACTTCTTGTTTTTTTGTCTCAGGTCTCCTCTTTTTCCCTCCACTAAAAGGTCTCCTGCTTGCCTCTAGAAATGACTCTTAAGAAAAAGATTACTTACCAATGGTGAGGCCTTATTTCTGATTCAGTAGGGGGAAAATAGTCTTCAGTTTCCTTGGGAAAGATCACTGAAATCCACTTCTCTTCAATCAAATTCATTTTAATTCAAGAAACATTTCTAAGGGTCTCATGCACAGGGCTCATACACTGCATCAGTGAGTTTTAGGGCCAGGTCTCCCAAAAAATTGGACAGAAGATGGTATACACTGGGCTTTTCTCATGCCTGGGTTTAAGGTGATGCTCAGATGGCTTTACTGTTGAAATCATAGAAGTAAGAAGTGGTATTATTTGAGCCCCAATTTACCCTAATCTACAGTCCACAATCCCCCAGGACTTCTACCGATCAGGTCACATCATGGGACCTTGACCCCAAAACTTCAATCTCTTGGCTTTGACTCATTGCCCCTATCTGCATTAAGACTGAAAAGTTCCCACCATATAACCTAGGCATAAATCATATCTAGATTGTTCTCCAATGTGGGTGGCAGAGTCCTCAAATCCCATTGTCATTCAATATATCATTTAGCTCCCACATGAGATAGAGTTGGCTTGACCACATAGAAAATGAAGAAGATGCCAAAGAGTCTCAGGGACCCAGGAACAGATGTAGAAACATGAAACATGGGGGTGGAGCCAAGATGGCAGAGTAGAAAGATGCACATACTCTAGCTCTTCCCCGACAGCCCATAAAGTACCTGTGAAAAAGACTCTCAACAAATTCTAGAGCAGCAGATTGGAGGAGTTTTCCAGCCCAAGGTGACCTGGAAGGCTGATGGGAAAAGTCAGTCACATGGGACATGGAGTGGAGCCCAGCCTTGGCTGCTGAGCACTGGGAGGAGCAGGGCCAGAGCAGGCCTCAGGGGCAGAATCCCCAGCAGTAGCAGAGGTTCCCAGACCCCCCAACCCACAAATGCCAGAGGCAGCTTCAAAGGTAAGTGAGAGAGCTTTTTCACCTCCCTAACAAGGGAGCAGGGTCCTTACATAACCCTAGTCCCAGGTGGCGGCAGTGGCAGCTGGCTTGCATTGTTGGAGCCTTAGCATATAGCACCTGGGGGAATTGAGCAGCTGATCAGAACTTCAGCTATGAGCCAGGCCTGGGAGTAAATGCCTCTCCCTGGATTATGCCACCTTGGAGGAAAGGAGAACTTACAGGTCCCCAGAGTATACTCTACTGTTGAGAAAGGACTCAAAAGTCAAGTAACTGGTTGGAGAAATGCCCAAAAAAAGGGGAAAAAATAAAACTATAGAAGGTTACTTTCTTGGTGAACAGATATCTTCTCCAATCCTTTGAGATGAAGAAGAACAATGCTTACCATCAGAGAAAGACATAAAAGTCAAGGCTTCTGCATCTAAAACCTCCAAAATAAATATGCAATTGTCCCAGGCCATGGAAGAGCTCAAAAAGGATTTTGAAAATCAAGTGAGAGAGGTGGAGGAAAAATTGGGAAGAGAAATGAGAGAGACGCAAGGAAATCATGAAAAGCAGGTCAACATCTTGCTAAAGGAGACCCCAAAAAAACGCTGAAGAAAATAACACCTTTAAAAATAGGCTAACTCAATTCGCAAAAGAGGTCCAAAAAGTCAATGAGGAAAAGAATGCTTTAAAAGGCAGAGTCAGCCAAATGGAAAAGGTGGTTCAAAAACTCACTGAAGAAAATGATTCTTTAAAAATTAGAATGAAACAGATGAAAGCTAATGACTTTATGAGAAACCAAGATATTACAAAACAAAACCAAAATTATAAAAAAATGTAAGATAATGTGAAATATCTCATTGAAAAAATAACTGATCTGGAAAATAAATCCAGGAGAGACAATTTAAAAATTATGGGACTACCTGAAAGCCATGATAAAAAAAAGAGCCTAGACATTATCTTCCATGAAACCATCAAGGAAAACTGCCCTGATATTCTAGAACCAGAGAGCAAAATAAATATTGAAAGACTCCACTGATCACCTCCTGAAAGAGATCTGAAAAGAAAAACTCCTAGGAATATTGAAGCCAAATTCCAGAGTTCCCAGGTCAAGGAGAAAATACTGCAAGCAGCTAGAAAAAATCAATTCGAGTATTGTGGAAATACAATCAGGATAACACAAGATCTAGCAGCTTCTACATTAAGGAATTGAAATGTTTGGAATATGATATTCCAGAAGTCAAAGCAACTAGGATTAAAACCAAGAATCACCTATCCAGCAAAACTGAGTATTAAAATGCTTCAGGGTGAAAAATGATAATTCAATGAAATAGAAGACTTTCCAGCATTCTTGATGAAAAGACCAGAGCTGAATAGAAAATTTGACTTTCAAACATAAGAATCAAGAGAAGCATGAAAAGGTAAACAGGAAAGAGAAATCAATAGGGACTTACTAAATTTGAACTATTTACATTGCTACATGAAAAGACAATACTTGTAACTCTTGAAACATTTCTCAGTATTTGGGTAGTTGGAGGGATCATACACACACACATACACATAGAGAACACAGGGTGAGTTGAATAGAAAGAAATGATATCTAAAAAAAAATAAAATTAAGGAGTGAGAGAGGAATATATTGGGGGAAGAAAGGGAAAAATGGAATGGGGCAAATTATCTCTCATAAAAGAGCCACGAAAAAGCTTTTTCAATGGAAGGGAAAAGGGGGAAGACGAGAAGGAAAAAGTGAAGCTACTCTCATCACATTTGGCTCAAGGAAAGAACAACATGCACACTCAATTTAGTATGAAAATCTATCTTACGCTACAGTAAAGTAGAGAAGAATGGGATAAGCAAATGGGAAGAGGGAGCAATTAGAAGTAATTGGGGAGGGACAAGGTCAAAAGAGAGAATAGAAGAAATGAGAGGCAGGATAGGATGGAGGGAAATGTAGTTAGCCTTACACAACATGACTATTATGGAAGTCATTTACAAAACTACACAGATATGGCCTATGTTGAGTTGATTGCCTTCTCATTGGGGATGAGTGGGAAGGGAGGAAGGAAGAGAAGTTGGAACTCAAAGTTTTAGGAACAAATGTTGAGTATTATTCCTGCATACAAGTGGGAAATAAGAAATACAGGTAATGGGGTTTAGAAATTTATCTTTCTCTACAAGACAAGGATATTAGCAGGGAGGGCACATTGGTGAAAGAGGCAATCAAATGCAAGGCGTTTTGTGGTGGGGGAGGGGAGAGATGGGAAGAAAATTTGGAACTCAAAATTTTGTGGAAATGAATGTTGAAAACTAAAAATAAATAAATAAACATTTTTTTAAAACACTGAGAAAAAAAAAAGAATCCCCTTTACAACATCCCCCAACCAGTGATCACTTGTCCTCTGTTTGAAGAGTACAAAGGATGGCGAACTCATGCCCTTCAGAAACAGCTCATTTTACTGTGTCACAGATCATATGGTTTGGAAAGTTTCCTAAACCTGAATCTGCCTCTGCATGTTCCATGCCTTGCACCTGGTTCTATCTTTGGCAACCAAGCTGAGCAAACCTGATGAGTTCTCTTTCTCATGACAGATGACTGGATCAATCCTCAAAGGCAGCTAGCCTGTCTCATTCAAGCTCAAGATGTCCCATCTCTTTTGCTGTTCCTCCTTTGAGAGTTTGACTTTCATCCTTTTTGTTATCTTCCTGACACACTTGTGTGTGTGTGTGTGTGTTATACACCTCACCTCTAAACACCAAAGGCTATCTTCAACCTTGCCTTATCTTTTTATCTGGAACTACTTTTTGATGGGAGGGGCCAAAGTGACCCATAGGAGTATTAATTTATCAGCTCCCATAGTCTAACATTGATGGCTCTTTCAGTCCCTGAGCCAAGAGAAGAATACAAACTGAGGGAAGGGGAATTGACTAAATTCCCTTCAATCACTAATGTTCAGGAAGAATCTGGGTTACCTGCCTACTGACCAAAGCTGAGTGGCTGGTTAAGATTTTAGATTCTGGTGAAACTTCATTTAGATAGTCAAAAGTTGCCTGTATCACTTAAGTTTTCAGGAGTTCAAAGCTTTTTAGGCAAAACAAATTTTGGTGCATTTAGTAGGAGAGAATAGAAACCCAGCAGGAAGGGTGATGAATATTCCTTATTTGAAACCACAGTATTTTTCAAAGGAGATAAAGGGGAGGGAGATGAAGATAGAGGAGGATGGGGAAAGACAGAACTTGTTTCTCAAAGATTTTTCTCCTCTGATCAGGAGAGTGTGACAGCTGATCCATGGAGATGCCACTGCCAACCTCCTTGAGGTGGACGCCAGTCTCACACCCTCTCTGAAGCAGCTTCTTTTTTTTTAATTTATTTATTTATTTAACTTTTTACATTCATTTTCACAAATTTTTGGGTTCCAAATTTTCTCCCCTTTTCTCCCCTCCCCCACCCCAATACCCCTAGCAATCTAATTTTCCCTATCTCCAATCTGCCCTCTCTTCTGTCATCCCTCCCTTCTCTTGTCTCCATCTTCTCTTTTCTCCTGTAGGGCCAGATGACTTTCTATTCCTCATTAACTGTATGTCTTCTTTCCTAGTTGCAACAACAATACTAAACAGTTGTTCCTAAAACTTTGAGTTCCAAATTCTCCCCATCCCTCCCTCCCCACCCATTCCCTTTGGGATGGCAGGCAATTCAATATAGGCCATATCTGTGTAGTTTTGCAAATGACCTCCCTGATAGTCGTGTTGTGTAAGACTAGCAGGATTACCATCCCTCCTAACCTGCCCCTCATTGTTTCTCTTCTGTCTTTTGATCCTGTCCCTCCCCAAGTGTTGACTTCAAATTGCTCCCTCCTCCCTTTGCCCTCCCTTCCATCATCCCCCCCCTTGCAATATCTCCTTCTCCCCCACTTTCTTATACTGTAAGATAGGTTTTCGTACCAAAATGAGTGTGCATTTCACTCCTTCATTTAGTCAAATGTGATGAGGGTAAACTTCTTGGTTTTTTTTTTTTCTCAGCTCTCCTCTTTTTCCCTCCACTAAAAAAATCTCCTACCTGCCTCTTAAATGACATATAGTTACCCCCTTCCCTTTCCCTCTCTTTCCTCCCCCTACATTTCTCTCTCACCATTTACTTTAGTTTCTTTTAAGGTATGGTCCCATCCTATTCAGTTCAATCTGTGCTCTCTATCTCTGTATGTGTGTGCATGTGTGTATGTGTGTGCATGCGTGTACATGTGTATGTGTGGTCCCACCAACTACCCAGATACTGAAAAGTTTTAAGAGTTAGAAATATTGTCTTTCCCTGTATGAATGTGAACAGTTCACTTCTGGTAAGTCCCTTAACACTTCTCTTTGCTGTTTCCTTTTTCATGCTTCTTCTCATTCTTGTGTTTGAAAGTCAAATTTTCTTTTCAACTCTGGTCTTTTCATCAAGAATGATTGAAAGTCCTCTGTTTCATTGAAAGACCATATTTTCCCTTGAAGTATTACACTCAGTTTAGCTGGGTAGGTGATTCTTGGTTTGAGTCCTAGTTCCTTTGACTTCTGGAATATCCTATTCCATGCCCTTCGATCCTTTAATGTAGAAGCTGCTAGATCTTGAGTTATCCTGATTGTATTTCCACAGTACTGGAATTGTTTCTTTCTAGCTGCTTGCAAGATTTTCTCCTTGAGCTGGGAGTTCTGAAATTTGGCCACAATGTTCCTAGGAGTTTCTCTTTTTGGATCTCTTTCAGGTGGTGATCGATGGATTCTTTCAATACTTATTTTGCCCTCTGGTCCTAGAATGTCAGGGCAGTTTTCCTTGATAATTTCATGGAAGATAATGTCTAGGCTCTTTTTTTGATCATGAGTTTCAGGTAGTCCCATAATTTTTAAATTGTCTCTCCTGGATTTATTTTCCAGGTCAGTTGTTTTTCCGATGAGCTATTTCACATTCTCTTCCATGTTTTTCATTCTTTTGGTTTTGTTTGGTGATTTCTTGGTTTCTCGTAAAGTCATTAGATTCCATCTGTTCCATTCTAATTTTGAGAGAACTATTAAATTCAGTGAGCTTTTGAACCTCTTTTTCCATTTGGCTAATTCTGCTTTTGAAAGCATTCTTCTCCTCATTGGCTTTTTGAACCTCTTTTGCCAATTGAGTGAGCCTATTTTTCAAGGTGTTAATTTCCTCAGCATTTTTTTGGGTCTCCTTTACCAAGGTATTGACCTATTTTTCATACTTTTCTTGCATCTCTGTCATTTCTCTTCCCAGTTTTTCCTCCACCTGTCTAACTTGCTTTTCAAAATCCTTTTTGAGCTCTTCCAAGGCCTGAGCCCACCCGCCACCCCCCTGGGGTGTCTGGGGTACTGAGGCTCCGCCCTCCACGTCTTTCCCTGTTGGCATGAATACGTCCTCATCTTCATCAGATCCGAAGGTTGGGATCATTTGCATTTGTTGGAAAAAACTCTCTATAGTCTTATTTTTCTTCCCTTTTCTAGGCATTTTCCCAGCCAGTTACTTGACTTCTGAGATTCCTTTCCACCCCCGCCTGGATCCACCCAGCTAGTGCTTGGCCTCTGAGATTCAAATGGGCTTTCTGCGGCAAGCTTTAGTTCTGGCGCTGGGGTGGGGGCAGGGCCGTCTCCCAGGCTCAGCTCCCTCAGGGGCTTTATGCAGAGACTTTCAGGAACGGAACGGGTGGGGGCGGGGTTGGGGGCCCGCCTCCTAGGCTCTGCTCCTTCAGGGGCTTTATGCAGAGGCCTTCAGTAGTAGAGCGGGGTAGGGGCAGGGCCGTCTCCCAGGCTCAGCCCCCTCAGGCCGTTCATGCAGAGACCTTCCGTAATGAAGATCCTGCCTGCTGCTGGGGGATTCCTGAGTCCTGGGCCGCTGCCGCCTCAGCCGCCGCCCACCCCTCTGCCTCCGCCGCTTCCTGCCCCCGTCTCTGCCGCTGCCGCTTCCTCCCGAGGGGGCCCGAGTCACGGAGACGTTCCGCTCCCCTCCTCCAGCCCTCCCTTCTTTCTCACTGACCTGTAGCTTCTGTGGGCGGAGGTACTTTCCCGGCTGCCGGAGCTTCCGTGTCTGAAGCCTGCTTGGGTCAGCTTCTCTGGGGCCGCGGCCAAGGCCACGCTGGGGTGGGGTCCGCTTTCCAAGGCGTGACGGACCCTGGGGATGGCTCTTCAGGGCTCTCTGGCACGGAAATCTCTTCCACTCCGTTTCTGCACACCTTGTATTGACCCAAAAGTTATGGGGGTCTCTTTTTACATTAATTCTATGGGCTTTGGTTTCGGAGCTCGTAAACGTGCATCCTTCTACTCCACCATCTTGGCTCCGTCCCTGAAGCAGCTTCTTAAAGCAAAGAGAGTTCAGCTTGGGGGGCTGGTGTTGAGTTGGCCCTGAAAATGCTCCTTCCTCATGACCCTCCATTTCCTGCCCTGGCTGCCTCCTTCCTGGAATGTGGTCTCCTCTCACCTCTAGGCACAGCATCCTTAGTGTCTTCAAAACTCCACTCAAAGGCCAGCTAACAAGGGCTTCCTCTGGCCCTCCCCATTGCTTTGTCTGATTTCATATCTGTTTTATATAAATCAATGGGTATTCATGTGGTCTCCCCAAAAGAATTTGAGTTCCAGGATATCAGGGGTCATTTCATTTTTGTCTTTGCATGCCCATCATGGAAAAAGACCCAACCTCTCCTAGGTGCCCCTAGTAAGAAGAACTAGAATGTCACAGGTAGACAGATTTCCCATTGATGTCAGGAAAAGTATTCCAGCCATTCAAACTGGCTAAAAGGACGATGAGCCACCTCAGGAGGTCATGGGTTTCCTTTTAGTGGGAAACTTCAGGTAAAGGCTGTTGACTTCTTATCTATGTTGTAGCATGGCTAGGTTTGTGGGCTGCAAGGGCCCTTCCAACTATGAGACTGATTTTATGAGGCCACCCAAATAACTAGATAAGAGGTAATAATCACATAGAGAAGAAGGAGCTATGAGAAAAGTTCATTAGAACCCACCGTATTCACTAACTGGCTGAAGATGGGGGTTGAAGGAGCCAGTAGTGCTAAGGATGACCCTGACATCCTGAGTCTGGGTCACTGGAAAGATGATGTGATCATTGGTTGAGAGAAGGAAGTGAGAAAAGGGAACAAGGTCAGAGGGGAAGCTGATGAGTTCAGTCCTTGCCTCCTCTTATCCCCCTTCTATTTTCCTCTTCCTTTCTTGCAACATGACTTATTTGCCACTTTTGGAAAATGGAGTATTTCACACAAATGAATTTTCCAGAGAACTCGTTGGGCAGGGCCAAACTCTTAGGACAAATTTTAGACCTTTTTATTGGAAATGTTTTTCTTTATTGGGTAATATTCTTGCCTACCTCCTAAAACAGAAAAAACTGAATATAGCTTACCTTCTCTGGCTGACTTCGTGTACATTTCTAGGGACCTCTGTCTCTTTAGAAATAAAATGTTGGACCTGGGCTCCAAGGATGACTGATGTTCTTTCCATCTGTAATGTGCAGTGGCCCTCTGATCAGTTTATCAAACAATCAACAAACATTTTAAGCACCTACTGTATGCACTGGTATACGTACATTTGTGTACATACACATACATGTTCATTATGTGTCCACACGTGTTTCTACGTGCTGAGTTATGCACTCAGGAACCGTCAGGAACCTCATCCTAAGTGGCCCCAGGGATGCTCTGTTCCCTGAGTTCTTATGTCTGACCTTCATGTGCTATCTCCTCCCTTGCTCTCATTGTATTTTCTTTGTATCATGCTGATGTCACTGTCACCCCTCCTTTTACTTCTCATCTCCTGCCAATCCCAATGAGCTGCTTTCAGTCTGATGAAGAAATGTCACCAACTGCTAGAACTCTGTGTAAACTTAGAGTGAGTAGGCTCTGACTGAGTGCCTCTAAGGTTCTCTTATACGTATTGCATTTTGGAAATGCTTGTTTTATTCCATGAAATAAACTCAATCAAAAAATAAATACATGAACTTTAGCGCACATATTTTGACATTTGTTTACTTTGCCTCTAAGAAGTCATTCCCCCTCCCCACCACTTCTCATCTCTATATTATAACTAGCATTTATGTAGCACTTTAAGGTTTTCTAAGCACTTTACAAATTTTAACTCACTGAGCACCTAGGAGGGAGGTGCTGTTATTATTTACATTTTACAGAAGAGGAAACTGAGGCTGAGATGTGTTATGTGACTTGCCCAGGGTTACACAGTTAGTAAGACAAGATTTGAACTCAAGTCTCTCCACCTCCAAGTCCTGATCCCAGCTCCTGTGTTTTGTCCAGGAAAATCTTTGTGACGAATGAACTGTGACCTCTGTCTGGCTGCAGGAATTCTGAGCTCCCCGTGGGAGTCTGAGCTGAGGCTGCCAATCATCACTGCCTCCTCCACGAAGGAGATGAGTGCTGAGCATTGACTCACCCCAGGGATCAAGCTCTCCCTTCTCTGGCAGGTGACTGATCCCCAAACTTCAACAAACGTGACTAAGGGGAACAAAGAAGGACCCTCCCATCAAGGAGCTGAGGCTCTTTTTGAGAGAGATGAGCAGTGTGCACCAGTGTCTATAATGAAGGGATGGGGATAATGATGGTGTAACAACAGAGGTTTAGAGAAAGAGCTTTTAAAAACAGGTAAAATGTCTCACATACGCTAACTCACTGGAACCCCCCAAAGCCCTGCGAGGTAAGTACTGTGGTCAGCATCACAAAGGCGGAGCCATTATGTGAGAACTAAGATGGGTGGGTGAGATGAAGTGAAGGTCTAAGTCCTGGAACTTGAAAAGCTCAATGGTCTGGGAGTGCAGGGTCATCCCAGGAGCATCAAAGGGTATATATTGAAGGGCTTGCCTTAGACTGGAGAAGAATAACATGAACTAGAATGGGATCCGGGATGGAGAAGAATTGGGAGTTGGAGGCTGGAGGTGTCTGCAACAGCAAGCTGGATGGGATCTGGTGATGTAACAGAAGGAGGGAACAGCCACAGATACTGAAAGGTGGAAGGGAGGGTCTGGAAGCAGCAGAGAGGAGTGATGGTTCCTGGGCCAGGGTGTCAGGAGGACAAGAGAAGGGATTCTTAGCACTGAGAAGGCTGTCCAGGAATGCAGTATTGTATGGAGGAAGTCAGGTTCCTCTGAGCATGAAGGAAAATGTCCTGACAATTAAAACTGCAGGAAAAGCTTGCTCAGGGTAGGGGGCATGTGAAGGGTCTGAGTCTGGGGAAGAGGAAGTGGGTGGAGAGCCTGGTTTAGTTTCCCATCATTATGTGTCTTTTAGCAGAAAGTGGTCACCTAGTGAAGCAATATGGCTTCTAGTCACATTACTGAATTGAAACTGCTCTCACCAACATTCCCAGTGGTCTCTCCATTGCTAAATCTAATGGTCTTTCCTCAGTCTTGATGCTTCCTGCCGTTTTGACCGCGTTTCTGAAACTGTTAATCACCTTCTCTGAATATTCTTTCCTCTCTGGGTTTCCATGACACTGTTCACTCTCAGTTCTCCTGCCTTCTCAGCTTTGTTTGTTGGCACATCCATACAGTAATAGCTGACATTTATGAATCACTTTAATGTTTCCAACCCCTTTATATGAATTATTTCATTTGAACTTCACAACTTCATGAGGTAGGCACTATTATTATCCCCATTTTATGGATGAGAAAACTGAGGCTAAGAAAGGTTAAATGATTTGCCTAGGGTCACAGAGCTTGTATGTGTCTGACATAGGATTTAAATTCAGGTCTTCCTCTCTTCAGGCTCAGAAATAATAGCTCAAGACAGAAAGCAGAGCTTCCCATCCACCCTCCACAGAGAATCTACCCAGGGAGCTGGAACTCCTTTATCTCCCTTTGGGATGTGTGGCTTTCCTAGATGTCGGGGTAACAAGTAGGCCACCCCTCCATCATCCTTTCCTCCCACTAGAGTCCCAGTCCATTTCCTTTTAACACCACTTCTTGTACACGAATCATTATCAGCTAAATGCCACAGTTCACTTACTCCACAGTTGGAGGAAATTGCCCAATTTCTGGTTTTTATGTGTGAGTGTACACTGAGAATCTTTCTAATTTTAACTTTTGTAGTTCATACTTCCAAAAATAATTTAATTTGACTATCTCTCCCCACATAGAAAATGATTGGCTATTCATATTGGGGTCATTTCTGAATCTTTCCATGGTTCTGTGATGTAAAAAAGTTTGAGAGACATAATTTCTGGGTAATTAATAATTTTATCACTTGTACTAGCAGATAATTAATAAAAGGGGTCAGTGGCACTCGCAAATGCCAAAGACCACTCATGGAACCCACTCAATGCTTATATGCTGTTGGAAGAGCAGATGTTCCTGATAGTGGCAATCAACTCTGATTGGCTATTGATCAACGAGAAGAATTAATATTATAATGAGAGGGGGGCTTATTCTAATGTGGGGCTGGGGGGCTTTACTCTTATCTCTCAGTCTTGGTTGAAGAGATTCATCTCTAATCCAGACTATACCTGCCTAGTGCAATCTACACCAAAAGGGGTCCACCTCTACTCAGACCTGGCTGACTAAAACACAATGGGCCTCTTGGTAAGGTTTTTCTAGTTAGGCAAGACAAGAACCAGAACCTCTTGGTAAGGTTTTTCTAGTTAGGCAAGACAACGCCACCTAGATAAGCTGGTCTAAGTGGAGTAAATAGTGGGATAAGGTCAGAGATCTCCCCAATCATTTGTTATCTAGTAATCATTTCTCTCAGTTCTTTACGTCACTAGCAATTTGGATTTGTTTTTTAGAATTTCATTTAATTTGTTTTCACTTAACAAAAATTTATTTTCTTCCCTTTTACCCTCCACATTGGAAAAAAGAAAAGACAAACAAAACCCTTGTAACAAATAAACATAGTCAAGCACAACAAAGACCCACACTGGCAATGTCCAAGAAATCTGTCTCAATTTGAGTCCATCATGATATCTGGATTCTTTGGAGACTTTGGGGTCCTGTTATTTTCAGCCACAAAAAAACAGAAGAATATTGGCATTTTAAAAAATAGGCTTTTTGTGATCAAGAATATCTTGGTATTCCGCAGTATACTATCCTCTAAGTGACCCAGTCCACTTTCTCTTTTCTAGTCATCTAGTCTCTACATCTCCCCCATTTTCAGATATCTGGAAATTTCATCCCTCAATGCTTTCAGAATTAATTATGTTACTTCCAGCAGCTACTTCTTCTATGCATATTTGTTCTGACCGACTTTTCATCTTCTGTGCTGTTTCCTCTTCCTCATAGTATGTCAGCGACTGAAATCTTGAGTACAGATGGGATGGCTTCACTGCCATAAAAGAGAAGAATACTGTGTTGCAGAAATACTCACTACCCAATTGTCTTCCACCTACTTCCATCTATAATGAATGTTGGATGATTTGGCTTATTTGGAATCCTACACTAAGCTCACTGTTGCCGTGGCTTCCTCTCTACTGATTTCTATTTTGTGAGTTGATAGGGTTCATCCCTTTTTACCATCCTTCAATGTAAGGTTCGTAAGTGAATTAGTATTTTAAAAAGATTCAAAACAGTTTTGACAAGACCGTCAGCCAATAAGAAAAAATCAGCTAGCAGTAGTTGGCTCCCTCATTTTTAAAGGTTCACTGAGTTATTTCTTCTTTGAACTTGTCAATCCAATATGAGCTTGACAAGAAAACCTTAAATGGGCCCATGAAAAGATGAATATGAATGAAGCCACAGCAACCACAACAAAATCCAATTACTCACAAGAGGATTCTGTTTCACAAATCAATTTGCATATGAATTTGGGAAATCCAAGCCATCTCCATCACTTCCAGCTTCCACCTCCCCAGACTTGACCAGACCAGGGAATCTAGGAATCTGCAGAGCTGGGAGACCAGACCTAGAATATTAAGAAGGAAAGGAGGAGGATGGAGAAGAGGATCTTTCTAGAAATCAAGCTAACGGCCCTATTCCCTAGGAAAGTACATCCAGACCATGGCAATGCAAATGGTTGAAGGAAAAGACCTAGAAATAATTGAGCTGACCAAATATCCTGGAGATCTTCCTAAACCTTACTAGGTCTTTTAAACTCCCTACCATGGACAGCTACCATGTCTGGCATCAAACTTTACTCTGTTACCTGATGGCCACCATTTGGTGTTGGACTTTGGGGATGCCCAACTGGAAAGAGAGACAGGAGGATATGGAAGAGGAAAGGACAGAGAGGCTGCCCTTAATTAGTAGTGATTCCCAAAATTCTGAGCATATGGACAGGATATTTAGTGAGAGGCATTAGAAAGGGAGTTCTTGGATACTTGTGATCAAGTGTAGAGTAGTTATTGAGCATGTGTTGAACAGTAATGATGATGATGATAGCTAGATTTTAGGGAGAACTTTAAGATTGAGTTTATATTGGTCCTAGTGCTTCTCAAACAGTTATAACAAACCATGAAGATGGTACAAGTGAGCAACATAGCTCTGAGACCTCAGTCTCAGATATTAGCAAGGAAGAGAAAGTACCTGAGATTGGGAGGGAGTGATGCAGGTTGACCCCAAGTCAATGCATGTGAGAGGGTGGGTCTCTCTGTCTCTGTCTCTATCTCTGTCTCTCTCTGTCTCTCTCTGTCTCTGTCTCTCTCTGTCTCTCTGTCTCTCTCTCTCTGTCTCTCTCTCTCTCTCTCTCTCTCTCTCTCTCTCTCTCTCTCACACACACACACACACACACACACACACACACCATTGTACCCAGTCACCTCTTACTTAGTTAAATTGCACAATAACTGTCAGCCTATTCCAGCCCTCAGTAGCCACATTCCACACAGGTGAGGCTAGTTCTTATGCTCACACATCACACAAAATGGAAATGGCTCAGGGGACCAACACAAATGGTTTGATGTGACTTCCTGGTCACTTAAATATGAAAGACCCTGGGGAACTCCAGCTCACCGTCTGAGGCTTCTGACCATGGACTGACCAATGACCAACACAAGGAAACTGAGCTCCCTCAAATAAAATGGTGTCCTCACTGAATACCCTTGGTGGGCATCATTCCCTGCTCCTTCTGTTACTGTTGCAAGATCTATGATTATAATTTTTTTCCATCGTCCCACCTAAACTACCAGGGAACTAGTCCATGACACTTGGGCTTGAGTCTAGTCTCTGAAACTTACTATCTGTATGGCACTGGGCAAGTCCCTTAACGTTACTTAACCTTGGCTTCCTTATACTTAAAATGTAAAACAAAAAAATCATAAGAATAGCAAGTATTTATTTAGGACTTGAAACTTGCAGTGTTGTTGATCAGTTATTTCAGTTGTGTCTGACTCTTCTTGACCCCATTTTGGGTTTTCTTGGTAAAGATACTGGAATGGTTTGCCTTCTCTAGTTCATTTTACAGATGAGGAAAATGAGGCACACAGAGTTAAGTGAATTACAAGATCACAGAGCTAGTAAGTATCTGGGGTCAGATTTGAACTCAAGAAGATGAATTTTCCTGACTCCAGACCTGATGCTCTACCCCCTGCACCACCCAGTTTTCTAGAAGCTTACAAAGCACTTTACAAATATCTCATGCGATCCTAAGAACAACTACTGGACTTAAGTGCTATTGTTATCCCCATTTTACAGATGAGAAAAGCAGAGGCTGGGAACAATCAAGTGACTTGCCCAAGGTTACACATCACTAAGTATTCAAGGTGCCATTCCAAATCATTTGAATAATATTCACATAAGAATGCTTGCAGTAAGACCTCACAGGCTTGTCCTGAGGCTCAGAGGCAATAATGCCTCTGAAGTACTCTTCAAAATGGAGAAGATTATAGAAGTGTCAGTGCCTTCTGTTTGTGTTAATATCAGAGCTGGTTAGGACCTCAGAGCATAGAATGTCAGAGCCAAGAGAGATCTCAGGACATACAGAGAGTGTCAGACCTGGGAAGGAACTCAGGGCAGAAAATGATAAGATTTGGAGAGAACCAACCACAGAACATGGAATATCAGACCTGAAAGTGTCCTTAGAGATCATTTAGTCTGACCAACTCCCTCATTTTACAGATGGGGAAACTGAGGCAGCAAGGTGTATTTACTTGATGAACCTAATATGCAGGATGATGTATAGAACAGGCAGAAAGCCTGAAATCTTAAGTCTTGTACACACACACACAAATATACACATGCATGTATATATGTATTAATATATGTGTATATGTTAATATATGTGATATATATATATAGAGAGAGAGAGAGAGCATATGCAGAATAAAAACAAAATAAATAAAGAGTAGTTAAATATAAGTTGGGGCATGAGGAGAGACTTTGTGTAGATGATTTGAGCTGTTTTTTGAAGGAAGTGAGGAATTCTGTGAACAGGGAGATAAAGATGTTATGCATTCCAGGCAAAAGGGAATCATTGCAAAGGCCCAGAGATAGGAAATGAAGCACCATTATGTGAGTATAGTAGAAGAAACATCTACTAAGTTTCCAGCTACATAAAGTAAGCTAATTTTTTCCCTAAAAGGCAATGAAACCATCCTTGAAGCTTGAATAATCTATGGGAATTGGTATCAGACTCAAAAAGAAATAACTCAACATAGATAAAGATTATCCCTGACCAGATATTTACTTAGAAAATATGTTAACATTATCATTCTTCTAATGTATTTTATTTATTTTGTTACATAATTCTCAACTACCTTTTAATCCGGTTTGGTCTAGCTCTGAGTCATATGTTTGACATTTCTTGTATAGGGGACCAAACCTCCAAACATGAACGTAGGTCCCTGTTTGCCTCAGTCTCTGAGTAGTCTATAAATCTTTGTCCTCTCTCATTTCTTATTCCTGAGCTATACGTTCCCATTTTTTTCCATCACTCAGTGAGTCAACAATCATTTTTAAAGCACCTACTACGTACCAGGCTGGAAATACAAAAGAAAGGCAAAGGACAGTCCCTTTTCTCAAGGATCTCCCAGTCTAATGCGGAAGAGAACAGGCAAACAACTGTGTACATATAAGGCATAGATAGAATAAACTGGAGATTGTCTCAGAGGGAGGGCACTAGAATTAAGGGGAATAAGGAAAGGGTTTCTATTGAAAGTAGGATTGGGATGTAAAGGAAACCAGGGAAGCCAGAGGGAAAGGACAAAGATGAAAAGAATTCTAGCTCTGAGGGACAGCAGTGAGAACATTCTGTGCACCAGGACTGCATCACACAACGACGAAATACCCCATGAAATACTTTTTCTTGTGGCTTTAGAATTTACAATAAAACCCATTCTACCAGCCTCATCAGAGAGTACCTGTAAGCCATCCCTTCAGTGATCTGAGAATTCCTTCTTTCTTATTATTTCCTTTCATTCATTCATTTTATCATATTTTATTTTTGTCACTTACATGTAAAATTACATTTGTCCTTAAAATTTTGAGTTCCAAATTCCCTCCCTCCCTCCCCACTCTTTGAAAGGCAAGTGATTTGATATAGGTTATACATGCATAGTCATGCAAAACAATTTCTATATTGGTCACACTGTAAAAGAAAACATAGACCAAAAAAATCCAAGAAAAATAGTGTAAAAAAGTATGTTTCAATCTGTATTCAGACTCCATTAGCTCTTTCTCTGGGGATGGATAACGTTTCACATCATAAGTTCTTCAGAGCTGTCTTGGATCACTGTATTGCTGAGAATAGCTAAGTTATTTAAGTTGTTCGTCTTACAGTGTTGCTGTTACCATGTATACCATTCTTCTGGTTCTGCTTACTTCACAATGCATCAATTCATGTAAGTCTTTTCCTGGTTTCCTTTATCACAAGAATGTCGAATGATGTCTCATTGCAAGGGTCAGGTGACTCAGGACTCTCAAAGACTTTGTCAGCAGAGAGCAAGCTTTAACAGAGTCTATCATACTGGAAAATCTTCAGGTAGCCCTAAACCTGTTTTCCAAAGGACATAATTCCAGTGAGGAACCTGTCTAGTTGTCTGGTCACCAAATGATGATACGTTTTTTTAACCTTGGTAACCCATCCACAAAATAAAATTTGTGTGGCTCCCTAGGGACAAACTGGCAATGGAGAAGAAGGCAGAGTCCTAATAATTACACATTTGGGGGTGTTGATAGTTTAGTTCACCTACCAGAACTCTAAATATGATTCTTATTCCATGAGAACTACGTGCAGACATTTACATGTAAACAAGACAGGATGAATTTGTACTCATCTCAGAGGGAAGGCACGAGCGTTAAGAGGGGCTGGAAAAGGATTATTTCACAAGAAAAGATTTGATCAGAGATTTTAAGGAAGCCAGAGAATACAGCAGTCAAGACATAAGAAAGGAGCACATGCCAGGAATGGGGTAAACAGTGAAAATTCAAAGAATACATGAAAACTGGTAAGGTATAAGAAAACTGGAAAGGTACGATGGGCCAGGTTATAGAGGACTTTAAAAGGCAAAAGATTTTATATTTGATCCTGGAGGTAATAGGGATCCACTAGAGGCTATTGAACTGGGGGATGGGACATGTCCAGATGTGTGCTTTAGGAAGATCGTTTTGACAGCTCAGTGGAGGGTGAAGAAGCTTAGGGAGAAATCTGAAGCAAAGAGACCTTGGAATTAACATTAACAGGCTGATAACAATAGTCCAAGGGTTGAGGCAGTGTCACAGAAAAGAAGGTAATTCTGATGCATATAAGAGACAGTGGGAGGTAGAATGGGGGGGGGTGTAAAAAAAAAGGAAAAAGTATCCCCAAAAAGCTTTCCCCCTCAGATGGAAAGTCCCAAATAAGAGCCCAATGTACATAGGGCTTTTCCAAAAGATACTGGGTATCTGGACCCCAGATCTTAGATAATACCCAAATTATCAGTCTTTGGTGAAGGCCCAGACCCAGAAGAAATTGTCATTTTTCTTAGTGACAATAATAAAAATGGAACAAATTCATTTTATTAAAAAAGTATTCTCTTGGAACTTTTTTGAAAAAACTGTGACTTCTAAAAAAATCAATGTAAAGTCCTTAAATTCATAAACTCATGCAGCACAAAGTCCAAAATTACTGCATTCATGGGAAAGTTAGCGCTGTAGATAACTTTACAAAATGATATTTTAATATATTTCTCAATTTTAAAAAACACTGCCATGCAAGTGAAATAAAATATATGCTTATCAATCACTTAACCACACTATAGAAGCAATTCTCAATTTATCTTAAAATAAAATTGATATCTCTAGATACAAATCTATAAGAAGCTTGTTTGACATAGAAAATTATCATTCATTCGGTCTTTCAAAAGTTGATGATTTTTCATCCATTTGTTCTTTCTCTATCTGAACAAGAATGAATTGCTTTTAGTATCTCATTTTCCCCAATTCTCATGTAAAAACAATTTTTCAAGACTTCATTTTCTTTTTTAAAATATTTATTTGTAGTTTTTAACATTCACTTCCATAAGATTTTGAGTTCCAAATTTTCTCCCCATCTCTCTCCTCCCCCCACCCCAAGAGGGCACATAATTTGATATAGGCTCTACATATATATTCATATCGAACTTCTTTTCACCTTAATCATGTTGTAAAGAAGAATTAGAGCCAATGGGAGAAACCAAGAGAAAGAACATGCAAACAAAGAGAGAGAGAGAGAGAGAGAGAGAGAGAGAGAGAGAGAGAGAGAGAGCAAATAATATGCTTCCATCTGCATTCAGACTCCAAAGTTCTGTCTCTAGATGTGGATGGCATTTTCCATCACGAGTCCTTTGGAGTTATCTTGGATCCTCGCATTGCTGAGAAGAGCTGTCTATCATAGTTTGTCATTGCACATTGTGGCTGTCATTGTGTACGATGTTCTCCTGGTTCTGCTCACTTCACTCAGCATTGGTTCATTCAAGTCTTCCCATGTTTTTTCTGAAATCTGCCTGCTCATCATTTCTTATAGCACAACAGTATTTCATTACAATCATATATCACAGCTTCTTCAGTCATTCCCCAATGGGTGGAAATCCCCTCAATTTACCATTCTTTGCCACCATAAAAAGAGCTGCTATAAATATTTTTGTACATGTGGGTCTTTTTCTATTTCCATCTCTTTGGGATACAGACCCAGAAGTAGTATTGCTGGCTCAAAGGGTATGCACCTTTTTTATAACCCTTTGGGTATAGTTCCAAATTGCTCTCCAGAATGGTTGAATCAGTTCACAACTCTACCAACAATGCATTAGTGTTCCAATTTTCCCACATCTTCTCCAGCATTTATCATTTTCCTGCTTTATCATGTTAGCCAATCTGACAGGTATGATGTGGTACCTCAGAGTTGTTTTGGCTTGCATTTATCTAATCAATAGTCAATAAAACATTTTTTCATATAACTAGAGATGGTTTTAATTTCTTTCTCTGAAAACTTCCTGTTCATATTCTTTGACCAATTGTCAATTTGATCAATTGGGGAATGACTTGTATTCTCATATATTTGACTCAATTCTTTATATGTTTTAGAATGAGGCCTTTATCAGAGACACTGTAAAAATTCTTTCCCAGTTTTCTACTTCCCTCCTAATCTTGGTTGCACTGGCTTTGTTTGTGAAAAATCTTTTCAATTTGCTGTAATCAAAATTATCTATTTTGTATAGCCTGATTACTGGGCATGTGGGGAATCCCACTATGCTGTTGAAACTCAAAAAAATGTATGAAAACATCTGCAAAGATGATTCCACTCACCATCGGCACAAGGAATGTGTGCACACTAATAGACAACACAAAATCCAGTAGACATGAAAAAAGAACTGGTCTTTTTGCAAGAGAACCCAACAGTATCACACCCAAATAGCATCCCTGAGTGTGGGCAAATGAAGGCCAGCTTACTGAATTTGGACCTGGATATACCTTTTTCTGAAGTAGGCGCAGTGAAGGGAAGGGCCATGAAGCTGGCATGGGTTTTGCAATCAAAACCAATCTAATCTGCCAGCTGGTTTGTCCGCCAAAAGGAGTGAATGACAGGCTCATGACAATGTGATTGCCACCCACAGGAAAACTCCATACCACCATCATCAGTGCCTATGCTCCCAATATGACAAACCCTGATGAAGTCAAAGGAAAATTTTATGAAGACTTAGAGACCCTTATCATCAATGTGCCAAAAGAGGACAAGCTTATAATTCTGGACTTTAATGCTAGAGTAGGCTCAGACTACCAGACTTGGCAGGGAGTCCTTGGGAGGAATGGAGTTGGAAACAGCAACAACAGTGGTCATTTACTGCTGAAGACTTGTGCATCACATGATCTCATCACCAACACTGTCTTCCATTTACCTAAACACAATAAAATTTCATGGATGCACCCTCGCAGCAAACACTGGCATCTGTGTTGTGATTATGTGATTGTAAGAAGAGACAGACAAGATGTAAGAGTGATAAAAGCAATGTGTGGTGCAGAGTGCTAGACTGATCTTAGACTTATCCTTTCCAAGCTAAATATTCACATTCATCAAAAGCCCTGCCCCCAAGACAAAGTGACTACCAGAAGAATTAATGTCAACAAATTAGAGCTCTTGTCTGAGTGTGAACAGTTTCCTGCTGACTTGGAGGGAAAGTTGAGCCAACACACAATTGGCAACAGTGGAGCAGAAAAGGAGTGGACAGCTTTCAGAGATTTGGTATACAGCATTGCATTTGCTCATCTGGGTCAGAACACTTGCAAACACCAAGACTGTTTTGATGAAAATGATGGGGAAATTCAGAAGCTGCTAAACGAAAAACGAGAACTCCACAGGATTTACCAGCAGGATAGTTCATCCACCTCTAAGAAGGCAGCATTTAATTCCATCAAAAGCAAAGGACAAGCAAAGCTTAGAGAAATGCAGGATTCCTGACTCAGTAAGAAGGCAGATGAAATTCAGTTTTATGCTGATAGTAACAATCCAAAGCACTTTTATGATTCCCTGAAAGCTATTTATGGACCAAAAATCTATGGTGCATCACAACTACTCAGTGTTGATGGAGCCACATTGATTAGTGATAAGGACATGATCCTAGAGAGTTGGGCTGAACATTTCCATAGTGTTATCAACACACCATCATCAATCAATTCTGAGGTCACTGACCTTTTACCTCAGATTGAAGTCAATCCCTCCTTAGCTGAACTTCCATCTGAAGAAGAGGTTTTGAGGGTCATTAGGCTCCTTTCATGTGGCAAAGCACCTGGTGCTGATTCTATTTCAGCTGAGATTTACAAAGTAGGGGAACCATTGCTCATACAAAAGCTGACTGAAATTTTCCAGGTTATATTGCAAAAGGAGGTTATCTCCCAGGAGCTCAAGGATGCCAGCACTGTCCATCTCTATAAGGGTAAAGGGAATAAATTGTCCTGTGACAATTACAGGGGGATCTCTCTCTTAGTCATTGCTGGAAAATTCTTGCTAGAGTCCTTCTTAATAGGCTGATCCTTCACCTGGAAGATGGTCATATACCTGAGAGCCAATGTGGCTTCAGAAAGGGCTGAGGAACAGTCGATATGGCATTTGCTGCCTGACAACTCCAGGATAAATGCTAGGAGCAGAACAGAGGTCTGTACACAATGTTTGTAGGTCTGACCACAGCCTTTGACACTGTTAGTCATGAGGGCTTACAGAAAATTATGTCAAAATTTGGTTGGCTGGAGAAGTTCATCAATATTGTACATCAATTTCATGATGGCATGTTTGCCTGGGTTCTGGATAATGGACAAAGTTCTCATGCCTTCCCAGTCACCAGTGAAGTGAAACAAGGCTGTGTGCTTGCTCACATGCTTTTTAGCATGATGTTTTCAGCCATGTTGTCAAAAACTTTCAATGAGGATGAAGGCCAACTACCATATTGATGGTAAAGTCTTCGATTTGAAAAGGCTACAAGCCAAGACCAAAGTGGAGGGAATGTTGGTGCACGATTTTCTGTTTGCAGATGACTGTGCACTCAATGCAGCCTCTGAGGCTGAGATGCAACAATGTATGGTTGAGCATTCTCTGCTGCCTGTGCTAATTTTGGCCTAATAATTAACAGCAAAAAAATACAGGTGCTCCATCAGTCACCACCATACCATCCATACATGTAACCATTGATTACAACAAATGGAGAAGTTCTGAATGCCGTGGATAAGTTCATTTACCTTGGTAGTGTATTTTCCAGGGATGTACACATTGACAATGAGGTTGATGCACACATTGCCAGAGCTAGCTCAGTGTTTGGGAGGCTCTGAAGAAAAGTTTGGGAGAGAAGAGGTATTAGACTACCAAACTGAAGGTCTACAGAGCCATTGTGCTGACCTCATTGTTGTATGCCTGTGGAACATGGACGGTCTATCAGCGCCATGCCAGGAAACTGAATTATTTCCATTTGAACTGTCCTAGGAAGATTCTGAGGATCACCTGGCAGGATAAGGTACCAAATGCTGAGGTCCTTGTTGGAACTAAACTGCCAAGTATTCAAACTATGCTTCAGAGAGCATAACTCTGATGGGCTGGCCATGTTGTTAGAATGCAAAATGTACACTTGTCAAAAAGACTATTTTATGAAGAACTTGCATGAGGCAGATGATCAAATGGTGGCCAGAAGAAACAATACAAGGACAATCTCAAGGTCTCTCTCAAGAACTTTCCATGGGAGACACTGGCACAGGACCGCTCAGCATGGCATGCCCACATAAGAAAAGGTGCTGTGCTCTTTGAGCAAAGCAGAATTGAGACAGCACAAAGTAAATGCAGGATGCACAAATTGGGGCTATTCACCCCAAATACTCACACAGACTATCTGTGCCCAACCTGTGGTAGAGCATTCTGAGTTCGTATTGGTCTGATCAGCCACAGTTGGACACACTGAAATTTCACTTTACAATGGTGATGTCATTTTGGTCCTCTTCGAAGACGAAGGACAACAGCCAGCTTACGATTTTAAGCAAAACTCTATTCCTGTGCTCTCTCGTGTTTTTAATAGGAAACGGTGTTGTATTTTGTCAAAAGCTTTTTCTTCATCTATTGAGATAGTGGTATGATTTCTGTTTGTTTTGTTGTTGATGTCA
This sequence comes from Bettongia penicillata ogilbyi, assembly GCA_023548195.1. Taxonomy (NCBI): domain Eukaryota; kingdom Metazoa; phylum Chordata; class Mammalia; order Diprotodontia; family Potoroidae; genus Bettongia; species Bettongia penicillata. Next base: position 2,285,259 of record JAJHZJ010000178.1, on the reverse strand, counting down.
TCAATTATGCTGATCAATATTTTCCTAATGTTGAACCAGCCCGACATAAATTCTACTTGGTCATAGTGTATTGTTCTTGTGACAAGTTATTGTAACATTTTTGCTAATATTTTATTTAAAATTTTTGCATCTTTTTCTTTAGGGAAATTGCTCTATAATTTTCTTTGTTTTGACTCTTCCCAGTTTAGGTATCAGTACCATATTTGTATCATAAAAAGAATTTGGTAGGGCTACAAAAACAATTTTTAACATTCACATTTAAAATTTTGAGTTCCAAATTCTCTCTCTCCCTCACCCTCCCACAGAGAAATCAAGCAATTTGATATAGATTATACATATGTAGTCATACAAAATATATTTCCATATTAGTCATGTTGTAAAAGAAAACACAGACCAAAAAAAACTCTAAGAAAAAATGAGAAAAGTATACTTTGATCTGTAGTCAGACTCCATCAGTTCTTCCTCTGGGGATGGATAGCGTTTGTCATCCTAAGTTCATCAGAGTGGTCTTGGATCATGGTATTGATAAGAATAGCTAAGTCATTCACAGTTGATCATCTTACAATATTGCTGTTATCATGTACTATGTTCTCCTGGTTCTCCTCATTTTACTTTGTGTCAGTCCTAAGTCTTTCCAGGTTTTCCAAGGGCATCCTGCTCATCATTTCTTATGACACAATAGTATTCCATCACAATCATATACCACAACTTGTTTAGTCAATCCCCAATTGATAGGCATTTTCTCAGTTTCCAGATCTTTGCCACCAGGAAAGTGCTGTTAAAAATGTTTTTGTATATATAGGTCCTTTTCCTTTTTGTTTTTTATCTCTTTGGGGATACAGACCTAAAAGTGATCTAACTGGATCAAAGCCCTTTGGGTATAGTTCCAAATTGCTCTACAGAATGGTTGAACTAGTTCACAACTCCATCAACAATGCATTAATGGCTCATTTTTCCCACATCCCCTCCAACATTTGTCGTTTTCATTTTCTGTCCTATTAGCCAATCAAATAGGTAGTACCTCCACACTCTCCCAAGCTTCAAGGGTTTTGTGAATCTGTTTTCAGAGATAATTCTACGGACCTGTAAGTTTTCAGTTCTTCCAAGGTTGTATAATCTACAGAGAGGTGTGTTTACTACTCTCCTGGTTTGCGCTCTGGTCTGTGAATGACTTCAAACACTGTTTTCTGCCCTAGAACTGTGATGAGGATTCCTGCTTCTTTGCAGTCACAAACTCTGGTGTGTTAGTGCTTCCTCTTGCCCTGGGACTGCCACCCAGGATAGCAACCCAAATCCAAGTAGGAGCAAAGCTACAGAGTCCTGCCCCCAGTGCCAGCAGAGAGACTACTGTAATTTACTTCTGACCAATAGCTGACCCCCTTGTTGTCTGTAGACTGAGAGCTCCTGATGCAGTCACTGCTGCTCCTGATCTAGTCACTTGGATGCCTGCTCCTGGTTTCCTGGGGTGCGGTCTAAGCTGGCATGGCCTGGGTTGAACTATGCTCTGGTCTCATCCTGGTTCCACAGACCTTTTCTGCTGACCTTCTAAACTGTCTTTGACCAGAAAATTATTTCACCCCATCCTTCTGTGGGTACTACTGCTCCAAGATTTGTGTTAGGGCATTGTATAATTTAAAAGTGTTCTGAAGGGTTTGGGCGAAAGCTCAGAGGAGTCCCTGCCTTCTCTCCAATATCTTGGCTCTTTCTCTTTAATCTCAAGATTAGTTAAAAGATATTGTTTTGTGATAACACATTCAAACAAGAGTTGAACCTGAAAATCTTACGGCTGAATACAGGGTCCAGATTTATCAAAAAGAGGCACAATTTATTACCATTCAGGAGAGCTTATTTGTGTGAAATGTCGTTTTCTTGTGTAACTGTTACAGAGACAAAAATCCCTACCTCTATAAAAGGGTTAGTTTGTAGCGTAATCATTAATGACTCCTTGCTTTGAAAGGAACTCCTACGCCAAGGAAGATCATAGCTCTCATTAATAATACTATCATTGTTTGCAAATTATAACTGTGAAGATTATAAATAAGTGTGATTTTATTATAAATATAATATTATATTATAAAATAAATAAATACTTATGCATGTTAGGCTCTTTTATTGTGTGTTTAAGGTATATTTGTGTGTTGCTGTAAAATTGTGATATATTCTGTCTAAGAATTAACCCAGAACCCTGAGATTTTCTGCTTTATCGGGGCATAGCTTTATTTTTTTGTACCTGGAAGGGAGAAAACATTTGGTAAAGAATCTTAGTGCCATGAGGAAATTTCTCCCCAAACTGGGCAAGGCTGAACATTTCTGTATTCTGAAGAAACAAACCAAATATTAAATTGTGAGGAGAATAGCTAAGGAGGATGAATAAAGCTTTACAAAGTTGGTAGACTGATGGAGGCATTTTTAGGGAGACCAGATTGTGTGGAAATTCCAAATGAAATCTTTGAGGCTCAGGAGTCATGTGATGATCCCCAGAATATTCAGAGAAAAGGTTGAGCACACCAAGTTGCCCAAGCATGTTTTGCAAGCATGTCCATTGTCCCACCTGAAGGCATCAAGGTTTCCCACGGGAAAGCATTTTCCCATAGTCCTTCACCATAATAATTAATTTAGCCATAGACCTTTGCAGCAAAGCCAAGGTGGCTTAGAACCTGACTCCACAATGCTCCACTTAATTTGAATAAAATATAGACAAAAGTTATTTGTGTAGATTGTTTTATGAAAACAGAGGGGGTGGTAATATTTTGTAAAAGGAAGTGGGGGTATTGCTACATTAAATTTGGGGACTGTTTCCAAGTTCTCTGTCTGACTGCCCAGAGTGGTTGCAAGCCAAGACAGAATGGAGGGGCAGCCCTGGATGAGCTATTTGAGGCAGAACTATGCAACTGAGGATGACAGGCACTGGCTTTCTCTGGGTGATTAGGCCTGCTTCTTGGGGTTGGTTCTAACCTGATGCCATTAGTTTCTGGTGTTCAGGTCAACCAAGGGAGTCATTGCTCTTGTTTCCACCCGCGGGAGGCTCTTCTGGTGGTACTTACACCAGGCTTCTTTTCCTGATAAATCTCACTAACTGGAGCTTTCAGATGCAAATGTAAGGAGAATGGGGCTGGCCAGACCTTTATTTTTGTCGCCCTCTCTCAAGTTCTTAGGTCCATCCATGTGGAAGTCTCCAAGCCCCAGGATCCTTGAATGTTGGATCCACAGCACAGTCTGGTGGGCTGCACCAGTTTCTCCTTTTGTGGCAATGGCTACAATCTAGTTCTGCAGCCCAGGACACAGTCCAGCCCCATTCCACCTTCCTTGAAACCCAGGCTTGGCTCCCTCCATCTCTCCATACTGCCCTCAAAATGGCACACCTTGTGCCCAAGCAGGAGAACATTTCCCTGTAGCTCTTGTTGGGGATTCAGAATAGACTTTCCATTTATGGAGACCAGTGCCAGGTAGAGTCCACAGTGCCATTCGTGTGGGAGGTGGCCGAGGCAGGAAGGAAAGAAGAAAGGAGGGAGGGAAGGAGGAAGGAAGGAAGGAAAGAAGAGAGGGAGGGAGGAAAGAAGAAAGAAGGGAGGGGGCAGAAAGGATGGAAGGAAGAGAGGGAGGGAGAGAGGGAGGAGGAAGGGAGGAAGGAAGCCAGGAATCAAGATGGAGCTGCTGGATGGCTTATCTTTTCCTCCATCTCTCTGCTATCTGTGCAGTTTCCTCACGTGTAAAATGAGATGATCTCTAAGGAGAAGGGGGAAGAGGTGGAGAGGGAGAGGGAGGAAGAGAGAGGCAAGAGATAAAGACAGAAAGAGGGATGGGAAGGGAGAGGAAAGAGTCTAACACACTGAGTGGACCCCGTTTGGCAAATCTTTGGGAGAATGTAACTAGTGTCGCTATGTTCTAAGTTGCGTCATTGGGGGGAACCTCTGAATCCATGAGGATTGAAGGTTTTCACCAAGTTTGTTTCAGCAGTTCACTCCCCGGCTCTCATTCTCTGAATCTGGGATCATGTCCCTCGAAGTTCACATGAGGACCAGATCAGACAATGCCTGTAAAGTGTTTTGTAGACTTGGCATCTCTGGAGAGCTGAGCTCTTTCCTCCTCATCGCCATGCAAGAGAATGCCGGCTCACCTGTTGTTCCATCAGTCCAAACTCTCTTCTGTTTTAATTGGTGCCTTTGTTTTTTACAATACACATTTTACAACCTGACACATTTGGGATTTTTTCTTACATATTTTTATTCCAAATTTAAAATACAAAGAGCATTTTCCATAACCTGTAAAACAGATTTCTGTGGGAAACTACACATCTCAATGATACAAAGTTTGTTTTTCTTTTAAGTCTAAAATTCACCGTCTAACTTTCAAAGCCAACCTATTTGTTGTGATTTCTCCTGACTTCCTTCTATTTTCTTCTCATTTGAGAGAAAGCACTTGGTCTTCACTTCCCTTTTCCTCTTATCTCTTCCTCCCCACAAATTAAAAAAAAACTCCTTGTAATAATAATAATTGTTATAATTAAACAAAACCAATTCCCACATTGGCTGTCTGCAAGTAGGTGTCGCCTTCTGTGTCTTGTCTATCTTTTCTTTGTCCAGTGGTGGTCCTCTGGATTCGTGGTTGGTCATTTTACTGACTAGAGTTCTTAAGTGTGTCAAAGCTGTTTCTTTTCAAGATAGTTATTATTCGTACAAATTGTCCTTAGTTCCGCTCACATTACTATGCATACTACATACAAGTCTTCCCATGTTTCTCTGAAATAACCCCTTTCATCATTTCTCAGGACATAATAATGTTCTATTACATTCGTAGATCATAATTTGATGACCAATCCCAAATTACTAGGTAGCCACTCAGTTTCCAATTCTTTGCCGCTACAAAAAGAGCTGGTATAAGGACTCTGGTACAGATGGATCCTTTTCTTTTCTTTTCTTTCCTCTTCCTAGCAGTGGTGCTATTGGGTCAAAAGGTAGGGATAGTTTAGTAACTTTTTACGTATTAGCTCCAAACTGACTCCTAGAATGGCTAACCCAATTCACAGCTCCATCATTATGTCCATAACCATAATGTACACAATGGCAGATTACTGCGCCTGTTTCCCCACAGCTATTCCAGCATCTGTCATCTACTTTTTGTCATGTTAGCCAATCTGATAAGTATGAGGTGGAAACTTGGAGTTGCTTTAATTTTCATTTCTCTAGTTATTAGTAATTTGGAGGCTTTTTATATGACATACATTTATTTACAGATATATTCCCTTCAGTTCTTACCCAGAGAGCCATCCCTTATAAGAAAAGTTTAAAAAGAAGGTGGAAAAAAATTGCTCAGCAAAACTAACCAACGTATCGACTTTCTCTGTCAGTCTATACAGTATTCCACACCCACAGTCCCCCACCTCTGCACAGAAGGGAGAAAGATCCATTTTCCTCAACTCTTCTTGGGGCCATACTTGGTCCTCATGACTACACAGTGTTTGTTTCGCCCTTTCTTCCTCCCCAGCCTTTTCTGAAGTCACCATCTCTGACGGCCTAATGAGTAGTCCCAGGATAGTCATGTGCCAGTTTCTTTAGTCATTGTCCAATCGATAGGCATCTACTTTGACAAATTTTCTTAACAATTTTTTAGAAAAATAATGTTTATTTATTTATTATTTTATTTATTTTAATGCATTTATTGTAACTTTTCTACATTACTCTCATTCCTCAGGACCACCTACCCCTAATAGAGCCCTTTCTCATAACAGGTAAAGCAGACTGACCACCACACTGACCATGTTCAACAGTGTGAGCTTTATTCTGCCCATTCTCCACCTTTCCACCAAGGAGAAAGAAGTGAGGAGTATTCTACAAAGACAGGATCATAAGACCAAAGATTTAGCTCTTGATTGGTCATGTGGTACAATCTACCCATTTCACAGATGAGTTAACTGAAGCCCATAGAGTACAGATCAGTCTGAATCCTGCTGTCTTGTAATTCAACACTGCCCCCAATCTTTGTAAAGATAATTGGTGTCCATCCTGAATTGGCAAAACATTGATTTTAGGACCCAGCATGGTTCTGGTATTAAGTTTCTATGCTTCATAATGGGTTCAAAAAACCACCCATCAGCTAGACGTAACACTCCATGGGAGGGATGTGGCATCTGGAGGGAGCAAGCGTGGGTTCAGATCCTAGCTCTACCATTTTCTATGTGTGGGACTTGGACAAGTCCCTTCACCCCTTTGGCCTCAGTTTCCTCAGCCAAACAGTGAGGGAGTAGGGTTAGATGTCTGCTAAGATCCCCTCCAACTTTAGTTCTCTGACCCTATGAACTCTAAACTCAATCTATTATTTATGACCCAAAAGGCCTTAGGGATCTTCTGGAAGTTTTTTTCTTGGTATGTGGCTTGGGGTTGACCATACATCTTTATATCTACATATTCAAGTTATAAATGTTTAAGTTATACATAGATAGCTGCAGTCACATGCCAATCATTTTCCAGGCATGCTCTCTCTAGTAAGCAGGGCCTCCATTCGGGATAACAGAGTCTTATGACCAGAGCTGAGATGGAGTGAGCAGGAGCCAGAATGCCTTTGTTTCCCTCCCCCAGATTTCCCAGCAAACTCACATGCGCCCCTGGTCAAGAGTGGTTGGGAAACCTCAGATGAGTGCCTCACTTCCCTTTGCTCCAGTCCCAGCCTGGCACTGCCCGAGGTTGGCTGGGCCTCCCCTCTCCAGGCTCTACTTTCCCTCTGCACTGACAAAGGTGATTGAGAAGCTTGGCCTCTCTCCTGCCTTCCAGATTGCTCCGGGGCTGGCTGGCTCCTGGGCTCCTCCAATGGAAGGATTCCAAGCAACATCTCCAGCTGTAGTTGGGACCATCCCAGCAGCCCTCTCTTACCAGCACCCTCATTTTCTTTTCTTCATGCCTGGTCTTGTCCCTGTCCCTGCCTCTAGGATCACCTGGCCTGGATCCACCTCCGAAGGGTTGTACATGGTCCCCTGTGGCCCACTTGTCCGTCATACCTCCTGTGGACCCCTCCTCCTCCAATCCAAACTTCTCATTCAATTCCACCTTCAAGGGTGCCTGATTTCTAGGTGTGGGTGTTGCTCCTGGGCTGAGGGCAGTCCCTTGAACTTTGGCTTTCAGTCTATATGGCTTTGTTAAAGGCAAGGCAGTCATGAGTCTCTCTACACTTGGTCAGGCTGGTCCTCCCACGATGAGTGCCAGGTTGTCTCTGAGCCACGCACTCAAAGCCTTTCCAAGTCAAAGGCAGCTGTGAGAGCAGTACTTCACAAGCATCTTCTTAGTGAGTAGGCCCTGGAGGAAGGCCTCCTTGGAGGTTCTGATGCATAGTAGGCCCTTAATAAGCACTTTATGAATTGAGTGAAACCTCCGTACCCCTACTCCCCAGGACTATGGAAGGAAAAGGGCTAGGAAGCAAAGAGGTTTGTTGTTAACTCTGAACCAGCTAAATAGGAGTCAATGTATCAAACCAATTTTCAGGAAAAGATCTAGGGAACTGAATGGACCACAAGATCAATGAGTGTCAATTGTGACCTACAGCAGCCTACAAAACTGAGCCCATCTAGAGGCAGAGCATCCAGGGTCCAGAAGATGGCCCTACTATGCTCTGATCTGGTCCAGGAGGTAGTGGCCCTATTATGTATGCTCTGACCAGGTTGTATTCCTGTTGGTTTGGGGAGCTCCATTTTGTTCAGGACGTTGAGAATATAGAATGTAAAAAGGAGGGGCAAGGAGGGACATGAAAAGCTTTCAGTTCATTGCAGAGGAGGACTAGCTGAAGGAGCTGGGGTTGTTTATCCTGTAGAAGACAAGACTGAAGGAGGGTATGGTCCTTTCTCCAGGTATTTGGAGGTCTGTCATTGGGGGAGGGGTCGGGTTTGTTCTGCTTGATCCAAAGGGCAGTGGGGGAAGTGGGAGAAGGGCAGGCTTCGGCTTCTCCCCCAGATCATCCCTCCCCCAGCTCCCTCCTCCCCCCAGTTCTCTCTACCGCCAGCCTCTCCATCTCTCAGATCTTCTCCTGCCCAGGGTGGCTCCTCCCCTCCCTGGGGCTGGGCCCCTTCTCAATTGGGTGGAAAGGCTTCCACAGACATCCTTTGGTTCTGTCTGCAGCACTGGACCAGGCAGACCACCTTGGCCACTTTCCCTCCCCACCTCATGAGCTGCAGCCCCAATGTCAAGGCTCCTGTGTGGTGATGTCCTTGTTCTCAGGGCTCAGTCAGGCCCTGGTTCATCCCTGGGCACAGGCAGCATGTGTCTCTGCATGCAGGAGGTGGGATTTCACATTCCTAGGTGCCTGGTCCCATGCCGGATTCCCTTGGCCCACGCTGCCTGCTCTCCAGTCACTTGGTCAAAGGGGAAATACCCTGCTGAGTGTGTCTCAGAAGTGCTCCCCTACAACCAGTTTCAAAACTTTTCCAAAAGTCTTTCCTCCACGCTGGTGTCAGACCTAAAATTCTGATCTGCCTGGAGATATGGACAAGGCACTGTTTCAAACTTTCTCTGGGGCCTGAGGAAAAGTAGGGAGTCTGGAGTCACAAGGGAGGAGTTCAGATCCTCCTCTGAGGTTTACTATCTGAGTGTGCTCTGGCCTCAATTCTTCTGTAAAATGGGTGCGGTGAGCCTGGAAAGACTAGCCTTGCCTTGAGTGTGTTGAGACTCAGAAGAGAAGCGTGAACGTTAGCTACTAGACTCCTTTTGTCCTGGCTCTTGACAAGAATGGGCATTTAGGGATGGTCAGGCACAAGCTGGAAGTAGCCATCCTACCTTCCAGCCCTTCCTCTGCTCAAGGGGGCACTAAGCAGCCCTAAGCAGTAGTGGAGAGAGTGCTGAACTTGGAGTCAGGAACATGAGTTCCAATCAAGCCACAGAGACTTAACTAGCCAAGTGACTCTGGGCAAGTCATTTCCCCTTTGTCTGCTCCAGTTTCCTTGACTGTAGAACTGGGATCATAATAGCACCTACCTCCCAGGATTGTTGTGAGCACCTAAGCAGATAATATTTGTAAAGTGCTTAGCAATTCCTAGCACACAGTTCCTGACAATGAGATTCGTCCAATATGGAATAGCCTGCCTGAGAAGTGATGAGCCACCCTTCCTTGGAGGGATCCAAGCAGAGCCTGAAGGAATGACTGTGTGTGTTTGCCCTTCATTGCCAAAGAAGAAAGACCACGCCATCAGAGAAATAATGACATGACTTGCACTTGACTTTGTTTTGATGGAGGGAGGGCTGTGCAGGTCACCAGTCTCACTTCTCCTCCAGAGCCATCTGAATCCAGTGACCAGATATTCATCAGAATGACTGGAGATGACCCAGGATGAGGCAGTTGGGGTTAAGTGACTTGCCCAAGGTCACCCAGCCAGTGAGTGTCAAGTGTCTGAGGTGAGATTTGAACTCAGGTCCTCCTGACCTTTGCACTGGTGCTCTATCCACTGCACCACCTAGCCTCCCTGGAGAAAAGACTATAGTCAGATAATATGGGATACCCTTTGGTGTATGGGTTGGATGAGATGGTCACTGGACTCTCTCCCAGCTCTGAATTCTAAGTTTCTGTGAATCTGAAAGGACAGTGTCTCAGAATCTCAGCATCTCAGAGAGGGGAGGAACTTCAGGGATCCCCTAGTGAGTCCGTGCCTGAACAACACTCGTTTACAATGTCCTTGTTGTACAAGTGGAAAGGAAGAGGTCACACAAGGAGTTGGTGGACCTCCAGCATAGGCTTGCAAGCCTCCGGTGAGGGACAGCTCACTATCTGTTTAGGCAAGTTTTGCTTTAGCTGCTATCGCTGTTTTCATGCCTCCAGATCACCATGCCTGGGGACCTGCTGTGTGCAGCCAGGGAAGCAGCAGTTCCAACGAGTCACAGCATTCCTATAGTTTCAGTTCCTGGCTGGATAAGCTACCCCTCGGCCAATCACAGCTTGAATCCTCTGTCCTATCCGACTCGTTGCCGATGGACTCACCCAGCCACAAAGAGAGGACTGGGTGAGATGCACTAAGTAGTCACTGAGGTCCCTTCTGACCTTCAGATACTTCGATTTGGTGGTTGTGTGGTCAGGAAATGGACACTGAAGTGTCACTGCTCCCGCTCTGTTCCCTTGACCTGAAGTCCAGGGAGTAACAGTTTTCCTATGCCAAGCTTGGCTCTAGGTGGGCAGAGGGGGGAGATGAAGGTGCAGGAGTGATGTCCTGTCTCACATTTGCATGGGTCTGATGATCAGTATTCCTAGGGAAATGACCATGTCATCTGTTCCCCTGGTCATTCCCAAGCCTGGCTGGGATGCAGTCAAGATTTGTCTTGACTTAAGAGGCTAAGGGTGGTGATAATGATTCCACCCTTTCCCATCATCCTTCTCTCCTCCTGTGGACTTCAGGTAGGCAGCATTCTCATTCCCTTATACCTACTGCCCCAGCCAAGTGACCAGTGGAAGCATCAATGTGCCCCCTCCCCTGACAGCATCACATAGAACAGCCTTGAGCAAAGGGGTATAACTCTAGGCTGGGATTGGGAAGAAGGGGAGGAGGGGGTGGAAGCAGCCCTGGATTAGGGTGAGATAACTAGACTTAAAGCTTTAAAGCCCTTCTCACTCCACTACGGACTAGCTTTCCAGACTGATTTCATAAATAACTCATGGGAACTGGAAGGGGACTTCATAGTCACCTATTGGAAGCCTCTCTCTCATTTTACAGATAGGAAAACTAAGTCTAAAATTGGTTAAGTGACTGGACCACGGTGACACAAAGAGTAAGTGGTGGAGCTGGGATTCGAATCCAGGGCATGTGCCTTCACATCTAGAGAAGCAATCCCAATTCACTTCCCCATTCATGGAAAGGGATGAGTTAGTGAAGACAATTATTGCTTCAATTCTTCAGCATGGGCCCCATTTAGATGGGATTCCAGGATCCTTCTTATTTTCTTTGCTTTCAATATAAAGGTAAGATGTTAAAGAGAGAGTTATTCCCAAGATCATCAAGTTGAGGCAACTGGCTCTGGGGCAGAGGGAACATTGGAGGGGGACCAAGAAGATTCTTTTAAATTATTCAGTGACTGACTTTCCTACCAGGACTCAGTGCTCATTCATTGCTCTAAGCATGTAGTCTCCTGAAAACAACCATCAAAAAGCTCCAATTTCACAAGAGATTTACCTCACAGCACCCCTGGAAGGTGAGAGGACCTATCTGGGTCCTTTACAGATGAGGGAACTAAGCCCTAGAGCAGGGAAGCCACCTGCCCAGAGCCACACAGTGACTTCATCCTTTGAGCCAGGATCCCAGCACAGAAGTTTGCACCTTTGGAACTCTAAACCTTCCTCAGTCTGTGTTAAGATAGTTGGGTCCTGGGCACATCACTGAGCCAGGGCAAGGTTTGACTGACTAAGCCAGCCATTGGGAAGGCATGAGTTTATGACTTCCTCCATCCCCATGCCTCTGTCATACCATCATTCTCCCTTGCTTCAATTCAGTCAAGAGAACGTAGAAGTACAAGGGAGACTGATTGGCCATGTGGAGGTGAGGAAGAATGAACCCGGGACACTGTAGTAGGCTTGGCATTACACTTGGCTCATGGAAGATACTGAATAAATGACTGAGTTTATTTCACTCAGAAAGATGTGATCTCTCTCCTTGAGAGAAATAGGAAAGAATAGAAAATGGGAGGTGAAGGCAACGGGATAGATAATGAGGTCAGTTTTAGACATGTAGAGCTTGAGGTGTTCCTGGGGCATCTTGTTTGAAATGTCCAAGGGGTAATTGGTGATGTGGAGCTCCCTCCTCCAAGAGGGGGAGTTTGGGATATAGAGACCCAGGAGTCACCTGGATAGAGATGACAGACCCATGGTTGCTGCAGATGCTTGAGCTCCAGAAAAATGTTAGGATAGTAATTCAGTTTAGTGATTCTCAAACTGTGGCCTCAAACTGTGGCCCTGGGTGGTCCCTGGGACCCTTTCAGGGAGTCTGGAAGGTCAAAATTCTTTTCATGATAATGCTAAGATATTTTCATTTATAGTATGATAAATATATCAATAAATACTACTCACATAAATAAAAGCTATTTGGAGGGGGGACCTTCAATAATTTTTAAGAACGTAAAGAAGTCCTGAGACCAAAATGTTAGAAAACGCCTGCCTTTATCTAAAGTCCTTGGTGGCTCTGGCTGAGATATCCATACCAATCTCAAACTGTGTCCTGCATAAAATCCTTTTCCTCCCTCCCAGCAAGCTAACCACCTTCTTGGAGGAAACTGCATTCAGGGACAAGCTCTCTCTTCCCTTTCTATAGATTTGAGGCAGTGACCAGACAATGTCAAGTTTGAGGCCCCTTGTTTGAACCCATAGGAGCAGCCTCATCTATCACTGTCTTTCTATTAGAATTAGGGTGATGCTCATGAGAAAGAAGGAAGAAGTCTTCGAATACTGTAGAAAATGTCTAGAGTTCATTTGCGACCTTGAGACCCAGTCCTCTCATCTGAATCCCAGAGAAGGAAGTAACTTGTCCAGGGTCACAAAGCATTCAATTCCAGTGATTCTGATTTTCAGATTTTTGTAATAATATGATCTCCAACCTTCCCTCTTCCCCTGGACCAACCCAGGTTTGTGATTTGGAACAGAACACAGTACTGCATGAGGTCTGATTAGGCAGAGAGCAGCAGAGCTAGATCCAGAGACCAGGAGTCACTGTGTAGAGATGCCATTTAAACCCAAGGGGACTACAGACACAGATGGTGCACACCTCCTTCTGCTCTGCGTGGGTCTCTGAGTGCAGCCTGAGACACCAGGGGTGGGTTAGGCCTCCATAAAAGTATGAGTAGGGGAAGGAGCCCTAAACTATGAATCAGGGAATCATGGAGAGAGGACACAGAGAGCTCGTGTGGCTTAGGGCCCAATCACATGTCTGGCTCAATTCCACTCACACCACCCAAAGGAGGTGATAAATTATAAACGAAGTGAGAGGTGCAAACATGCTCTGTGATATCTGGAGGACAGTTGCTATAGAGATCCAAGGTAAAGTTGTGGAAACAGGAGCTCTCCCTCTGTGCCACCCACCTTGTCAGTCACACTCAGAATTCAAGGAGATGTTTTTCAGGTGGTTCAGATGCAAAGAACTTTTCACTGAAGCCCCTTTACTCACTGACCATACCCCCCGTTCCTGTTTTCCAAACCAGTGATCAGCAGGGTCCATTGGAAGTCAACAAAGGACTCACAATACAAGCCCACCGAGGTATCAGCATCCCAGACTCCCAGGACCCCAGAGGGGGCTCAGGACAGCCATGCAGTGTTCCAACCTGTGTGAGGAATCAGCCCCAGTAACAACTCTGTCAATGGTCCTCCAGGAGGACAGAGGGACACAGGCAGCCAGGTCACCAGTCTGAGAGGGCAACACATGCTTTCAGGGTGGCAGGGTAGATTTTGGCAAGATGGCTGCCAAAATGATCCAATAGGCCTGCTCCCTGCTGATCTGGCATGATACACAAATACACAGAGTCTCTGCTGATCTCATGGTTGGCACTAGGCATTGCCCTACAGGGTGCCCAGAACTCTGTTTATTGATTGGTTGACTGGTTGATTGACTGGGTTCCTTTCTGCTTCCATCATCTTTCCTCCTCTGGAAAATTCAGCTGAGGTTCCACTTCTCTACCCCTATAAGAAGTGGGGCTATACTTCTCACTTTGACTCCAAAGGCTTAATCTTTGACTCTTTAATTGAGGTAAGCAGGTTCTTTCACATTCAGTACCAGACAGTGGAATACTCTTAGCTACTTATCCCATAAGGAGATGAATTTAATTTTCTCAGGACCTTAGTTACATGTGACTTTCTCCACAAAAGGAGCCTCTTTGCTCCGGTAGCCAAAGTATTTTAGAACATAGAACAGCCAACTGGCCAAATAGAGTCCCCAAACATTTCATCTATCTTGTAACCTCCCTGTGTATGAAGTTAAGACTCAGTCCACTGCCCCAGACTTTGATCTGACTTGGGGTTAGAAATCTACAAATGAACTAAATGAACACCATGGCTATTGAAAACAAAAAGGGAATCGATATCCTATTTCAAGAAATCTTAAAAGAAAACTCCCTAGATCTCTTAGCACCAGAGGCCAAAGTATCCACTGGCATCCTCCTGAAAGAAAACCCCAAATGAAGACTTCCTAGGATATTATAGTCCCAACCCACAGCTTTTTGGGTCAGAAAAAACGCTACAAGCAGCCAAAAAGAAAGAATCTAACTATCCAGAAAACAACAGTCTGGGGCCGGATCACACTGCATTTAGCAGCTACATTACAAAGGAGCAGAGAGCTTGGAATATGATATTCCAGAAGGCAAAGAATATGAGATGGCAACCAAAAATAATTTACCTGGGAAAGCTGAGTATAATGCTGCGGGCTACGTCTAAGTGTTTCTAATGAAAAAATCAGAGATGTAGAAGCTTTGAAAGTCAGACGCAGGAGTGAAAAGAGGCATAAAAATGTGAATGAGGGATGATAAAGAACTAAACAAGGACAAATTGCTTACATTCCAATGTAGAGAGATGATGCATGTGTCCCTCCTGAAGTCTGCCATCATCAGGGTTCACAGAGGGAATCCCAATGGACAAGGTTTTTTTGTGTCTTGATCTTAAGAAAAGAATGGAAAGAGAGGGAAAAGGAATGAAGTGGGGTGAAGGAAAGAAGGTTAGGGAAACATCTCACATAATGAGGGTGAACAAGGAGACATCTACACAAACAAGGAGGAGGGGAGGGAGAAGAGGCTGACGTTCGAGTCTCAATCTCATCTAAGCCGGTCAAAAGAAAGAATAAAATACACACACAGGGTTGAGCACAGAAATACATTTCACTCAATAGAGAAAGAAGAGAGAAAGGGGACAAGGAGGGAAAGGGAATTAGAGGAAGGATAGATTAAGGGAGAGATTCGTCCCAAGCAAAACAAACTCTAGGGATGTACAGAAACATTTGTAGCTTTTTTTGAGGTGCTGACGAATGAGAAACTGGTCAAAACTGAGGACGGATGTCCAAGTTAGGGCATGTAAATGTGATGGAAAGCTGACAGACTGAACTATTAACAGTAGAATGATCAACCAGAATTCCAGGGGACTCATGATGAAGCATCATTCCTCCTCCTCTTCCCTCCCTCCCCTACCCGGACAGAGAGATGAAGGACTCAGAATGAAGAATGAAACACATTTTTTTTGGACCAGGCCATTGCGCAAGTTTGTTTTAATAGACAACATGTATGTGATGGGTTTTCTTTCTCTTGAGTTCTCAATGAGGAGGGGCACAGGGAAAGGTGGTCCTAGACTGATTAAAGTAAAATATTTTTTAAAATAAACAATTTACTTCTGACAGACTTTTAGGTTTCATCTACATTGTTGCCATTTTCCTGTCACTTTCTTCAGTCTAGACTGGCAAACTCCAATCCCCAGACCCAACATGTAAAACCACATTGCACTCTGGGGCCATACCAAAAAACAGGCAGCAAGATGGATTTGACTCATGAACTGAGGTTTACTCCTAGTGCAGATAATCAACAAAATAATATATCAAGCCTCGATTTGGAGCATTTGCCAATTTCTGAGGTATAAATGCTGACACTGAAAATTTCAAAATTAGCTCTCATAGGGAACTCGGCTCTGTCCCTGGACTCTGACCTTCCCAGCTCTGCAGGCTGTGATTCTCTGAATGCAAGTTATGAAGGAATTTTTCTTTTTTTGGTTATCATATCACACTACTGACTCATGAGAAACTTGTGGTCCACTAAAAACCCTCACTTTTTTCAGATGGATAACTATCTAGCCTACATTTATACCTATTACGGTACTTTTGCTTGGTTAGGTCCATGACCTAAACTATTAAGATCTTTTCAGATCCTAACTCTGCCATCCCAGGGTGAACTCTGTCTCTCTCAGTGCAGTATCATCTGCAGATCTGATGAGCCTGCCATCCATGCCTTCATCCAAATCATGGATCACGATGTTCAGTAGCACAGTGGGAAGCACAGATCCCTAGGGCACTCCACTAGAGACCTCCTGCCACATTGAAATCAAGCCTTCAGACTCCCTTAGGTCAAGCCATCTAACCAGGTCCTGAATCTACCCATTGTACAATTTTTTCTGGAGCCTGGCTCTTCATCTTGTCTCTGAAAATAATGAGAGACTTTGACAAATACTTTCATCACCCCTAGGTCAACTCTGTCTATGGTAACCCTCTGACGTACTACCTTAGGTCCCATTCTTGAAGGAAATGAGCCTAGACTAGCAGGACTTCTTTTTTCATAGCCAATTTATTATAAACAGCATTATTACTATAAGCATCAGCAGAGTCAATTAGAACTATTTGCAATAAAATAAATTGCAGTATAGGAAATATCCCAATTTTCCAGTCACTCCAAATCTCCATTAAGGTTCTTTCTGTTCACTCACTCCTTTCCCTCCTACTGCGTTGTTGTGTTCGTCCTTCGTTGCCGAAGAAGATCGTGCCACCAGAGATATGATGCCATGACTTGCGCTGGACTTTGTTTTGAGTGAGGGAGGGCTGTGCAAGGTCACCAGCCTCACTTCTGCTCCAGAGCCATCTGTATTCACTGAATGGATGTTCTACTGCGTGTTGCAATAATGATGATCACATGAAGAAATCAAAGCTATACTCATATGACAACGTGCTCTACATCACTATTGTTTAGAGAAATGCAAATTAAAACAACCCTGAGGTACCACATCATACCTATCAGATTGGCTAATGTGACAAAAAAAGAAAAATGATAAATGCTGGAGACAGTGTGTGAAACTTGGGTATGATATTTAGCAGTTGATGACCTTGATGACCTTGGAGACAATAATTGGAATGTTAAGAGTTGAGAAACTGAGAAAGAAATGAGCGTAGATACCAGTGCTAATGGTAATCTATTGTATCAGTGAATGGTCTCCTATCACTCACAGAGAGACTCCCCTCCGGTCCTGGGGCCCCAGCTGCTCTTATGACGCCCTTTTGGAAGCAGCCCTTGAGTTTCATCAGTTGTCCTATGTGACTCAGAGTGTGAGAAAAGATTGTCCAATATGCTTGTAGAGTCTGAGTCTGATAGATGGGATATTGAAGGGACCCCAAGTCCTGGTCTTAATTACCTAATACAAAGTGTATTGGGAAGAACCAAGGTTTGTAAGCACCTCTTTGCCTTTATTGTAGAAAGCTACAGCTCTTTTGGTTCCAATAGCCCAGGACAGTGAAGCTTGTTAGCAGTCAGGGGAACCCAGAGCAACATGCTGGTCTGTGGGGTCATTCATCTCTCATAACCACTCTGGAGTCCCCGATCCTAGACAACTGTTCCCCTTGGACAGGCCAACAAGTGGCTGCTGAGGCACAGCAGAGGTGCCTAGGAGAGTTGGCATGATAGCTAGTGGAGAGCAGGGATTCAACCCCAGCAGAGACAGAGAGTAACTGCAAAGAGAGACTCATAGCATTGGAAGTGTGAGCTGTCATAGAGCTGTGGGATCCTGTCAAGTCCCTTCCCCTTGGTGTCCCCAGGCAACTCCAGAATAATTCTAGCAACAACAATTATCTTATAAAAACATTTTTACAAATTACAGTGTTAAAATTACAAATTTACAGATTACAAAAGTACAAAATAGTTTGTAAAATAAGCTCTGTAAGGTTTTCAAAGACCTTTAGGTATATTATCATCTCATCTGTTCCTTAAAACAGCTCTGAAAGGTTGGTGCTATTATCATCCCCATTTTACTAATGAGGGAACTGAGGCAAAGAGTAGTTAAGTGATTTGCCTGGGATCATGGAATAAGTCTGTGGCAGGATCTGAATTCTGATCTGTGTCTGAATCCAGTACTTAATGAGTCCATTAAGCCACTTTTAGCAGACTTTAAGACTATGAATTACAGGAAAGGTGCTGATGTGTATTGATAGAGGAAGTTTCTTACCTAGGAGTTCCCTATACCAATGAAATCACAGATCCAATCCCTATACAATTTTTAATTAATTTTTTTAATTTAAATTTTTTTATTTTTAAAAATTTTAGAGATCTTATATTTTCAAAATGTCATTTATTTCATCTTTACCTCCTCTTTTCATTTTTTTTTGCACTTTTTATGATGCCATCAGCGATGTTAGACTCGAATAGAAGCAGATCCTTGTGTCTCCAAAATCTCAATAACTCAATAACTTGGTCCATAAAAGAACATGCAATGGACTGGAAGGCCATCCTCAATGTGCCTGTGCCAGGACTAGTCACCCTTCTCTGTGCTTTCCAACCAAACTGAACTCCTCTCCATTCTCTCTCCTTATCCATCCCTGTCCCTCTTTTTCTCCAACTCCATACATCACACAGGCAGGCCTGGAACCCCATAAGAAGACCCCAGAATCACAAACTATCCAGTTTGGAAGGGACAAATCCAACCCCTACCTGAAACACAAGCCTTTCTACAACATACCAGGGACAGCTGGGCAGAGCAGTGGGTAGCATGCCTGAAGTCAAAAAGTCCTGAGTTCAAATCCAGCCTCAGACACTTACTGGCTGTGTGACCCTGGGCAAGTCACTTAATCCTATTTGCCTCAGTTTCCTCATCTGTAAAATGAGCTGGAGAAGGAAGTGGCAAACACTCTAGTATCTTTGCTGAGAAAACCCCAAGTGGGATCACAGAGTCAGTTGTGACTGAAAATGACTGATTACAACAGTATCCCTGCCATGTACTCATCCAGCCTTTACTAATAGCCCCCAGATCAGGGCTCTTCCCTTCCCCCTGGGGAATCTTCTCATTACTGAGAAGCATCCAGCCTAAACCAGCCTCTTGGCAGCTTCCCCCTTTGCTCCTGCCTCTGACCTCTGGGACCCAATAGAATACAATCCATTCCTTCCTTCAAATACTGCACAGCAGCATTTGGGTGCCCCCACTCAGTCCTCCCTTCTCCGTGCTAAATGGGCTCGATTCCTTTAAACACATCCTCCTATGACACTCTCTCCAGAACTCTCCTCACCGCCTCCTCTAGACACTCTCCAGCTTCTCAAGGTCTACCCTAAAAAGTGGTACTCAGTTGGAACATGAGCACCAGAAGTATTTCCAGATGAAGGCTGGCACAGTTCTTTCCATCCTCAATCTCATTCATCCCTGTCAACCCCAGGAGACATCATCATCATCCCCTTTTTATAGATGAGGAAACAGTGATCTGCCAGGGGATCAGGGGCAGTTGAGCCTAGAGTCCAGGGTCTTGGAGGCTCCAGTACTTTTTCTATCTGCTCTTTGTATGGAAAAAAGACAGACCAGACATAATGGGTGCCAGTTACCATAGCAACCACAGCCGTGACATCACAGAGAGCATCCCACCTGGACAGCTTGGTTGAGTCAGCTACGGTTTCTTTAGGTTCAAAAGCCCCAGTAGCAGTTGAGACATGACCTTATGATGGCACCACAATGAGACTTGTCTTTTCGTGCTTGGAGAAACAAGGTGGGCACCTTCTCTCTTCTCTGACTCACTTCCCCTTGGCCTTTTGGGAGCTCGGAGTCTGGGCAGGGTGAAGGCCCCTGAAGGCTGGGAGGCCAGCCCAGCCCAGCCTGGCCCAGAGTCTACATTGTGGACTCTTTATTTTCTAGCCTTGTGTTTCATCCTGGGTAAGAACAAGGGGTAGGAACAGATCACAGGGCCGAGGATGTGGAGCTGGAAGAGACCTTCCTCAGTAGTCACATTGCTCAGACCTCGGGCGCAAAGCTCAGACAGGCTACGTGATTTGCGTGAGGCAACATTTGGATTTCCTTTCTTTTAGTTTTATTTTTCATTTTTAACACAGTTTATAACACATAAAACAATTCAAACTTTTGGTCAGGTGATACTTCTTTTTAAAGCATTTACAATATGGACCACAAAAGAATTTTTTTTAAACATTAACCAGCTGAGAGACACAAATAATATTTATGTTGCTAACTTCACAAGCTCTTGACCTAATTGTCTCCACAGTATTACTAAGAATTAAAGGACCCTAACTTAATATTGTTGGTCTAAACTCCTGTGCCTAATAGCTTAATTTTAGACAACAATGGATGTTCCCCTACCAATAATCCATAATTGAATAGATCTGGTATTAAGCTTACAAACCTTTTGACTATAGGAAATTGCCACCAAGGGTGGGGACATTGCAGGGAAACAATATCTCCCCAACTTCATGTCTGTTCCAGGCAGGATTAGAATGTCCATTTGCATTCAGTCAGGCTTAAAGTCTGCCAGGTGTCAGTGGGGAAACTGAGTCAGGAGAATCTTACCTCAGCCCAGGCTGAACAGCCACTCTCCCTCCCTTCCCATGAGATCACCTTTTGCACTTCATACCAGCATCTCACAGGCTTACTGGCATCATGGATTGGAGGCTCAGATCCCCTTTCTTGCTATCCATACCTGGAGTTAGACTCAGAAGAACAGTCACTTAATAGTCCCATAGCATCTAAAAATAGCAAGTTCCAATAACCGGGTTTCCAATACGATTATAATTTCACTTTGGCTGAGGAACATCTTTTGAGGCAAGTCTTAAGTGGCTTACATGCCTTTCTATACCTGTTCTAGTTCCTGATTAAATAGCAATCATAAAAACAAATTTACCATTAAAACCTTAACTTTTCCATCAATTCCAAATTTTACCCAAGGTTACCTTCCTCAGGAAATTTAGACTAAAATTCTTCTCCCCAAACTAAAGATGTCATTCAATTATTCTCAGTAATTAATTCAGTCAATTGTTTTAATATTAATTGCTTTTACCTCACTTTGTAACATCTCCAATTTTTCTCCCCATCTCTCCCCTCCCCCTGCTTCTTACTACCTTACATTCTGCTTACTCTTTCCCTCAATGTACCCTCCCTTCTGTCACACCCCACCCTTCCCTTATCCCCATCTTCTCTCTTTTATTGTAGGGCAAGATAAATTTCTATACCCCATTCCCTGTATTTCTTATTTCCCAATTAAATGCAATAAAAATTCTCAACATTCGTTGCTAATACTTTGAATTCCAACTTCTCTCCTTCCCCCCACCCCGCCTCCCCAGCCCCATTGAGACTAAATACAGACTAAATATGTGTTCTTTTGCAAAAAACTTCCATAATAATCCTGTTGTGTAATACTAATTAAATTGCCCTGTCCTACTCTATTCCCTCTTATTTCCCCTCCCAAATACCCTTGTCCCTTCTTGAAAGTGTTTATTTCTAGTAACTCCCTTCTCCCATTTGCCCTCCCTTCTATCATTCCCCTCACCCCACTTGTTGCCTCCTCCCCTACTTTCCTGTGGTGTGATATAAATTTTCATATCAAATTCAGTGAGCATGTTATTCCCTCCTTCAGCCACATATGGAGAGAGTAGCTTCACTTTTCCCCTCTCCCCTTCTCCCTTTTCTCCTCCATTGAACAAGATTTTCCTTATCTCTTTTATGAGTTATAGCCTGCCCCATTCCATTTTTCCCTTTCTCTTTCTGGTATTTTCCTCCCTCACCCCTTAATTTTTATTTTATTTTTTTCCCCTGTGGATATCATCTCATCTGATTCAACACACCCTGTACTCTCTATCTATATGTGTGTGTGTGTGTGTGTGTGTGTACAATCTCTCCATCTACCCAAACACTGAGAAAAGATTCAAGAGTTATAAATATTTTCTTTCCATGTAATAATGTAATCAGTTCAGCTTTAGAGAGTCTTTCATGATTTTTTTCCCTGTTTACCTTTTCACGCTTGTCTTGATTCTTGTATCATAAAGTCAAATTTTCTATATGGATCTGGTCTTTTCCTCAACATGAATGATTCAAAGTCGTCTATATCATTGAATGACCATTTCTTCCCCTGAAGTATTATACTCAGATTTGCTGGGTAGGTGATTTTTGGTTTCAATCCTAGTTCCTTTGACCTCTGGAATATCCCATTCCAAGCCCTTTGATCCCTTAATGTTGAAGCTGCCAGATCCTGTGTTATCCTGATTGTATTTCCACAATACTCAAATTGTTCCTTTCTAGCTACTTGCAGTATTTTCTCCTTGATCTGGGAACTCTGAAATTTGGCCACAATATTCCTAGGAGTTTCTCTGTTTGGGTTTCTTTCAGGAAGTGATTGGTGGATTCTTTCAATATTTATTTTGCCTTCTGGTTCTAGAATATCAGAGCAGTTTTCATGGTAGATAATGGAAGATAATGTCTAGGCTCTCTTTTGATCATGGCTTTCAGGTAGTCCCATAATTTTTAAATTGTTTCTCCTGGATCTATTTTCCAAGTCAGTTGTTTTTCCAGTGAGATGTTTCATATTATCTTCTATTTTTTCAAACTTTTGGTTTTGTTTACTAACTGCTTGGTTTATCTCATCGTCATTCATTTCCCCTGAACTCAATTCTCTTTTTCAATGAATTATTTTGTTCATTGAGCTTTTGAACCTTCTCCTCCATTTGCCTCATTCTGCGTTTTAAAGCCTCCTTCTCCTCGTTGGCTTTTTGGACTTCTTTTTCCAATTGAGTTAGCCTCTTTTTAAAGCTGTTATTTTCCTCAGCATTTTTTTGGTTCTCCTTTAGTAAGCTGCTAACTTGGTTTTTAAGCTCTTCTATTGCCTGAATCCAGTGTAAAGTTCCCTTTGGAAACCCTGGAGGCAGAGGATTTGACTTCTTCTGACAGTATGCCTTGTTCTTCCTCATCTGAAAGGAGGGGGGAGACACCTGTTTCCCAAGAAAGTAACCTTCTGTGGTCTTATTTTTTCCCCTTTTTTGGGCATTTTTCCAGCCCATTACTTGACTTCTGAGTTTCCTCTCCATAACCACCTAGCCTCTAGTTCTGCCAAGCCAGCACTGGGGCTGAGATTCCAATGAGCTGCTCTAAACCCTTAGGGGCTTTAGGCAGGGGCAGAGCCACTATTCAGTGTGAGATTAAGATCAGCTGCTCAGGTGGGGCCAGGACTACCACACAGGGCTCAGTTCCCTCAGGGGGTTTACCATGAGACCTTCAACAATGGATGTCCCATCCGCTGCTGCCTCCACTGCTGCTACCTGAGGAGGCCCAAGTTATGGGGACACCATGTTCCCTTCTCAGTCAGCCAAAAAGACCCTCTCATTGACCTTTGGTGCCTGTGGGTTGAGGTATCTGCACTGCCACTGGAGATTCTGTCCCCAAAGCCTGCTCAGATCTGCTCCTCTTGGTGCCACATGGCCAAGACTGGGCTGGGCTCAGCTCCACTTCTGGTGTGACAGATCTTTTCCATCGGTCTTTCAGGTTACTCTGGGCTAGAAATCTCCTCCACTCTGTTGTTCTGTGGCTTCTGCTGTGCTAGAATTTGTTGAGAGTTCTTCTTTACAGGTATTTTATGGGCTGTGGGGTAAGAACTAATGTATGTGCATCTTTCTATTCCATCATCTTGACTCCACCCCTGGCCACATTTGGATTTCCACCCCATCCTCTCACTCCAAATCCTATTCCCTGAATAAATCACAAGGATAGACATTAGGTTTCAGAACCACTAACCTTTCTCCAAGCAGACCTCCTCAGAGACCATATGGGCACAGTTTTAAGCAGCAACTCACAGGGCACAATGCCTTCCATAATGCCCTAGGAATCCCACAGAGGGCAAGAGTGGATGTAAAGAGATGGCAATGGGATTTTAGCTAGACAATCTAAAAGGAGCTACTCCTTTGAGCCTCAGTGTCCTCGTGCAAAAAGAGGACATTAACACATGTAATTTCCCTGACTGCTAGGATTTGGCTTTAAAGTCAGTTCCCATAGAAATGTGATTTGTTGTCATTTTTATTTTGAACTTATACTTCCCTTCACTGAAAGCAAAGTGCTCCAAAACAACCATCACTTTGTAAAAAGTTTGTTGAATGAATAAATTTCAGAAGTGGTCTAAGGAGGAAGTTTGGTACAGTGGTGTAGACAAAAAGTCTTGGAAGCAGAGCATCAGGATTGGACCCCTGGTTCTGTCCTTTTCATTTGTGAGAGGCAGTGTGACAGAATGGATCAAGTCTTGCACCTGACATTGGGAAGAGCTAGGTTTGAATTCTGCCTCAGAAATGTACTTTCTGTGTGAATCTGGTCACTTAGCCTCTCCCAGGTTCATTCTCCTTCTCTGTGAAGTCACGGGACAGTAACAACTGTTATTGAACAGAATGGTTCAAAAAAGAAATGAAATACCTAAAAGAAATAGGAACAAATTTAAGACTGAATCAGAGTTGTCAATGCAGAATTTAAAAATGAAAAGTGCAGAGTAGGAAAAAATTGAGAGAATCATACTAAAGGAGAAGCTGAGAGACAGCAAATAACATACTTAGAACATAAAAATACTGAAGTGGAGGAACATCTGTCAGAAGAAAAACAAAAGTCCCCAAAGTCAACAAATGTTTGGATTCTATACAACCTGAAATGACTGACCTTGAATGTAGGATGGACAGAGACAACTTAAGAATTATACGTCTCCCAGTAGACATGACAAATCAAAGAACTTGGACATCCTAATTTAGTAAATAATACAAGAAAATTATCCAGAATTTCCAAATTCAGATAAGGCATTGATTGAGAGAATCCACAGATTACCTCTAGAAAAATAAAAAATGTAGATTGTATCTCTTCAGGTATGTAGGGATGGAATTTGACAACTTCAATAACAAACAAATTTTGCCCCAAAACAGCAAAAAGATGGAAGGAAGGGTAATTCAACTGACACAGGATTATACTATATTCATGAGGAGTATTAGCAGAAAATGGAATAGTACATTCCAAAAAATAAAGGAGATGCAAGAAGAAAGAAGAAAAAGGCATATTCAGCAAACTTGAACCTAATTGTTGATGAGAAAAGAGGCATATTCAGTGAAAGAAAGGCCTTTGAGGGGACATTCCTAAAAAATTTCATGAGTATATTAATCTATTGCAAATAATTAAAATAATAGAGGCATAGGAAAAGGAAATAAATACAATCTTAATTGAAACTAATGGAACAAGCTCTTATATTTGTATTGTTTTCTTAAAAGAGAAAGATTGATCTATAAAGTCAAAGAAGATACTAAAAGAACCATCAAAGGATTGTTAAGAAAGCAGAAGGGACCAAAAATTTTAGGAGAACTTAAAGACTAAGATGAAATAAGAAACAGTAGATCATTGTACACAGTAACAGCAACATCGTACAGGGAACAGCTGTGAATGACTTAGCTATTCTCAGGATGCAATGGTTCAAGACAATTCCAAAGGGCTCACGATGAAAAATGTTATCAGTCTCCAGAGAAAGAGCTAATGGCATCTGAATGCAGATAGACACATACTGTTTTTCACTTTCTCGTTTTGTTTTGTATTTATTTTCTGGTTTGAATTTTCTTCTACAAAATGACTAATATAGAAGTGTGTTTCACATGATTGCTCATATACAACCTATATCAGATTGTTTGCTGTCTCAGGGAGTGGAAAGGGGAGAGAGAAAGGGAGAGAGGGAGAGAGTTTGGAACTTAAAATTTTAAAAATGAGTGTTAAAAATTATTTTTACATGTAATTTGGGAGAAATAAAATAATCTCCATCTTTTACTCGGAGGAACATCAGTTTAGGAGAGAAGCAAAGTGCTTTCGTGTCCCAAATCCTGAGACCTCAACATGATCAGTCTAGGTCCTGTTCTATGCTACTGCTCCTACACTACCACCCCTGGAGGGGGCTGCTTTTCAGAACTCATCCCCTTCTCTTGGGGGTAAACAACTGTCCAGACTACCTCCTCAAAGAGAACAAGGGGATCCCACATAAAAATACTCCAAGATGAAATCCATTATAATATTCCAGTATCTTATGACAGGCATTCCTCGCTTCTCACTGAAAAGTTCTTTAGGGCCATTCTGTCCTCCTCCTTTCTGTGATGGAGCCCTTTCCTTTTCTCCACCTTTGTCCTCCATTCCAGTCCCTTCTGTCCTTTGCCTTGGCATCCCTTGCTCTTGGTGAGAGACCAAGGGTGTTATTAACCCTTCCCTATTCACCTGTGAAGGGTGCATCACTCCCTCTCCTCCCTAACTGACCTGCTTTCTCCTATTCTAGCCACTGCTCACTGTTATTCTGCTCCCACCAAAGATGCTGATTAACTTATGAGGGCAATGGGACTTTGACTGTGTTGCTGTTTAGTGGCATTAGACTTGTTGAGGACCTGGAAAGTCCTTCCCATCTCAAACTCTCCACCATGAAGGGGCCTCAGTGGCTCCCTTGTCCCACTCACATCTGTATGAGAATAATGACCTAGGCAACCATTCAGTCTCTGTATGAAGAAGTCACCCCCCTCCCGAGGTTGTTCACGTCACCTTAGGAAAGCTCTCTAGATTAGAAAGGTTCTTGGGACATCCGCCCACACCTTCCTCTCTTTAATTTCTGCCCTTTTCCCTCATTCTGCCTTCAGGTCCTTGAAAAGAGCTCTCCCATGTCCTGACTTCCCATCCTCCTCATTCCCTTCCACCCCTCATCTCATGACAGAATCTCACAGCCCTTCATCATGCTCATCATTCTTGTCAGCATTTATCTGGTCCCTCAATGTTCACAAAACATGTGCCATCTCATGGAGTCTTTATAACCATCTGGGAAGGGGTGGGGAAGAGGCTAATTATTAACTTCATTTATAAATATGGAAACTGAGGCTCAGAGAGATTAAACTGCTTGCTTCTGGGGCAAGACCATTATTTGTCTAAGGTAGAATTTGAACCCAGGTCTTCTCACCTACAAATTTAGCCCTCTGTCCATTATTCCAACAGAACTCAAGCATCCTTCTCCTTCTATCCCTCTTGAGCCCAATCTTACCTATCTGTGAGCCACCAAGTCCATCGGCTTTATCAGAGGAACAACTATCCAGTTTTCAGATGTCTGATTAACAAAGCAGAACCTCATGAACAAAAGTCAGACTGGGGAGCTGTTTTTTCCAAAGGACACACTCCTTGGCATGTCCTGGAAAGTTCTGCTCAGCAAAACAGTGCAATTGGATTCTGGGACCAGAATCCATCCTATTTGACACATGAGAAAACCAAGAACTGGGCATAAACACTTAAGCCAACTTATCCAGTGTGCTAAGCCTTCCCCCTCAAAACTCACTCTCTCAAAACTGGAAATCAAGGGGATATCCATCAATTGGGGAATGACTAAACAAATTGTGGTATATGATTGTGGTGGAATCTCATGGGCTGTAAGAAATGACATGGGGTGAAGGGAGTTCAGAAAAACCTGGGAAGTCTTGAACCAGGAGAACATTGTACATAGTAACAGCAAGGTTGCAGCCATGGTTGACTGTGGAAGATTTAGCTACTCTAACTGAGACAATTAAGATGCTTTTCACCACCAAAAGAGAACTGAGGAATTCTAAGTGCAAACTGAAGCATGGTTTTTCGTCTTTATTTTTATTGCTTTTTTCTTACAACATGGCTAATATGAAAATATGCTTCGTATGATTTCACCTGTATAGTCGATATATTTCTTGCCTTCTCAATAGGTCAGGGAGGGGCTGAAAGGAGGAGGGAGAGACTTTAAAACTCAAAAATTTAAATGAAGATTAAAAATAAGGAAATAATAAAACTGTAAAAGAAGGAAAAGAATAGTTCAAGTAGGAAACCACATGAGAACAGCATGAGCTCTTCCTCATCAATGGCCTTGTACCTGTTTCTGTCCCTACCCTGGAGCACGTCTTGGACCTACCACTGGCTCTATGAAGAGCCAACTTCACGTCCTAGCTTAATATTCATCTGGGCATAGAAATTCCTAGTTATGGAAAGTCCAACCCAGTGGGAAAGGCAAATTAATTGGTTTTTTCATCTATAAAATGGAGATAATAACTTCGCAACTTCTGCCTTGCATAGTTATTGCAAGGAACCCTTTGCCATTTACGAAGTGCTCCACAGTTTAGGCTAGTATTTTTCCTACCATATTCAAGAAGGGAGGGAAAGAGAGGAAAAGGAAGGAAGGAAGGAAGGAAGGAAGGAAGGAAGGAAGGAAGGAAGGAAGGAAGGAAGGAAGGAAGGAAGGAAGGAAGGAAGGAAGGAAGGAAGTCAGCTTGATCATCAAGGCTCTTGATCAAGGGCTTCTCAGGAAGGTACCAAAAACTGATTGCATCTCAGAGTCCCTTGGAGAAAATTTAGAACTACTCTTGTTGACCAAAGAAGTATTATTAGCTGAAGGAACCAAGGCATCCAGCAGCTGAGTGGAGAAGAGCCCACTGCGGCTGAGTGCTAGCTGCAGGAAGACGCTTTGGGCAGCTCTCTCCACTAGCAGCTGGCTCTCTTAAGAAACCCCAAGGCCTCATATACACCAAAGTTTGCCTTTAACTCTTAACTTCCCACTGAGTGCCAAGTGCCCACTCTGGGCCCAGCCTATCTATAAAAGTGATGGTGACTTCCATCTTTGAGTCTCAGTTACTTCCCCTTCCTCAGAGGACTTGGGAGAAAAGTCTTCTGTCATCTCTAAAAGAAAAGAGCACAGCTCATATTTGTGTCACTGGGATGACAACGTGCTTTGCATGCAAGGAGCACATCCTGGCACAAGGATTTATTATCTCCTTTTTCCAGATAAAGAAACCAAGAGGCCCAGAGAGGCCAATGACTCACCTGGTCAAGGTCATATGCAGCTAGTCAATGTCAGAGCTGGCTTTCAAACCCAATTGTTCTAAGTCCGAGGTCCAGGACTCTGTCCAGAATGGCAGGAGCCCTGTGTCCTCAAGGGGCTTTTAGTTAACTGAGCCAAGCCTAGCTCAAGCATTCTCCATCAGAGAAATCTTCTGACCCTCAAGGGTGAGTCGCCACCCATTCTGACCTCCCAAGGGACCTGTTTGCCTCAGAGCTCAAACACTATGAAAAGACTCCAGCCACCCCCATGGAGCTCATAAACCTGCCCTTACCATATCATGGAGGTCATGGTCAGATCTTACAATCCTCCCTTTCTCTGTTCAAAGGTTGCCTCAGTTTCCACCAGAGGAACCAGGTGTGGAGCCAGATGAGCCCCATGGCCACACCTGCGGAGAACTCCCCTAGCACCTGTGATGCTAAAGGGATCTGGGGTGGTCCTCAAACCATTCTGGCAACTACCTCCTTCTCTGAGCACGCTCTTTGTGGTGGAGGGGTGGCATTTGGTAAGTCCTGGGGTGGAAGATCGTTGTGATGCTTTGAATAGGCCATGTTTCGTGGGCTGTTTATTTTCCTTTGCATTTATAGCCCAATCCTTGTCTAGGCTTTCTCTGCTGTGACCAGTCAAACTCTGACATTCCCTAGTATAACAAGGGTTGACTCCTATCCCCTGGTAAAAACATTCATTAATGTGGGTGCTGAGGTCACCCAATTTCCCCCAGCCTAGCATCACAGGGTCCTGAGTAGCCCTTGTACAAAATCCCAGTAGAAGAAACCTCCCAACTACACCTGTGATACCATGTGTCCCATAGTAATGGAGTCTGGGACCCGGAGGTGAGCTCCTGGCAGAGAGATACCCTGCTGTACCTGTATCCTTTGCCCAGTGCATGTTCTTAAGCTCAGCCAAGGAGCCTGTTGACTCACAGAGGACATCATCCGACCCAGTCAGAGAATTACCTAGAAATGGGAGCTATTTTTTTTAGGACTGCTCTGTGTATTTCCTGAGCCCCAATTGTTTGTTTTATTAAACTGTGAACCCAATAAATCTTTTTTAACCCCACTTCAGGCACAGGAAGAAACAAAATTATATAATGTGGGCTAGCGAGAAGAGAGACACTGAAAGGATGCTACCTGGTGGCCAGTCCTGGTTCTTCTCCATGGTTAGCCTTGATAATCAGGCCCCCAGAGGGAGAGAAATCCTGAATGCAGTGACCAGGAAAGCGTTTCTGCTTGTTTTCTAGAGCTCCTCTGCTCACCTGCCAAGTGCCGCACGGAGGGTGTCTCTAGGACCACCTGTGCTGTATGTCTCACTTAGTTGAGAAGTCACCTTGGGGAAAGAACCTACCCATCCCTCCTTCTGAGAAAGCAATGAGGTCACCCCCAGGATGAAGGACCCACACTGCTGTAACTTGAGAGTGGGGTCCACAAGGGCTCGAAGCACGATGCAGAATTCGAAAAGAAGGAGTTAAGTAACTACTCCGCTTCTTGTGTGTTTCTTTTCCTCTCAGAGAGGACTGCAGGATCTGTGGCCCAGTCCCTTCCCCAGGACCATGCTCTTGGATTAAGAGGCAGCACCTCACCCTGAGTCAGCGGCTCTTCTTAATGAGGGGCAGCAGCTCCTCCGCCCCTGCTCATCCTCATCTGTCAGGGCCAGGCTCAGGCTCAGAACTTAGACACTAGGTTTTTCCAGCATCTAGACCATAGGAGTCCTCTTTCTGAGGCTGTATATCCTGTAGAGAAAATACATAGAGAGGCCTGATCACTCTACCTGATATCAGGAGAAAGTGCAGGGTTTGGAGCAAGAGCATCGAAGCCAGTTCTGACTGCTACCTGTGTGACCTTGAGAGAGTTGAGTCTCAGTTTCCCCATCTGTAAAGTTAGGGATTTGAATACTGGGTCATCTCCAAGATCTCCTCTCCTATAGTCCAAAAGTCTAAGATTGGATTATGCCAACAAACCCACACAGCTCAAAACCAAAAACAGTGTGGGAGAAAAGAGCAGTTCACAACCCTATCCAGGTAATGTGACATTAGCCAAGTGGCTGACGTCAACAATAACCACCCAAAGGTGATCTTCACAAATGTCAGTCATGGCAGGTATTGCCTGGCATTGTAGTTTGAACTTTGTTTATAATATGTATGCTATAAATGACACACACATACACAAATAGAGACAGGCTGTAAAGACAAGTCAATATGAGGGCGTACTGAACTGAACTGAAAGAATGGAGGAGAAGGACATGCCTTCCCTCCCCTCTCCAACCCTCTTCTCACCCCTTCCCAACACATGCGAGAGTCTAACCTCAGGAGCGCCTGGATAACTCCACTTCACTGGAATTTGTTTGGTTTGCTTGACTCTCAAGGTACAAGTGTACAAAGTACAACACCACTTCAAAACCATTGGCCAAACTGGCCCATTTCAAACACAAAAAATCTTCTCTGGGTCCTGTGGTAACTGGGCTAACCCTAACCCTCAACTTGAAGTTTAATTTACAATTTGGCAGCAGAATGGGGGGCAGGACCCAGGGAAAAACTCCTCCTCTGATAACAGGGGGAGTGAGGTCACCACACACAGGAGGTCTAGCACTGAGGTCGTGAGGAAGAAGTGATTGCTTTTCTTCGGGGTCTTGGGGGGGAACATCAGGCAAGGCTTCACAGGAGAGGTATCTCGATGTGTTCATAATGGAACAGAGTACTTCAGCTGAGATGAGGTGTCCACTCTAAGCTGGCACAGAACATAAGCAAAGGCCTGGAAATGGTAGAGAGAAGGATGAGAATTAGACTGGAGAGAAATCCTATACAGACAACATATGAAGAGGATTGCTTGGAAATAAGATAGTCCAAGTAGCTTGGGCAGATTGTGGCAACCTCAAATACCAGTCTCAGGAGTTCATGCTGCATTCAGGAAACATTTGCGAAGCCCATGAGTATGGAATAGGGCATTAGAATGCCACAGGAGCTAGGGTTTTGTCAATTAACTTCTATTATCATTTAATGAATTTCTATCATTTCAATGAGATTAATTATCCAAAGAATAATGCTAAGAAATTGTCCCAATGAGCTACTTTTGGTAGAAGTGCAGACATGGGGGGCGGAGCCAAGATGGCGGAGTAGAAGGACGCACATTTACGAGCTCCGAGCCCACAACCCATGGAATTGAGGTAAAAGGAGATCCCCATAAATTCTGAATCTCTGCAGGGGGTGCATAAACATAGGGGAAGAGATTTCCGTTCCACTGAACCCTGGAGAGACGTCCCCGGGGTCCATCGCACTCCGGAAAGCGGACCCCACCCCCACCCCTGGCCGCGGCCCCAGAGAAGCTGACCCGAGCAGACTTCAGAGAGGAAAGCTCCGGGGGAAGCTCCGGCAGCCGGGAAAGTCCCTCCGCCCACAGAAGCTACAGGTCAGTAAGAAAGAAGGCTGCAATAGGGGAGGGGAGCGGAGCCTCCGTGACTCGGGCCCCCTCGGGAGGAAGCGGCGGCGGCAGAGACGGGGGCAGGAAGCGGCGGAGGCAGAGGCGTGGGAGGGCGGCTGAGGCGGCAACGACCCGGGACTCAGGAATCCCCCAGCAGCAGGTAGGATCTTCAATACTGAAGGTCTTTCCAACCTGAGGGAGCCGAGCAGGGGAGACGGCCCTGCCCCCACCCTGCTCTACTGCTGAACGCCTCTGAATAAAACCCCCAAGGGAGCTGAGCACAGCAGGCGGGGCCCCCCACCCCGCCCCCACCCGCTCCGTTCCTGAAAGTCTCTGCGGAAAGCCCCTGAGGGCCCAAGCTTAGGAGGCGGCCCTGCACCCACCCCTGTGCCAGAACTAAAGCTTGCCGCGGGAAAGCGCATTTGAATCTCAGAGGCCAAGCACTAGCTGGGCGGATCCAGGCGGGGGTGGAAAGGAATCTCAGAAGTCAAGTAACTGGCTGGCAAAATGCCTAGAAAGGGGAAGAAAAATAAGACTTTAGAGAGTTTTTTCCAACAAATGCAAATGATCCCGACCTTCGGATCTGATGGGGAGGACGAGAACGTATTCTTCCCATCAGGGAAAGATGTGGAGGGCGGGGCCTCAGTACCCCAGACACCCCAGGGGGGTGTTGGGTGGGCTCAGGCCTTGGAAGAGCTTAAAAAGGATTTTGAAAAGCAAGTTAGACAGGTGGAGGAAAGACTGGGAAGAGAAATGACAAAGATGCAAGAAGAGTATGAAAAAAAGGTCAATATCTTGGTAAAGGAGACCCAAAAAAATGCTGAGGAAATTAACACCTTGAAAAATAGGCTCACTCAATTGGCAAAAGAGGTTCAAAAAGCCAATGAGGAGAAGAATGCATTCAAAAGCAGAATGAGCCAAATGGAAAAAGAGGCTCAAAAGCTCACTGAATTTAATAGTTCTCTCAAAATTAGAATGGAACAGATGGAGTCTAATGACTTTATGAGAAACCAAGAAATCACCAAACAAAACCAAAAAAACGATAAAATGGAAGAGAATGTGAAATATCTCATGGGAAAAACAACTGACCTGGAAAATAGATCAAGGAGAGACAACTTAAAAATTATGGGACTACCTGAAAGCCATGATCAAAAAAAGAGCCTAGACATCATCTTCCATGAAATTATCAAGGAAAACTGCCCTGACATTCTAGGACCAGAGGGCAAAATAAGTATTGAAAGAATCCATCGATCACCACCTGAAAGAGATCCAAAAAGAGAAACTCCCAGGAACATTGTGGCCAAATTCCAGAACTCCCAGCTCAAGGAAAAAATCTTACAAGCAGCTAGAAAGAAACAATTCCAGTACTGTGGAAATACAATCAGGATAACCCAAGATCTAGCAGCTTCTACATTAAGGGATCGAAGGGCGTGGAATAGGATATTCCAGAAGGCAAAGGAACTAGGACTCAAACCAAGAATCACCTACCCAGCTAAACTGAGTATAATACTTCAAGGGAAAATATGGTCTTTCAATGAAACAGAGGACTTTCAATCATTCTTAATGAAAAGACCAGAGCTGAAAAGAAAATTTGACTTTCAAACACAAGAATGAGAGGAAGCATGCAAAAGTAAACAGCAAGGAGAAGTATTAAGGGACTTACCAGAAATGAACTGTTTGCATTCATACAGGGAAGGACAATATTTCTAACTCTTAAAACTTTTCAGTATCTGGGTGGTTGGTGGGACCACACATACACATGTACACGCATGCACACACATACACACATGCATTCACATGCAGAGACAGAGAGCACAGATTGAACTGAATAGGATGGGACCATACCTTAAAAGAAATTAAGGTAAATGGTGAGAGGGAAATGTAGTGAGAGGAAAGAGGGGGAAATGGAAGGGGGTAAATATATGTCATATAAGAGGTAAGTAGGAGATGTTTTTAGTGGAGGGAAAAAGAGGAGAGCTGAGGAAAAAAACAAACAAACAAACAAACAAACAAAAGTTTACCCTC
Source organism: Bettongia penicillata ogilbyi (assembly GCA_023548195.1). NCBI lineage: Eukaryota > Metazoa > Chordata > Mammalia > Diprotodontia > Potoroidae > Bettongia > Bettongia penicillata. The sequence goes on along the minus strand of JAJHZJ010000178.1, from coordinate 2,251,287 downwards.
ATCACATTTGACTAAACGAAGGAGTGAAATGCACACTCATTTTGGTATGAAAACCTATCTTACAGCATAAGAAAGCGGGGGAGAAGGAGATATTGGGGGAGGATGATGGAAGGGAGGGCAAAGGGAGGAGGGAGTAATTGAAAGTCAACACTTGGGGAGGGACAGGATCAAAGGACAGAAGAGAAACAATGAGGGGCAGGTTAAGAGGGATGGCAATTCAGTTAGTCTTACACAACACGACTATCAGGAAGATCATTTGCAAAGCTACACAGATATGGCCTATAATGAATTGCCTGCCATACCAAAGGGAATAGGTGGGGAGGGAGGGATGGGGAGAATTTGGAACTCAAAGTTTTAGGAACAATTGTTTAGTATTGTTGTTGCAACTAGGAAAGAAGACATACAATTAACGAGGAATAGAAAGTCATCTGGCCCTACAGGAGAAAAGAGAAGATAGAGACAAGGGAGGGGAGGGATGACAGAAGAGAGGACAGATTGGAGATAGGGAAAATTAGATTGCTTGGGGTATTGGGGTGGGGGGAGGGGAGAAAAGGGGAGAAAATTTGGAACCCAAAAATTTGTGAAAATGAATGTAAAAAGCTAAATAAATAAATAAATTAAAAAAAAAAGAAGTGCAGACATGTATAGGGATGTCTGTGTAAAAGAGATGCAGAAAGACAGACACAGAGGACAGAGATATAGAGGCACACACAGACAGTCTAAGACAAAGAGAACAGCAGAGACGGTCAAGGATAACGAGACAGAGACAAGGAGACAAAGAGAGAGGCAGAGATGAGGAGGGGAGAAGAAAAGAAAGTGATGAAAGAAATGCTACCCACCAGGATGGAAAGATACACACTTTTGTGCAGGGAGTCTTCCCCCACTGGAATTCAAGCCCCTTGAGGGCAAGGATTGTCTTTGTTTCCCCAGTATGTAGTGCCAGTGCCTGGCATGCAGTATACTCTAAATAAATGCTTATCAACTCTTCGCTGGCTGGCTGACACCTGCCTCTTGCCCTCCTTCCTTCCTGTTTGCACCTATCTCAGTCACTCAGCACGAATTAACAGCCTTCTGTGTGCCAGGCACTGTACTGGGTACTAGAGATACACGAGCAGTGCTTGACTGGAGGGAGCTGGCATTCTGTAGCCCTCACCCCATATATGCAGTCCAACGTATGCCATAGGTGGATGGATGCATCCGAAGCATTTCCCATATTCAGCTTACTGCAGACAGCATGGATCTGGGGTGGGGGGACAGTGTTTAATAACCGGTGACCCAGAATCATTTTCTATCTGAACAAAAGCATGTAGAATTCGCTGATAGGGTCCCTGGGGGCTTGGTTGTTAAGCAGAAACACATGACAAGAAGGGGCGGAAAAGGAGAAAAGAGGAAAGAGAGAAACCCAAGAGCTGAGACAAAAGGGTAAAGAAAGCAGAGGAGAAAGGAAAGAGACAAGGAGACGGAAAGAGGGGGGAGAGGAAGAGGGAAACTAAAGGAAATAAAAGAGTGAAGGAGAAGAGACAGGACCAAGAAAAATGGAGAGGCAGGAGAAGAAAGAAAGAGGGACAATATGGTGGAGGAAAGAATCCGGGAGGAGGAGAGACAAGACTGAGAGGAAGGAAATAGGTAGGGTGAAGGAGGGGAGAAGCTAAGATTAAAAAAAGAAGGGAAAGGAGAGAGATAGAGGGAGGAAGGAGACATAAGAAGAGGGGAGAGAGGGAGAGAAAGACGCAGAGATGGAAAGAGAAAGAGTAGAGAAAGGAGCCAGCAGAAAAGGGGAGGGGAGGGACTGACTACATGCGTGAAGAACATTTCTCCCCCCTTCCTCCTTCCCTCTACTACTTCTAATATTAGGGCAGCTGGGTGGTGCAGTGGATAGACCACCAGTGCACGATCAAGAGGACCTGAGTTCAAATCTCACTTCAGACACTTGACACTCACTGACTGGGTGACCTTGGGCAAGTCACTTAACCCCAACTGCCTCATCCTGGGTCATCTCCAGTCATTCTGATGAATATCTGGTCACTGGATTCAGATGGCTCTGGAGGAGAAGTGAGACTGGTGACCTGCACAGCCCTCCCTCCATCAAAACAAAGTCAAGTGCAAGTCATGTCATTGATTCTCCGATGGCATGGAATTCTTCAGCAATGAAGGACGAACACACACTTCTAATATTAAATGCCCAGGTTACAGGAGGCTTAGAGCAGATGAGCCCTGAATAAAGCAGCAAACACTCCAAACAGCTTATGGTTTGCTATGTCTCCTGGGCTGGCCCTCAAACTACCACAGCTAGTCCAAGGAGGTGGGGGGGCAGCCAGTACTAATCCGGTGGGCACTGTCTCTGGGCAGCTGAGGCAACTGAGAAGACATGGACAGCTTTCTGTAAATAAGCCACAGTGCCAGGTGCCAGCCAGGCCAGACCAGGAAAGTGTCAATCACACCATCCAGGTTTATGTGGAAAGAAGGGAGAGAATGTCCATAGCAGTGACCTTCAGAGTTTTAGCAGGTGGAAAGCAGTCCATGAATGAAGGCTCTTGTTATTTTAGCATTGGAAAGGGGTTCAGCATGCAGAGAGGCTGCAGGGATCAGCATCTCCCACTATGCCTAGATCCCCTGTAGATGGGCAGCATTAGACCCATTGCAAGTACAGTAAAACCTGAAAAACTCATTGAGTTCCCAAACTGCCCTCATGGAGATGTCCACAGTGAGAGTGAGGCAGTCAGTGGCCAGTCTGCAATCTTCACTGGATGCTCTCAAGGGACCAGATCCAGAAACCCGCAAAATGGCAGAAGGGTGATGACAAGAGAAGGTCATTCCCTCCCCAAGGTCACCCAAAGTTTCATCTGTCCGACAATAAGGTAAAGGAGTCAGTGACTGGGGAAGACCTCAGCCACTCACCTCTAGATGGGGGGCAGGGAGGAAGGAAGGTATTTTCTCTCTTCTCCACCACTGACTTTTAGCATCCAGCAGTTTAGCAAGTGACCCAAGAAGGACTTACTCCATCTAGCTGCTAGAAAGTCAGTTTGACAGAATTCAAGGAACTTCTGAGGAGGCTTGCCATCAGAGTTGGACACAGATACAGAGGCCATCACTGGAAACTGGAAAGCAGCTTCAAAGGTCATCTCTGACAGCCAAGAAGGGAAGCAGACATGGACTGGAGAGAGGGAGTGCCATTCCTGGCAGCTGAGAGTCCTTTGGAGAGGAGCAGGTGCTAGCAGCCTACCCAACAAAGTAGCTGCTCCAAGAAGGGATTCCACCAGGAGAGCATGGAAGGACGTCAAGATAGGAGATCTTGGGCATATGAGTTCTCTACCTCCCTTCTATTGCATTCATTCAGGTTTTTTTCCAGTTTCTACTCTTGTCAGCAAGACTTTGTTGGAGATCATGCCTCAGGTTTATTGTGCAAATGGTGTTATAACTACTTTCTGTGACATTTCTAGAAATGCCTTTGCTTAGAGCAAATTTTTTCTACTAACTCAGGGTCAAACTCTAACAGAAACAAAGCCACTAAACTATACGTAACCATCTTTTCAGCTTGCATATTGACTCAGAAAATCACTTATTAACATTATCTGTGGTCTATTGCATTTTTATTTATTTTGCTACATATTTGCCAATTACATTTTAATCTGGTTCTGACCCCACTTCAAAGTGTTGTTACCTCATTGCTGCCCATGGGCTGTGTGTTTGAATACCTCTGTATTGGCTGATCGTTTATAGGAAATATACCAGTGGGAGCTCGTAAATTATGCTCATAGAGGTGAGTGCTCACTTGAACCTGAGATTGCATTGGCCCTCTTGTGACGCAGCTCACATACAGGAGTACAAGTTGAGAAAGACCTTCAGAGGTGGTGCTACACTAATCCTGTGGTTGCCTTGTGATCTCCGGCACAGGGCTCACCAAAAGTCTAGGAAACTTTATTAAGATGAACATGAACATTACCTCTGATTTCTGCTGTATTGAGTTTACAATGTGATTCGTTTTATGCTGTGTTGATTTTTGTCATTGAGTTAATATCTAGCTGAACTCCACTTGCTCAGGAAGGCAGGTTTCTCTCCACATTAGTTTAAAGTAAAGTTATCACTCATGCCATCAGCCCCTGGGACAATCGCTTGTTTTCTGGGAGCTCCAACCAGTTCTAGCCGGTGCCAGGTAAAAAGATAAGTCATCTGTTCTTGAGTAGTCAAGGGAGATTTGACTTCCTCCAGGGGGACAGCCAGTCCGTTAGGACTAATCTTCTAGCAAACATTGCAGTCAACATTTCTTAATTGTCAGAACGGGTGTGACTAGCTTCATCTGAATGCCAGCCCACTTTTCTTAGTATAGCCAATTGTAATGTTCCATGACTACCTAGACCTGCTTCCTTCCCTCATGGGATCATTGCTTCACTGGCTTTCATGAGACTGCCAGTCTTCCCCACTTTGTCTGGTTATGTACATCACCATTAATAAACTGTTCTCACTTGGAATCTGTTCCTCAGCCTTCTTTTATTAAATTTACTAGAGACAGAATGATGGCCCTGCAACACCAGGTCAATGAGAGCTACGCTTCTATGTCACCCTCTGGGGCGTAGTGTTCCCGTTAGAGGTCCTGGAACCCTGGCAATATGAAACTCTATGCTCTGCCCCCACACCTCCTGCCTTAAGCTGAGAGGTCACAGCCACACACAGGCTCGGGTAGCACTCCAATGTCCTCACCATACGTGCACCTCATTGGGCTCCGCAGTGACCCCGTTCTTTGGCTTGTGTCTCCTGTTCCAATTGTCTCCCTTCCCTTGTCTCAGAAGTGTTGTCTCTGGGGTTTTGCAGGATTGTGCACTTACCAGCTGGTCCCTCATAACAACCGCACAGCGAAGGTCTGAGGAAAAGGCAGAGACAAAACAGATACATCAGAGTGCAGAAACTGAGGCAAAGAAAAGTTATTCCTAGCACAGAATTCATTAAAAGAGAAAGCAGGTAGAGTCAGCAGCATAGGCAGGAAGAAAGGTCATGGGCCCGGGTGGTCCTTGCCACTCCACAGCTGAGTGAACATGGGACCTCCCTTCCCCTCTCTGGGCCTGTTACCTCCTCTAAAAAAAAATAAAGTTTTAATTAAATGATCGTTTCCTCTCAGTGATCCCATCTCCACAATACATTTGCAAGCTGTTCCTATTTCCAGAAAACAAGAGAATCAAAGTGAAAGCTGTTATTGGTTTGTTTTTGCCAAAAATTCATACTTGATGTAGGTGCTGAAAGTAAACAGCCCAAACATCCCAAATGCTACTAAGACGGCAGCTACTTTAGAGGAATGTTTGAGCCATTGGAACTCCCCTGGTGTGGAATGAGCTGCCTCTGTAGGAAACTCATGGGAAGGAGAGATCTCCAAACACTAGCTGCACGTCCCCTTGGCAGGGGTGTTTCGGTTACTCTCATTTGGGTATGAACTGAACCAGCTGTGAGGGACAGATGCAAAGTGCCATGGGAGGGTCCCATGGGCCAGAGCCACCTAGGAAGACTTTCCTAAAAGTGCAGAGTAGAACATGAAAGACTTTCTGGTCAGTGAAGAACAATGGAAGCAAAGGTGCTTGAGACTAGTCAGTGGAAAAGAGATCTGAGTCAAGCACAGGCTTGGAGGTAAAGCCAAGAAGACAGGAGATAATATGCTACTGTAAAAAGAACCACCTGGCTCTCAAGTCAGAGGTCTGGGTTCCAGTTCTGTACCATACAAGCCTTTGTGCAGTCTCAGCTGCAGCCCACCGAAGTATTCCATCTCCTACCTTCATGCTGTCCTCAGTACCAGGAAAACTCTCCCTCCTCATTTTTGCCTCTTAGAATCTGTTGCCTCTTTCAAGGTATCTCGATCCATCAGTCAAATGAAAACTAATGAGGAGGGGGAAGGGCTGGTTTTCATTTTGTCTTTGTATCTCCCGGCTCTGGTGTAAGGGTGGGGTAGACACCACCCCATCCCATTTTATCTCTCATATCTTCACCAGATGAAAACATTACAATCAGTGGACCAAAAAATACCCCATAGACTTTGCTGAAAAGTCTTTGAAAGTTGTTGGATGCAGTGAAATGACACAAGACAAGAAGTCTGTTCCAACTGATCACATGACTTCATTATTCCTCCTGAATGCTGTATAAAATCATCCAGTTAGCTAGGATGGAAAGAAAATACAGAAATGGGAGGGTTCAGCAGCCACTTAAAGCTGATTAACTAAATAATTCCGAGATGGTCATCTTAGGGGGGGGTAGCATACCAATGGGGACTCAAGGCAGTGGCATTAGAAAAAATCACTCCTGATTCCTCAGGGGTACCCCTAAAACCCTGAAGCCAGTCTGGCTCTGGGAACCTGATTCCTCCATGAAGGTGGAAGTTGGATTAAGAATCCTCCTACCTTCCATGGCAAGCACACCAGCATAGAGCCTACCCCGTGAACAGGCTTTTAAGAATATATGTTAGATGAAATTGGATCTGGTATGTTTAAAGGCACTTGGAATGAAACTGGAAAATAGGGCTCATTCTGATGTATTTTTAACTTACCCTATCTGCAAGTTTATCTTGTCCACATAGAGAAAGAACTAAAAATTCTTTAAGACAGTAATTGCTTCTCTCCCCAGGAGAGATTGCAGGGGAAATCTTCTGTCTTGTTGTTGGCATGTGGGTTGGGAAAGTAGAGGAGCCACTGGGAGATGGAGAGGGGGAGGAAGGAGAGACCAACACAAGCTCAAAATAGTATTTGCTGAAACTTGCTGCCTTCTGCCTGACTACGTCATACCCCGTGCCACTGAGGTGGGAGCCAGGCTACAATGGCGTCTTAACAAGGCACAAATGCAGTAATTCAGTCCTCTATCTGGGGGAGGGCACTGTCTTTCTCCTCCTTTTTCTCCTCCACTAACACAAGCTGCTGCCTCATTTCCTGGCAGCCCTGGAATGACTTGCATCATGGAGACTGTCTGGTCCTTTCTTTGTCATGAGCATTTGTGGGCCACAGACCAGGACCTCTTTCTCTGGAACACAGCTTCCCAAGGGTGGGAAGCCCAGGAGTGTCTGAAGCCTTCCCACCCAGCCCCTCTTGGCAAACATCTCATTCCCCTCTAGCTGGCATGGATGACCATGATCATCACCATGTCATCTAGGCAGTCAGTTACTCACACGCTCCCAGCCATGAATATGTGTTAGGGTTGTAATATTCCTAGCAATTTAGACTTAAAACTGGAAAATACCTGGGAGATCCAACCCCTTCTCCTTACAGAGCAGAAAACTGGGGCCCAGAGAAAGGAAAAGGCTCCCCCAAGGGCACAAGTTGTAAATGACAGTCGGGTTTGAACCCTCCAAATCAAATTTCCCTCATATTCCCCTTGCTGCCCCCTGAAGGGTTAGCCTACCCTTTCAGGTGTGGAAAGGCTGAAGTCACCTTTTTCTTGTTGTCTAACTCTTGGTGACCCCATGGATGATAGCAGTGCAGGCTTTCTGTCCTCCACTATCTCCTGAAGTCTGTCCAGGTTCATGTGTGCTGCTTCCATGGCGCTATCTATCCATCTCATGCTCTGCTGTCCCTTTCTCCTTTTGCCCTCAATCTTTCCCAACATCAGGGTCTTTTCCGATGAGTCTCATCTTCTTCTCATCATGTGGCCAATTATTCAAGCTACAGCTTCACTATTTGTCCTTCCAATGAATAATCTGAAACAAATCCCATCAATGTGGTCAGCTGGTATTTAATGACCAGCGTGTATATAGTACTTTAAGGTTTGCACAGTACTTTACAGATAATGTCTTGTTTGATTCTCACAACAGCCCTGGAAAGTCAACAAATAGAAACTGAACTTCTTGAAGAGAAGGAGAAGGAATTTCCCGACTCTTGACTCAAGTCATTCCAGCACCAGACAGCTCAAATGTTAGGCTATCCTGCTTAAATCTAGAAAACAATATATTTTAATCTCCCGCGTTGTCACCAGTTACACCCGCTGGCCAAATAGAAGGAGTCTAATCCTTACAGCCCTTAGAGTCAAGGGTTTCTGAGAGACTGCTTAGGTTACAAACCCAGCAACCACATCTTCATTAACACTTTAAGGAGTCTGTGATTTCATCCCCAGGAACCTGTCCACAACCCTTAGGCTCTGCAAGCCATGCCCAGGCCATCCCAGAAGTCTCCCAAAGGCCCCATTTCTCTAAATCTTGTCACACTTTGGAGCATGTGGGCAGTCTGTTAGTTATTCCATGTTCTCATTACACAGACAGTCTATCTTTTTTTTCTGGTCATTCAACTCTCTAATGACATTCTTTGTGTGGTTTTTTTTTTTTTTTTTAAGTAAAAATTCAGTTTATTTGTCTTTTGATGACACAGGATATAAGAAACCAAGTAAGTGTTTCACATAAGAGACTTCGCTTCCATTCCCTTGGAATATTCATTCCTTTAGCTAAGGAGAAAACTTGAAGTAAGACAAGCAATGTATACATGACTGAAAAAGTACAAGAAATCAAATAGCATCACCCTAATAAGGACTAATACGAATTACTATTAGTTGCAAGTTAGCACAGGTTGATTTTCTAAAATTACAAGGGGGAGAGCAGAAAACACTGCTTCTGGCTTTTACAGTTGCTTTGGTTGGTCATTTCTTTCCACGTGGCTTTTATTCATTTCCTCCACACAGATACAGGAGTACCTTCTAGTCTCCTTCTGTGTCTTGCTGGATGAAGTAATGCAGAGATTTTCCAAACTTCCTCTTAAATTCAGGTCTAATTTTCAGTGAGAGACCATGATCCTGATTAGGTCCTTCTTATGGGTCCCCTTGCTCTTCAAGGAATCATAAGTCGACTGCAAAATACCAGGGCTTGTTCCGATTGCACTGGCCCAGGCTGAGGAAGGCATTTTCGAGGTCTCCTTTGACCTCTCTCCTAATGCTCTCCAGCATGTCATAAGGTCTGTAGTTCTTGTACCTTCCAAATACTTCCTGGAGATGGTTCATTTAGGGACATCGGCTCCCATCCTCTTCACTTCTACATCATAGAGTTCCTGAGCATCTTATTCAGTTAGCTCATAATCAATCACACAGCCATCCTCTGCTCATTTGGCCTTTGCCAGGGCGACCATCAATTTGGGGAAGTCACCAGATGTGTCCAAAATAATGTCCTTCTCCGACTCTGTCTTGTGCATTTCTCTGTAGGTTTTATTCATTTCCTTCCAGGAGCAGATGATCTCGATGAGGGAATCTTCATTAGTGCCTAAGCCCTTCATGGAAGGCTTTCAGCTCTGAAGCATCACACTGAATAGGTTCTTCAAATGGCTCCAAGTCACTGTCTCCAGGTGGTCAGATAGGGCAGATTGCAAGCTCCTTTTTGGCCCTTTTCTGATGAGCAATGGCAATGTCCTGCATCCACTGCTGCCATTTGTCAAAATGCTGACCCTTTGATCTTGCTATAGCATCCTTCTCGGGTATCAAGTTGTTAGAAGCCCTGACGAGTATTTGCACTTGCAGGTGTGGAGTAGTCACTCCAAACTGAGCTTGCACAAAATTTCATGCAATATAGACTTCTTGAAAGAAGCTATGCCAAGTGTTGAGAGAGCAGGGAGCTTCAGGCCCTTTGTGTGGTTTCTTATGAAAACTGCTAGGTCCCAGATTGAACCATGAAGGGGTCAATTTATTTAAATTCATACTGCATATTTCCATTGGACTGGAACCAATGACCCTATCTAACATAATATAACATTTATAACAAATAAAATGCATGCAGCCACTTTGTGGGGATTCGTTATTCACACTAATCCGAGGATCTAGCTGTAATTCCTTTTACATAATGTAATGCAGCCAATCCACACCCACCACGCACCTCCCCATTGTCCTTTGGGTGATCTCTTTGGAGACTGTGGTACTCTGTGACTCACAACCATGCAAGGAAGGTTTACTGACATTAAATAGATGTACCTTTGTTTGGGGCCCTTTAAAGAAGGATGCTTCCTCCCAAATGCAAGCCAGCCCTCTTTCCTCCTTCTGTCCCTTCCTGAAACAATCTCAATTCACATTTCAGGAGAGGCAGTAAAGCATGATGGAAGTAGTGCTTATGGAATCACAAAGCCTGTATTTAAATCCTGGCTTTGCCACTCACTAGCTATGTGACCATTTCCCTCTTTGCGCCTTAGATTTCTCATCTGTGAAGTCGATGCACATGCTACCTTCATTCAAGGATTAAAGTTGGATTGTGGAAGTATCTGGCAAGTGATTAATATGCCAGAGCCCAGGGAAACATTTGCTCTCACCCACATACAACCTAACCCAACTGGAGAGCACTTATGTTGCAGGTCAATTTCCCAAGCTCTGCCTCCTCTCCCACCAAGCAGGCCTTTTAAATAACAAGAGCACTGTGGGTCCTCCTACCCTGCTTCTTGGGAACAAACAACAACAGATTCAGATAATAACAGTAACAATAATATTTACTTAGTGCTCTAAGGTTTGCAAAGTACTTTACCCATGTTATCTCACCTGATCCTCAAAACAACATGGTGAATGGCAGGTGTGGTGTTATTCCATTTTTACAGATGAGGAAACTGAGTTTGGGAAAGGGGAAGTGATTTGCCCAGAACTTAGAGAGGGAGCATGATAGCTCAGTTCTGGAATCTGACAGGCAAGTATATAGAAGGATGGGGCTGCTCAGCCCCAAGGGGCAGAAGTCATCATTTGATCAATAAATGAACATTTAAATGGCAGAAGCGAGAGCTGGACCTCTAGGCAGGAGAGCTAGTTTTGAGTTCCGTGAGCACTGAGAGCTCTTAGATTGATTCCAGTTGAGTCTCTTAACTTTCAGGCCACCAATAAAGCAGGGATGAAGGGATTCATATTACCTACAGATAGGAAAAGTAATTGTACAAATATCTGATATTGCTGGCTTGAGCCCCCATTGGTGTACTCCCCACTTCCAAGATGGTCAGTTAAGAATCATTTAGTCAACCAGCTTTAAGTGGCTTTTTTGAAAAGGGCATTCACCAAGGTGGTACTGAAACATAGTTGGCACAAAACATTCCTCACTTCCCATATACTCTCACCCTCAAGTACATACAGAGTCCATGACAAAGGGAACAAAGCCACCTAGGAGACACAGAGGGGTAAGTCACAGTTCCAGGTGACTGAAAGTCCTTGTCTCCCATTCTTCTGATGCTTCAGAAATTCTCCTTAGTCATGAAGTGGTCTCTTTTTCTGGATTCTTTGGAGAGGCAAGAATTTAGTGTGTCCTTGGCTCTTGGTGATACAAACGCTGCAGCGCCCCAATCTAGGGATACCTTTTAGAACTCTGATAAGAAGATGAGTAAGCTTCAGAGCTGAAAGGTCCTGCTGGTTCTAGGTGTGAGTGGGAGGGGGAAGAATACTTCATCAAGGGTCCCATCTCTTTCTTTCTCCCAGGCAGTTTCTTATTGGGGATGTTTTAGAAAACCACACTCCCATTTTTGCATTTTCTTCCCATCTGAGTCAACTGGATGATTTTAAACATTCATTTATGAATGAATGATGGGCTTATTGAGCACCTACAAATATGCAAAGCACTGTGCTAAGCCCTGGAGATACAAGTAGAGTAGTAAGATTTTTCTCCAAACTCATGTTCCAGTGGAGAAAACAACACAGATGGAAGGTTTCAGCTACAAGTCAAATGAAAAGGTTGCAAGGCCCTTTGCAACTAAGCACAGACCACCCTTTCTAGGAGTTCCAATATAGAAAAAGGGGGCAGAGGAAAGACATCCTGTCATCATTCAACAGGGAAGGCAAGAGTCAAGTGAAGGTTTCTCCTTCACTTGGGTATAAACTGAATGTGCCCACTGGGTTAAAACCTCACTTCACTTTTACTAGCTGTGTCGCCTTAAGCAAGTCCCTTAAATTCCCTGTGCCTTGGTTTCCTCATATGTAAATTTAGGAAAATAGCAACATCTCTCTCCTAGGGTGGTTTTAAGTGTCAAGGGAGTTAATGTAGGTTAGTCATGGCCATCTAAATGGGCTATTACCAGCCGAAGTGTCATCATCATCCCACACAATTGGTAATCCAGCAAAGAGATGGCATTTCTGAAGGAAAGATGGCTGAGAAAATGCCTTCCTCCTCCTCCCCCACAGTCCCACAAGAAATGCCCCCTGGTTGGCTTCTCCCTCATTTCTCTACACCCCACCCCCATCTTTCCTCAGTCGTTCAGTTTTCTTCATATCCTTGCTCTGACTGAGAATGAAAACCCCTTGAGAATGGGGGAGGGGAATTTCCTGCTGCCAAGGCAATGGTCACCATAGCAACAGCCAATTAATTGTATGCTGATGAACTGAAGGGGAAAGGAAAGAAAGTCAGCCAGAGGGAGTTAATTCTTGGGGAAATAAAAGTCAGTGTGAATGATGGACAGTACATTCAGCAATGGCCTGGAAGTGGGAGGCGGGGAGGGGGGGAGGAGAAAGGCCTCCAGGGCAGTGTCCAGAAATGCAAATGACCCAAGTCCTGTCAGACAGAGACCCTAGGGCACTGGCACCAGGCCAGTGGGGAGGGGGATAGTGAGGATTAGACCAAGAGAAAAGCTCACCCAAGCTGCCATCTGCTCTCTCCTTAATTTAACTAATTATTCTAGTTTACTAGGTCCTAAGCTCTGCGGTTTCCATGTGCTAAGGGTCTTCCATGCTATTTGCATACTGTGGATTCAGCGCCCATAAGGCAAAGCCCAGAGCATGGTGCCCCAGGTGAAGATGCCTGGCTATCAGCAGACAGGACCCTCTGCTTAGCCCAGAAAGGAAATTCCAGTAAATGGTCCCAGCTTCTGTAAATCTGACCGTCCTAGCGTGATGCCTAGCTTCATTTATACACCACTTCCATGTGGACAGACTTAGAAGCACCATCCCTGCGCTTCTGCAACGACCCTTCCAAATGGGCGCTGCAGGAAATATTATTCTCATTTTATGGATAAGGAAACTGAGAGCTTACGCCAAAGGCAGGATCAGACCTCACATCTTCCTGACTCCAAGTCTGGTCTTCTTTCCCTTCAGTCGCCATTACCTCCTGCTACCAGAAATGTGCTGCGTGTAAACTCTGCCCAAGTCTCCCCCAGCATCTCCAATTGTTGGTTCTTGCCTTAAGTGCCTGCAAAATGAATGAATGAATGGCCCCTTTCAATGAATGGCTCCCTGCTCTTACTGCAGCCATAAATCAATAGGATAAATGCAAGCCAGGAGCAGGAGGAAAGGAAAGCCTGCATGAGACAGAAGAGCCAGCATCTTCTCATTGTTGCCTTGGTCAGAAACTAAACATGCCCTTCACTGGATTTTCTGCTTCAGATCACACATTCCTACTCATGGCTTCCAAAAGAAAAGGGTGGGGTGAGGAGGGCAAGGATCAATGATCTGCTAACGGTCCTGGGGACCATCTGGTCTCACTCAGCTTCCTCCCAGTGCCTGGTGGGCCATATGCTTTCTGCGATGGCTTCATTTATTGTATAAGAGGGAGCCAAGGAGTGACTCCCAGCCTAGCTGGGGGGAGGGAGGGTGGGGGAGGAAACCTCCTAGGCTTCCCTGACTTGAGGTGATTCGCTGAACGCCAGTGTGGACACCTCCATGAGCAAGACTAGCAATGAGCCTTGCCATCTCCAAAGCGAGATCAGAGACCAAGCAGGCAGGGATACAAAGTCCATAGGATAAATAAGAGATACCACTTCCTGCCTTCCCCCAGCGGCTCGTAAACCCAAGGCCCAAAGCTACAGTTCAGATTGGATTGCCTTCTGATCCATCAGCCATTTATTGAGGGGCTCATATTTACAAAGCAGTGGACAGTGTCAGGCATACAGAGATGACAAACAACACAGAATGTGCCCTTGGGCATCTTGAATCCTGGGAGAGGGGAGCAGCTCCTGTACACAAGGACAAAGGAGAGGGCAAAGTGAGATGGGAGGTAAGACAGGTCACTTTCCCCTGAGCAATCAGGGAGAGTTTCACTGAGCTGTGAAGGATGAGAATTTCAGAAGGCAGAGAAAAGAGGAAGAGATGGTTTCTCCAGGGGAGTATGAAACCAGGAGAAAAATGACATTGTCCTGATTTCACCCTTCTCAAACTGGGCTTGGGCTGGGTTGAGATAATTTCTTAAGTGCCTTCCAGTCAGTGATTAACAAACATCTCTCCAGGGGAAAAAATGAAGACCAGAAACTTCCATTTAATTTAATTGCATTAACGCTTTCTCCAGAGCTTTCACAAGTCTAGGTCATCAATAAAACAGTAAATGGAGGTCCGAGTGGAGGTGTTGGCTGATTTCTGAGGTGCAAGTGCTCACACAAAAAATTTAACAGTCAACCCAGCACATCCCCGGTTCAACGCTGCTTCAGCTGAGCCTCTTCTCAGGTCAGTCGGTCAATAGGCATTTATTAAATGCCCACTACGTGAAGAGCACTAAACTAAGTGCCAAGGATACGAAGAACGGCCAATTCCCAGCCCATGAGGAGCTCCTGAGGTAGTGGAGGAGACAGTTCACAGACAGCTATGTACAGGATAGATAGGAAACAACCAGCAGAGGGAACGCACAAGAATTACGGGGGGTTTGGAAAAGTTTCCTGTAGAAGGTGGGATTTTAGCTAGGCCTTAAAGGAAGCCAGGGAAGCCAGAGGCGGAGATGAGAAGGGAGAACATTCCAGATATGGAAGAAGGCCAGCCAGATGAGATGTTTGAAGCTCAAAGACAGCATCTTGTTTGGGGAACAGCAGCCCCGAGCCCAGTAGACCCTCCCCGCGCTATGAGTCACCTCCACCATCTATGTGTCTAAGGACCCCACAACATCCTAATGCATGCTTGGAAAAAAGTAAGACATTCTGTGTTCTATGACATTCTATGTTCCATGTTTCAAGGTCATTCATAGCCATAATATGCTCTATTTCAGGGTCTCTTGTGGTTCAGGCATTATATATTCTAAGGACATTCCCAGCTTTAACAATCTATGTTCGGGGTCCCTCCCAGCTCCAACATTGTCTATTTCTTAAAAAAAAAAAAAGGAATCAAAATTTGTACCGCCAATCCTATATGTGAATGTGTAGCGCATGAGTGAGTCAAAGACGACCCTCAGCTTCCTGATTTAGCATACAAGAGAAGAGGAACAAGGAGGAGGAATCTGCCACGTGTGCAGAGGTAAAGCCACCCCTTCACCATGTTCCTCTCTAGATGGCCATGTCCTATGTTGTCAGAGATGTTTGCTGTGGAAAGCTGGGCAGGAAACTGATACAAAAGCATGAGTCTGACGACTGACACCGTTGCCACAACTTCTTAATTGACATCCTCCAGTCTCTGCTCTTTCCTCCTCCCAGCCCATCCTGTACATGCCTGGCAGACTGATATTACAAAAGAATGAACCATGTTACTGCTTTGCTCAAGCTCCAGTGGCTCCCTAGTACTTTTAGGATAAATCACAAACTTCTATGTCTGGCTTTTCAATAGGGCTCCAGCCTGCCTTCCAGACTGATTTCACATTAATCCCCCTTACTCAACGTTCCAGTCAAATCAGTCTGCTTTCTGTTGTCTGGACGTCACAGCCCATCTTCCTGCCCCTGTGGCTTTGCACAGGCTGTGCCCAGTGCCTGGAATGTTCTCTCCTCACAACTGCCCCTAGCTGAAGGACTACCTTATAGAAGAGAACTTTCCTGATTCCCCCAGTTACTAGTGTTCCCTGTCCCCAGATTAAAGGGTTGGGGACTGGAACTGTGGCCTCAATTGTCTGGTGAATTCTCTGGTGAGGAGACACCCTCTGTAGAGGGTGTAGGAGACACCAATGTAGGAAGGAGCCTTCTGTTGCAAAGCACTCTACAGATATTATGTCATTTATCATGCTATGAATATAAGCTGTCTCTTTAAGATGAGGTTTCTTTGAAAGGTAAAAGATATTTTGAACTCCTGTTGTGGGACATTTGCCTCCCTCTTGTAAGAAAATGGTGCAAGGGGTAAGCCCTGGACTTGGAGTCGAGGGCTCTTGGTCATGGACCAGCTCTGTCTTCTTGTGTGATCTTGAAGGTCACCTGTGTGACTTTGAATAGTCCTTTCTTTTCTCTGGGTCTAAGTTTCCTCTGTTTAATAAGGTAATTGCGAACTCCTAACAGAGAGTCAGTGGGCTACAGGTGCAGAATGAGACATATTTTTGGACATGGCAAATGATTTGGTTTGCTTCACTATGATCATTTGTTACAAGGATCATTCTTTCCTTTTTTCATTTTTTGAGGGGTTAAAGTGCGTGGAAAATAAGGGAACTGGTGACAATGTTGACACACACACACGCACACACATGAAAGAAAATCATTGGAGAATTTTTTCTAACTCCACGAAAGAGCAGAGTAAATTCAGAAGGAAACAGACAAGCAGGTCAGCTTTGGAAACAGTATACTGAATTTATTATATGCTTTTTTAATATGTATGCAATAGAGATTTATAAATTTATTAAATTTATAATTTAACATGTATGCAATAGAGATTTATAATTTCACATACAATCCTCTTTTTCAACTTTATTTTGTATTTGGAAGCGTTAGTTTTCAATGGTATTTGTTAAGTGCACAATTAAAACAAATTTCAGTAAGGTATTGGATTGAATGATCTCTGGAATCCCTTCCAGATGTAGACCCTCTGACTTTATAAAGGTCATCCAAAAATCCAAAACCGAAAGTATTCCACTTAACCCCCAAAATAAACATGCCCAATCAACACATAAAAATCTTTATGTCTTGTCAGGGAGTGGGATTTAGTTTTGTCTTTACATTTATTTGAAATCAAAGAAAGTTGCTTTCCTGTTTTTAGCATTTCTACTCTGGGCTGCCATCTCTCACGTTGTTCTCTGCTGAAGAGCACTGCTTTGTACTGCATTCCAGTCTTCTACAGACCAGATTGGAAGAAACCTGTAGTTAAACCAATTTGAAAGTGAGGTCATCCTCTGTCCAGGGTTCTGATGCATAGTGACCCTACTATGGCACTGAGGCCAGTGCTCAGGGAGAACGTTAGGAGTCTACTGCGGAATCTGCTTCTCTTGGGAGCTACTTGAAGACCAGCACTGGCAGAACCTGATGGGAGATTGAGGAGAATCCATACCCCACCCCCAACTTCCAAGTATTTTGGGGCAGCTTTGTTCTGCATGCACCTCTGAGTCATGGGCTGGGACTTAACTGAATTTCCTCAAATACTTGCCTTCTACCATACTCCCTATTTGCAGACATCATTCATCTCATTACATGATTTTTCTGTCATGATTTGATTCCCCCATCAAGTTTTGACAGATTTGTGGCCCCTCTCTGAACTATCACCATCCCCCCTCCTCACTCTCAATTCAATAAAGCATCTATAGATTCATTTCATATTTTCCCTTAATAGAATTACTCCTCTTGCCATTCCCTGCATAGTCATTTCCTGGTCTCCAGTATAATTAGTCACTGAAGGGTAGGAATGGCTCAGTTTTCTAATCTGAAACCCAATTTCCCTTCCAGACCCAGGTGGAATATAAACAGATTAAATTACATCAATATTTTCAGCAACATGTAAAAGTGTAACTGCTTATCAGGATTCCCTCCCTTGATGAAACCACAATTTCTAGGAAGTTTCCTATGATTGTGGATTTGCAAATAAGTCTAAAGAGGCTCATAGCATTTAGAGCTGGAAGAGACTACTGATATAATTGATCCAAATCCCCTCCTTCAACAAATAAAGAAACCCAGCTCAGGAAGGAAAGTTATTTACCCAAGGTCACATAGGTATTAAAATAGCAGAATATATATTTGGCTAAACTTCAGGACCTTTTGCACCACTATCAGCAGTTATAGAATATCATTCAGACATTGAATATTAAAGAGAATGCCTATTCTCCCCAATTGATAAATGGTCGAAGGATATGAATTTCCAGAGGAAGAAATTAAAGATATCTATAGTCATAGGATAAAGTGCTCTAAATGCACTAAATCACTTTTGCAAATCAAAACAACTCTGAGGTACCACATCACACCTATCAGATTGGCAAACATGACAGGACAGGAAGATGATAAATGTTGGAGAAGATGTGGGAGAGTTGGAACTGTTGGTGGAGCTGTGAGCTGATCCAACCATTCTGGAGAGCAATTTGGAACTATGCCCAAAGAGCTACAAAAATATGCGTACCCTTTGACCCAGCAATATCACTTCTGGGACTGTATCCCCAAGAGATCATAAAAATGGGAAAGAGTCCCACATGTACAAAAATAGTTATAGTAGCACTCTTTGTGGTGGCCAAAAACTGGAAATCAAGGGGATGCCCATCAATTGGGGAATGGTTGAATAAATTATGGTATATGACTATAAAGGAATACTATTGTGCTATAAGAAATGATGAACAAGAAGACTTCAGGGAGGCCGGGAAGGACTTATATGATCTGTTGCTGAGCGAAAGGAGCAGAACCAGGAGAACTTTGTGCACAGCAACGACCACAGTGTGCGAGAGTTTTTTCTGGTAGACTTGGAACTTTGTTGCAATGCAAGGACTTAAAAAAAATTCCCAATGGTCTTCTAAGGCAAAATGCCTTCCACATCCAGAGAAAGAACTATGGAATTCAATCGCAGAATGTAGCAAATCATTTGTGTGTGTGTGTGTGTTGCATTTTGGTTTGTTAGATGATTTCTCCCACTCATTTTAATTCTTCAACACAGCATGACTATAGAGAAAATGTATTAAATAGGCATGTATGTGTAGAACCTATACAAAATTGTATGCCATCTCGGGGAGGGAGGGGAAAGGTGGTGGGGAGGAAGGGGAAAATAATAACCTAAGCTACATGGTAGTTATTGTAGAACACTGAAAATAAATAAAATTAATTGAAAAAAAGAAATACAGTTATCAAAATATTTTTAAAGACAAGTTAATGGATCCTAGGTGAAAAATTCCTGCTGCTGACAGGGACAAAAACGCTGCTTTTCAAATTAAATGAGATTATTGTGCCCATAATCTGTAGGTTCCCTGAAAATATTTTTGGAACAATTACTTGTAGTAGACAGCACAACAAGGATGGAATACACATTATTCTATTGTCACATGTTTTTAATTTCTTCTCCTAGGTTTCAATGTTTTGAAATCTTTCCATGACATAGTATTTGGGGCTTATAAATATGGCATCACTTATCAAAATAATTTTTCTTAAATTTGTTTTGAAAAGATTTTGTTTTCATAAATAGAATAAATGACCTGGGGAAAGGGGGGAAAGCATCAAGTATTTCTAATAAAGATATAATATCCACAAAAAGATAGAACGCCTATTCTAAGCATACCTGGAACTGGCTCCCTCTCAGACTCCAGCTCTGAGAATCCCAAACTTCCTTCAAGGCTCCTCATTTCCCAGCTCTCCAAACTACATTAGAATTGCTGTGGCTTCTCCACTAGGACTCAAGAACTTTATCACTGAGAAAACTCATTATCCTGAAAGACCAAATTAGCCTTAGTAATCACCCCTCATCACCATCCTCTGCCCCTTGGACTGTGGGGATGGAGTCAAAAAATTCACAAACCTCCATTTAAGGAGCAAGCTCAGCTCAGAAAATCTATTCATTTCTCATCTACCATACCCCCAGCCCTTGAGTACCTTCCCCTAACCCTGCTTTTCTGCTCCCTTTTGTGTGGTCTTCTGCCATTTGATTAGAAGCTCCTCAAAGGTAAGAACTGGCTTTCTTTTTTTTTTTAAGGATTATCTTTCTTTTTTTGCATATTTGCATCCCCAGAATCTAGAACAGTTCCTGGCACATAGTAGGTACCTAATAAAGGTTCATTGATGACGACTACAACTCACTTCCTTGAGTCATCTCCTGCTTGGTGTCTTTCCAAATTCCCCACCACCACTCTAACCACCACCAGTACTCTTTCTCTCATCCAATTACCTTGTCTTTATCCATAGTGATACGTGTTGTGTTCTTCCCTTTGACCCATAAGATATAAACTCCTGGACTACAAGGATTGTTTCATTTTTTCCTTTATATCACAACCACCTAGAAAAGTATCTTGTATACAGTCGGTGTCTAAGACTTATGGCATTAAAATGAAGTCTACCCATTCCTCAGTATATCAGGTCCTAGTGCCATTGGCCATCAAGAATCCAAAAGGAAGACTTCCACTAAGAAATACAAAGTATGTGTGAGACAACATAGACAACTAAATCAAATACCTTTTTACCATGGCCATGTTTTTTATTTTTTTAATTTTTTTTTGAATGACCATTTTTTCCCCTGAAGTATTATACTCAGTTTTGCTAGGTAGGCAATTCTTGGTTTTAATGCTAGTCCCTTTGACCTCTGGAATATCATATTCCAAGCCCTTTGATCCCTTTATATAGAAGGTGCTAGATCTTGTGT
Organism: Bettongia penicillata ogilbyi; assembly: GCA_023548195.1. Taxonomy (NCBI): domain Eukaryota; kingdom Metazoa; phylum Chordata; class Mammalia; order Diprotodontia; family Potoroidae; genus Bettongia; species Bettongia penicillata. Next base: position 2,230,977 of record JAJHZJ010000178.1, on the reverse strand, counting down.
TATCCTGATTGTATTTCCACAATGCTTATATTGCTTCTTTCTAGCTACATCCAGTATTTTCTCCCTGACCTGGGAATTCTGGAATTTGGCTATAATGTTCCTAGGAGTTTCTCTTTTCAGATCTCTTTCAGGAGGTGATCAGTAGATTCTTCCAATATTTATGTTGCCCTCTGGTTCTAGGCTATCAGGGCAGTTTTCCTTGATAATTTAATGGAAGATGATATCTAGGTTCTTTTTTTGATCATGGCTTTCAGGTAGTCCCATAATTTTTAAATTATCTCTCCTGGATCTATTTTCCAGGTTAGTTGTTTTCCAATGAGATATTTCACATTATCTTCTATTTTTCATTCTTTTGGTTTTGTTTGGTAATTTCTTGATTTCTCATAAAGTCATTAGCTTCCATCTGCTCTATTCTAATTTTTAAAGAACTATTTTTCTTCAGTGAGCTTTTGAACCTCCTTTTCCATTTGGCTAATTCTGCTTTTTAAAGCATTCTTCTCCTCATTGACTTTCTGGACCTCTTTTGCCAATTGAGTTAGCCTATTTTTAAAGGTGTTATTTTCTTCATCATTTTTTGGGGTCTCCTTTAGCAAGCTGTTGACTCACTTTTCAAGCCCTTCCATGGCCTGAGACCACTGCATATTTATTTTGTAGGTACTGGATGCAGAAGTTTTGACTTCCTCTGACAGTATGCATTGTTCCTTCTCACCCAAAAGGATGGAAGAAAATGCCTGTTCACCAAAGAAGTAACCTTCTATAGTCTTATTTTTTTCCCTTTTTTGGGCATTTTCCCAGCCACTTACTTGACTTTTGAATCCTTTGTTAAGAGGAGCGTATACTCTGGGGACTTGAAAGTTCTCAGTTCCTCCAAGGTAGCACAATCAAGGGAAAGAAGCTTACTCCTCTCCTGGCCTGCACACTGGTCTGGGAGCAACCAAAAACTTTTCTTCTTAGAATCTGTGAGTAGTAGAATTCCCTCTCTGCACTTCTCCTCCTCACCCCAGGGCCCAACTCAGGGCTGAGATTCAGATCAGCTTCTTCGTTCTCCCAGAGTTTTAGGCAGAGGGCTCCAACAATGGACACTGCTGCTGTAGTGGTTGCTGCTGGTGGGGCCAGACCACGTTCCCTTTCCCAGATGAAAAAGTTTTCTCACTGATTTTTGAAGCTTTCTTTGGTGCTTGTGGGTTGAGGGATCTGAGAACTGGTGCTTCTGCTGGGAATTCTGCCCCTTCAGGCTTATTCTGGTCCTTTTCCTGCTGATGCCAAGTGGCCAAAGCAGGGCTGGGCTCCATAGGTTGTGCTCCACTCCACCCTCCTTGCAATACACCTTTCCTGTTGACCTTCCAGGCTACCTTGGGCTGGAAATCTCTTTCACTCTTTCATTTTGTGGCTTTTGCTGCTCTAGACTTTATTTAGAGTCATTTTTTTACAGGTATTTTATGGGCTGTGGGGGAAGAGCCAGAGAATATGCGTCTTTGTACTCTGCCATCTTGGCTCTGCCCCCTGACCATGTTCTTTTTTAAAAAACAAAAAAATACTTTTCAAAGACTAAGAAATCTTTGAAGAATTTATCAATAAACCCACACAGTTGTGGCAATCACCACAAAAACTAGAGAATCCCAGACTGAGTGAAAGATAAATTATCAATGAAAATATTAATACAATATACTTTAAGGCAGTTGTTATGTATTAAGATTTTAAAATAATCAGTCATATAAGTTTTTAATAATTGTAATGAAAATAATCTAATTAAAAATTTGTTTAAAATGTGTATTAGGAGCAACACAAAAGGAGAACATTAAGATATACCCATAGTTACTGTAGAACATTTAAGACTACTGAAAAATGATAACTATTTGAAAATAATTTTCACTTTTTATTTATTTTTAACATTATTTTCTTTTCAAATTTTGAGTTTCAGATTCACTCCCTTCTTCCCTCTCTTCCCACTTTGAGAAGGCAAACAATATGATATCAGTTATATATATGAAGTCATGCAAAACATTTCCATATTAGCCATACTGCAAAACAAGCAATAAAAAATTAAGAAAGCAAGATATACTTCAATCTGTATCCAAAATTCATCAGTTCTCTCTCTAGAGGTGAGTAGTATTTTTCATCATGAGTCCTTTGGAAATCTCTTGATCATTTTACTGATCAGAGTAGCCAAGTCTTTCACAATTGATCATCATTACAACATTGATGTTGCTGTGTACAATGATTTCCTGGTTCTTTTCATTTCACTTTGCATCAGTTCATATAGATCTTGTCATGTTTTCCTGGTATTGCCATCCTCATTTATTATAGCACAATTGTATTTCATCACAATCATAAGCTACAACTTGTGTAGCCATACCCCAGTTGGTGAGCATCCCCTCAATTTCCGATTCTTTGCCACCACGAAAAGAGCTGCTTTAAATATTTTTACACATAGATCCTTTTCCATTTCCTTTTAACTCTTTAGAATATAGACCAAGTAGCCATATTGCTGGGTCAAAGAGTATGCATAGTTTTATAACCCTTTGAGTCTAGTTCGAGTTGTTCTCCAGAATGGTTGGACCAGTTCATTACTCCTCCATCATCTCTTCCAGCATTTGTCATTTCTGATAAGTGTGACATGGTACCTTAGAATTATTTTAATTTTGTCTTTCTTTAATTGTTGGTTATGCAGAACAATTTTTAATATAACTCTAGATAGCTTTGATTTCTTCTGAAAACTGTGTGTCTTTCTGTTCCAAGTGTGTCTCTTGCAAATAATATATTGTTGAATTTTGCTACCTGCTTCCATTTTATGGGTGAGCTCATCCCATTATTCAATTATGATTACTGTGTATTTCCCTCCATCCCATTTTCTTCTGTTTCTTCTCCCTTTCTTTTGATCCTGTCCCTCCCTAAAATTCTATGTTGCTTATAACCACTCCCTCCCTTAATCTATCCTGTCTTTTATCATCCTCCTCCCTTCCTCTTATCCCTTTCTCCTCCTATATCCCTATTGGTAAACTATGTTTCTGTACACAACTGGGTATATATGTGTGTGTGTGTACGCATGCATGTATGTATGTAAGTAAGTATGTATCTTGTTCCCTCTTTGAACCAATTCCTAGGACAGTAAGGTTCAATCATCACCTGTCGTACTTCCATTTCCCCCTCTACTGTAAAAGCTCTTCCTTATATCCCTCTTTTATGTGAGAAAAATATCCCCATTCTACCTTTCCCTTGCCTCTTTTCTCAGTGCATCCCTCTTTCTCACTTTTTCTTTTTTTTTTTAAGATCATTCCAACATCATCAACTCACACCAGTCCCTTCTGTGTAAGCTCCTTTTAACTGTCCTGGCAATGATGAAATTCTGAGGAGCTGCACGTATCATCTATATAGGAATGTAAACAGTTCAGCCTTATTGACATCCTTATCATTAAATCACTTTCATGTTTACTTTTATATGCTTCTATTGAATCTTGTGTTTGAATGTAAATGTTTTCTCTTCAGCTCTGGTCTGTTCATCAGGGATATTTGAAAGTCCTCTATTTCATTAAATATCCATCTCTCCTCCCCTCCCTCACCAGAAGGATTATACTCAGTTTTTCTGGGAAGGTTATTCTTTGGTTGTAATCCTAGCTCCTTTGATTTTTGGAATGTCATTGTCCAAGTCTTCTGTCCCCTTAACATTGGAGCTATTTAATCTTGTGTGGTGCCATTATAGTGCCATGGCATTTGAATTGTTTCTTTCTGGCTACTTGAATTATTTTCTCTTTGACCTTAGAGTTCTGGAATTTGGTTCTGATGTTCTTGGGAGTTTTCATTTTGGGATCTCTTTCAGGAGTTGATCCGTGGGTTCTCTCAATTTCTATTTAACTATCTAGATCTCAGATATCAAGGCAGTTTTCCTTGATAATTCCTTAAAATATGATGTCTAGATTCTTTCCTTTATCATGGCTTTCAGTTAGTCCAATAACTCTTAAATATTCTCTCCTTGATCTAGTTTTCAGGGAAGATGTTTTTCTGATAAGGTATTTCACATTTTCTTCTATTTTTTCATGTTTTTAAAAATAACTTATTTGTTTTCAGTTTTCAACTATCACTTCCATAAATTTTAAATTTTCTTCCCCTTCTTCTCTCCTCCTTCCCCAAGACAGCCTGCAGTCTTATATGGGTTCTATACATATAATGTGCAGAAAATAATAATAATCTTATTAAATACATTTTCACATTAGTCATGTGCATAGAAGAATTAAAATGAATGAGAGAAACCATGATAAAAACTAAAATAAAACAAAACGTAACCAAATAGAAAATTGTCTGCTTCATTCTGCATTCCAACTCTATAATTCTTTCTCTGGATGTGGTTGGCATTAGGTCCTTGCGTTGCTGTGAAGAGCTAAGTCTATTAGAAACAGTCCTTGCACACTGTGACTATTACTGCGTATAATGTTCTCCTAGTTCTGCTCCTTTCACTCAGCATCAGTTCTTATAAGTCCAGGCCTCTCTGAAGACTTCCTGTGCATCATTTCTCATAGCACAATAGTATTCCATTACATTCGTATACCACAACTTGTTCAGCCATTCCCCAGTTGATGGGCACTCCCTCAATTTCCAAATCTTGGCCACCACAAAAAGAGTTGCTATAAATATTTTTTGTGCATGTGTGACCCTTGCCCATTTTTATGATCTCTGGGATACAGCCTTAGAAGCAATATTGCTGGGTCAAAGGGTATGCACATTTTTATAGTCCTGTTCTTGTCATGTTTCTTGATGTCTTGTGAAGATATTAGCTTTGCCTTGCCCCCATTTTAATTTTTAAGGAATTATTTTCTCCAATGAGGTTATGTACTTCTTTCCATTTTGCCAATTCTGTTTTTTAAAGCACTGTTTTCTTCAGTGAATTTTTGTGCCTCTTTTACCATTAGGTCAACTCTGTTTTTTAAGGTGTTGTTTTCTTCAGTACTTTTTGTGCCTCCTTCACCAAGATATTATTTGTTTTCATAATTTTATTGCATCACTCTTATTTCTTTTCCCAATTTTCCTCCACCACTTTTATCTCTCCTTTTTAATCCTTCCAAGAACTCTTGTTGATCTAGGATCCAATTAGTATTGTTCTTTTAGACTTGTTTGTAACTGTTTCCAAGTTGTTGTCTTCTTCTGAGTTTATGTGTTGGTCTTCTCTACTACTGAAGTAGTTTTTTATGTTCAAATTAATTTTTGGCTGTTTATTCATTTTTTTTCAGCCTGTTTCTTGACTTTGAGCTTTATGTTAAAGCTGGGTTCTGCTCATCTAGGGATAGGGAGGCACTGTCCTCAGCTTCAGATTTTTTTGTGCTTCTGTTTTCAGAGCCAGTTCTGGGAGTCTGCAAGAATTTAGTGCTTTCAAGGTGGTATGATGCAGGGAGAGGTGTGGTCACTGTTCTTTTGGCCTACCTTCTGGTCTTTTCTCAGGAAGGATACCCTGGTTTTCTGAAGCTTCAAGCCCTTCTGCTCTCTTTATCTTGGAACTGTGATCAGGGCCTCTGCTCCCTTGTGGATGACCCCCAGCACTCCCCTTTACCCTGGAACTGTGACCCAGCATTGCATATGGGCAACAAAAAGCTACAAATCAGTGCCAGCTATGGCCAGAGTCAGCAAAAGGTACCCTGTAATCTCTTTCTGACTAGTTGTCTGACCCCCGCTCAGTCCCTCTGGACAAATAACTCCTGAATCTGATGCTGCTGCTGTATCTGCTGCTGCTTTCTCTCCTCTCTTCCCATCCCCTTGGTCTCCATCTCATGAAGCCTCTGGAAGTGATGCTAACTGACTGACTTCCAGTCTTATATGATATGGACAGGACAATCACTACCATGACTGGCCCTCTCTGGACATAGCAATGTCTTTTTTAACTGTGGTGTCTAGAATTAAAGTGAACACAATTCTCTGTGTCTGAAAAGAGAAGAATAGAGGGGAACCATCACCTCCCTATTCCAAGCAACTATGCATGCTCTTCCTAGAGAACCTTGAGACTAAATTAGCTAATGGGGGGCTTTTTTGGTTTTTTAATCTATTACCTACTACCTAAAGTTGGAGAGAAGTTAGTATCCTTTGCAAGACTAACAGGAGCTACTGCCTCCCTATTCCCACAGCTTTACTGCCCTGCCTCCCTGGTTTTGCTAACAATAGCCAAGTTAGTAAAATATATGTACAGCAGAAAAGAAAATCATTTTTTTAACGTTTAATAGTTTAATGTTAATGGGAAACAAGTACTCAGATGTCCTGACTCATACAGACACAATTGTATATTTAGGGTTATATTAATACCAGAATGAGAATGAGATCTTCAGTTCACCTGAGCTTCGGTTCTATAATGCTGCCTCTTCATTCAGCGATTTAAGCTGGAGTCTCTCATTCCATGATAGCAGCCCATGTGTGCAGGAGATTAATGACCCTGGAGAGGGTATGTAGCCAATGAGATCCAATGACATTCTTTTGTCATAAATAAAAGTCACTTTCCCCCACCAATACAAAAAAAATAATTTAAATAATTCTTTTCAGGCAAAACTCTAAATAACATTTTTAGAAAATAGCTGATTACCAAGGACACCACACAGGTTAACCAATGAAAAGCCTGAATCCCAAGAGGAAAGTTTGCCGAATTGAATTGAACTGAATGGAATGGAAAGGAATGAGGTGCTCTTTGTATGTCGCTCATTCTCCAGCTTTTGCTGGATAACACAATGTAATCCTAATGAAATTCATTTGCTGGAATGTTCCAATTATTCCCTAAAGCAGATTATCTGGCATCATTTTGAAAATAGAAAAACAGAGCTTAGCCATTGCAAGTCTGTAAATGTGGGCATTTTAATTCAGGGGCTTGTGTCCTAGTGTGGGTTAGAAGATGGCTATTTTCAGGATGCCTCTTCCCTCCTATCTGCTTAGATAGCCTCTACACTATTCCAAGCCCTTGTGTGCCCTCACCTCGACTCTTAAAATTAACTATACTTCCTTCCTGTCTCCGTCCTACCCTTCTTCACAATCAGCCAACTATGTCATCAGCATGTGCCCTTTTGACCCTGTCCCTACCTTGCTTACAAACCTTTGCTGTTTACTAAATGAAATCTAAACTCCCTAACCAGGCATTCAAGGCTCTTTGGACTCTGCTTACCTTGCCAGTCCTAGCTCCCATTTTCCCCTTCCATAGGCTCTGCACTCCAGCCAGACTGGACTAGTGACTGTTCCTTCAACTCACTCTCTAGGTTTATCTCATTCATTTTGTTCATGCCTGGAACATTCTTCCCCAAATCAATACCTTCAAGTCTAACCCAGCTACCACCTCTTCTGTAGGGCGCTGCCTCCTCCCTCTGCCAGGAATTGTCCTTCCTTCTTTGAAGGACCCTAAGCCTTTAAGAGTGGCAGAAACCCTTCAGAGATGTGTATAGTCATTCGTGTATCTCTTCCTTAGTGAAAATGGAGGCATTATGTAAGAAGGCAGGCTCCCTCATAGCACCTGAAAGGAGACACAGGAAGCAGCATGGACCAGGCAAGCCAAACTCCCCCCACCACCACCTTGACCACCATCTGCCCTCAGAACCTGACAGAGACAGCCCAGGTCCTTGAACCCAAGAGCCTTGGGAGTAGAAATCCTTCCAGACCAGCATTCTCAGCCCTCCCCTGGGGAAGCAGCCCCAAGGAAGATGTAGCCTGGTCACTGCTCCTGCAGGGGCTGCAGTCACAGCTACTGAAAGCCCAAAAAAGAAAGTTATTGTCGCCGTAGTCCTTGACCCTGTCAAGTGGTTCAACACCAAACACTGATATGATTTTATTGGTGGAAATGACATGAAAGAAAAGGCAGGGCCAGCTGCTTTACTGCTGTGCCTCACCCCCAAGAACCAGGGGACCTTTCCATCTGATTTGTAGCTGGAGTCCTCTTCCCATTAAAATGGGAATTCCTGAAGAGCCCGGAGTAACTGACCTGACCATGTGTATCCCCAACACCTAGCATGAGTCTTTGTACACACAGTATGCGCTTGATAAATGCTTTATTTGTTCACTGATTGATGGTGATAACTCACAAGCACATTGAGCAAGGTTTGTGGAGGATACCTCACCCCCTTTCCCTCCCAGGCCAGAGGACAAGTACCATTGTCTTTGTTTTCACTGGGTTTGAGGCGCTCTGTATTAAAAAATCCAAATGGTAGAGAGGATGGGATGTGGAAAAGTAGTCGATCCAATGCCTTCATTTTGGATAATAATATCTTGTGTTTATCTATCCCTTTATGGTTTATAAAGCATTTTGCATAGGCTGTCTCATTTAGTCTTCATGACAACTTTGTGAAGTGTTATTATCCCCATTTCATAGAGGGAGAACCAAGGCTAAGGGAAGTTAAATGACTTGTTCAAGGTCACACAGTTAGTAAATATCTGAGGCAGGATTCACACTAGGGTCTTCTTGCACTCCAGATCTGGTGCTCTATCCATTGTGCCACCTAGCTGCCCAAGGAAGAAAATATAGAATCACAAAAGTCAAAGCAGTTGAATTCCAAAAACATCTATTAAACCCTATTATGTGCCAGGTGTTGTAAATACAAAGACCAAAATGACATAACCCATTCGGTCAAAGAAAGCACTTTAAGGGAATCCTGTAAGGGACTTTAGGGACCCTCCCATCCAGCCTGCTTGTTTTACAAACCAGTACACTGAAGCTAGTGACCCCACTTGGAAAACTCATTTACCAAGGATATTCTGGATGGAAATGTGGCACAACAACAGGCAAAAACAGGCACACTTTCTTTCACAGGTGATTTTCATTAGCAAGTACATAGCTCACTGTGAGGGGCAGAGGATCCAAGCTTCCCTGATTTCCTGTTTGCTTTTACTACTCAAAGTATCATTGGAATGCATAAAGCACATGAAACACTGTCCTCCAACAAGGCATCTTGAGTGTGTGTGTTAAGTTCATAGAAGTGTCCTTGACAGAAGCAATCTTACTCATAATTATCCAATGAGCAGCACCAAACAAGGCACACAGTGGGGAGATGTGTGCTCGCCAAAGGCTCTCACCTCTGACAGAGATGATATCCAGGTCAGAGTTCAGATAGACAATGGATGCTCTGTGTGTAGGGGTGGGGGGGGTGACTTCATCTAGAGGCTCCTGGGTTTGAGTAACCTTGTACTCCAGGGCTGCCTCAGTGAGGTCTACAGCCATGCAAAACAACTCACCAAGAAAAACAAAGTGGATGATTCTTGCCTATTTTCCAGACAATGATACCCAATTTTTACACACACACACGCGCACACACACACACACACACATACATGCACATATACATCCATCTGTCTGTCTGTCTATCCATCTAGTCTCCCAATTGGACTGAAAACTCCTTCAGGGTGAGGGCTGTTTCACTTTGTGTCCTCAGAACCTGCCCCTAGCACTTCATAATTGTTTATTCATTAATTAAATGGATGTGTAGATCAAATGACATGACATATGTATGTATATATACGTACATACATATTGCTTTGTAAACCTAAAAGCGCTCACTGGACCGAGAGTCAGGAAGACCTGAATTCAAATCCAGCCTCAGACACTTCCTAGATAAGTGACCCTAGGCAAGTCATTTAGCCTCTATCTGCCGCAAGGGCAAGTGAATAAGCATTTATTTAATACCTACTGTGTGACGGTCACTGTGCTTAATGTTTTTTATTCAAATATTATTCTGCTTGATTCTCACAACCACCCTGGGATGAGAGTGAATTTCCTCAACTGTAAAATGGGAATAAGAGTGATCGTTACCCCCCAGGGTGTGAGGCTCAAACAAGAGAATATTTGTAAAATGCAAACTTTGAAGGACTATTTAAATGTTAGCGATAATTATTATTATTAAATAATGATAGCTATGGATGAACAAACGAATGAATGAATGAACTGAGCTTTAAAGTGAATTTAAGGATAAGTATGGTTGTTCTACATTTGGAAAATTACCCAATACTTTCCTATGAAGAAGACATCAGAAAGTCTCCAGAACTGAGGCACACACATCCCTTTCTAGATGGGCAGTCACTTTGTAGGGGTTTACTTTAACAGTCAATGGTAACTTATGCCTGCATTTCACTGCTACTGGTCATCAATGTCGCTAAATTCCTCTAGATAGAAAGCATGAGACATACATATAGGGATTTTGTAATACATATTTTCACCTCAGGACAAATTGCATCTGTAGAGCAAAGGATGGATTCATATTCTTTGTGTGGCTGCAGTCTTCTCAGTGGAGCTCATAAGCCCAGCAACAGGATGCTCTAGGGGGAGAAAAACCTCCTCCTATCACTCATTGTGCCAAAGTCAGACACCTGAAAATATATCCTCTAGCAAAGCCTCTTGCTGGGGTCATTAAACCTCCATTCCATTAGGCCACAGGAAGTCTCTGGTGTCCCATTGTTTCTTCATGACTTCCCAGGGAATCAAAAGGAAGCAAACTATCTGTAACTCATGTCACCCATCCCATTGTGCCAGCTGTCAATTAAGTAAATGCTCCCAATTCAATTTGTGCAGGATTAATTACTTAATTCAAGTTACCAATCATAAGCCATTAGTGGTGCTCCCATTAAGCTGTACCAGGTTCACAGCACTTCACTCAGCTCTTAATTAGTTCCTGATGAATTTCTGTTGAAGTTCTTTGTCCTATTTGTTTTATGGGCAGAATTCCCTGTGCATATTTCTGTCCTTTTTCATTCTTTCCAAATGATAGGGAAAGCTTTGAGTTTGAACTCAAGGGAGACCTTAGCTGAAATCCTGGTTCTGTGACCTTGGATAAATCACTTAATGGCTCTCAGCCTCAGCTTTCTCACCTGTAAAATGGGGATACTTAGACTTGTTCTACCTACCTCACAGAGTTGTTGTGAGGAAAGCACAAGGTTGATCTTAAGGAACTTTGTTAACATTAGTTGTCATAATTAATGGCATTTCCTATTTGGTAGCCACAGGAAGCATTCGCATTGCTCTTTCATAGGTCCATTTATCCAAGGATTTCAAAGTAGATGATTGTGGACCAGCCTCCTCTTCAGCTCTACCAGGAAAGCTCTCTTCTTGAGATTCTTTCAGTTTCCAAAGCTCAAAAGGAGCTCAAAGACAATGACTCTTAAGGGGATTTCATTCAGCACCATGGTCAGGGGGTAGCAGAGAAGCTAGGCAGCTACAGGGTCAGCACCTTGGCACTGGAAAGGAGCCGTTATCCATCAGCAATAATTTATTAAGCATCGTGCACCAGACACTACGCTAGACGCTCAGGCCACAAAGATCAGATGAAATCGCCTGTGCTTTCAAGAAGCTCACATTCTGTCAGGGGAGACAATACATCCATACACAGGCTTAGTGCTGTTTGCAGCCTAAAGAGGAGGCTTCATCTTGTCAAGTGTCAGACTTCAGAGCATCAATAACCGAGACTCATTAAACCAGGGTGTGGGCAATGGAACCATTCTGTTCACTGCTGAGCAAGTAGCATCTCATGGACCTTGCAAAGTGGACATGGACCACTCAGTAACCAGGTCCAAGTCTGTCATCCCGTTACAGACCTAGGTGCTCCTCACAGTCCCCAATTAGAAGCCCCAAGACACCATCTCTAGTCTGCTCAGTCATCTCACTCAAGAACAGCCAACTCCAGCCTGATTTTAGAAATGATTCCTGCCTTCAAACCTACAGGCTCTCCTTCTGCTCTTCCCTCCATAGATCCCATCTCCTTGGACAATTACAAGAGCAGCTCCTCGCCTCCTGGCTCTAATGTAGAGTAGCCATACAACCCAATCCAGTTTCATCATCTGTACAATGGGTGGGTTGGACTAGATGAACCCAAAAATCTCTCCTACTTCTGAGTCCTATGATTCTGATACCTAAAGTTCTTTTTATTTTTTAACTACATATGAGACACATCTAGCTACTAACCAACACAAAAACAATATGTCCACTTTGATACAGCAATTGTGGGGTAGGGTTAGTAAAGATTATTTAAAAATCTCAAGGTTATGAGCACACCCTCCACCGGCACAGATTGCATCCTCCTTTTAGTAAACAATTCCATCCATGAATTACTGTTGATAAAAAAAAAGCCTCCACCTGGTGATCAACCAGGGGTGTCCTGGAGTCGGTCCTCCTGTGGGGTGGCTTACAAGAACCACTTGTTAAATATTCAGTGTGAGCATTCACACTTCAGAAACTGGCAAATGATACAAATCAAGGCTTGGTTTATTTTTGGTTGTTAATTGTATAAACTTAAGAAAGTGAAGAATAAAAATGTTGATAACGCAGATTAAACTGGAGTATCTTGCACTTTTTTGAGTCAGTTGTTTAACATTTGCCAGTACAGAGCTCTGACTAAGCCTCTAGAGGTGAAGCCCTCTGCGCTTAGACGAACTGCCTTTCAGTCAATAAGACATCATGGCTCCTGGAGGCAGTTTGGTACAGCACAAAGAGACCCACATCCGGAGTCACAGGACTTGGGTTCATATCCCAGCTCTGCCACTCATGTCACGTAAGAATTTGTGCAAATCACTTAAAGTTCCCTGAGCCGAGTTTCCTCCTCTGTAAAATGAAGAGATTGGCTAAATAGCTTCTGAGGGCCCTTCAAGCTGACAGCTCTGATCCTACGACATGAAGCCTTCCCAGCTTGATAACCCCGGTCAGCCCATCTTCCAAAGCCCAAGCAAGGACAGAGCAGTCCCATGATATAGCATGAGAGGACTTTCCTAGAAGAAAAAGGCAAAATGTTTTGGGAGGAAATACCTTTTTTTATGAAAAATCTCTTCCTATGAGATCCATGCTATTCATCTCTATCACCCAATCCAAATACTGGTATCTGTTGTCTACAGATCTCCGGGTCATTCCCCTTCCTTCCTCAATGCCTGGCTCACAATGTATGTCTCCTCCCCAACTCCTGCCCTCATACTAGGGGACTTCAATATTCATATTGATTCTCTCTCAAATACCCTCCCTAACCACCTCAACCCACTCATGTCCCATGAGTTACTCCTCCAGCCAAGCTCAACCACATCCCAAGATGATCTTGATCTTTCCATCTCACACAAATGTTCTCCAACCACAGTCTATTGGCTTTTTCACCTCTCCCCCTACCTTGACTTACAAAACCATTCCCAATCCATACCAGACCTCTGATCCCTTGACTCTTCAGTACTCCCCCAGGTTATCTCCCCAACACTAGCCTCTCTCTCCTCTTCTCTCTATAGTGATCTCTTGATGAACAAATTCACCTTTACAGTGTCCTTCTCTCTCAAATCCCCAGCCCCCCTATCATACTGCAGTTATACCCAGCTAAGCATCAGCAGTAGTCACTGCCACCACTCATCACCTTCAAGCCTGCATATGTACTACTGAGTGAAGGTGGAGAAAATTACACAACAATTCTGACTGGGTCCATTACAAATGTATGTTACCAACTTCAACGGGGCCCTCACTGCTGCTAGACCATCATACCATACCTCATATCATCACTCATCACATCCCACTCTCCACAGCAGCTTTTCCAAAACTTTTCATCTGTCTTCAAACCCCGCATAGCTCCCTCTCTCTCCATTCTCTCAGCTGAGAACACCGCCTGATCTTTTACAGAAAAATTGAAGGAAGTCACCAAGAACTCCCTCTTCTCCCCTCTTCCTCTTCTCCTTTAACCCAGTTGCCTTCTGCCACTGTCTCTTCCCTCACCCCTGTCTCACATGATGAGGTGCTTTAGTCCTTACCAAGGCTAACCCTTTTGCTTGTTCAATTCCATCCTGTCTCTTCCAACAGCTTGCCCCCCGTCATGTCCCCTCACTCACTTATTTTCAATCTCTCCCTACCCACTGACTCACTTCCTACTGCCTATACACATACCCATGTCTCATCCATCCTGAAAAATTCTTTCACTTGATCTTTCCATCTTTGATAACTATTGTCCTGTATCTCTTCTGCCCTTTGTAGCTAATCTCCTCAAAGCAGCTGCCTGCAGTAGATGACTCCACTTTCTCTCCTCTCATTCTCTTCTCAACTCTTTATAATCTACTTCCAACTTCACCATTCCAACCAAACTGCTCTCTCCAAACTTCTCAGTGATCTCTCAGTGGCCAAATCCAGTGCCCTTTCCTCAATCCTCATTCTCCTTGAGCTCTCTGCAGCCTTTGGCACTGCTGCCCACTCTGTCCTCCTTGATATTCTCTCTAGGTTTTTGGAGCATACCCCTCTTCTGGTTCTCCTCCCCCCTCTCTGACCACTCTTTCTCTGTCTCCTTCGCTGGATGCTCCTCCAGGTCACACTCTAGCCATAGATGTTCCTCAGGGCTCTGTCCTAGGCCCTCTTCCCTTCTCCCTCCATATTACTTCACTTGATGATCGCATCAGCTCCCAGACCATTTTTATGTTGTTGATTCTCTACCTTCCCTGCCCCAGTCTCTGTTGACTTCCAATCTTACATTTCCAACTGCCTTCCGGACACCTCAAACTGGATATTCAGTAGACATTTTAAACTCAATCTGTCCAAAACAGAGCTCATTATGTTTTTCCCCAGCCCCATCTCCTGCTTTCCCTGTTACCATAGAGAGTGACGCTGTCCTCAGTCCCTCAGGCTCCATATCCAGGAGTCATCCTGGATTCCTCGCTATCTCTCACACACACCCCCCAGGCAGATAAAGATAATGATGAGAGAAAACATTCCAAAGGATTGTCCTGAGACTCTCTGGTTCTTTGATTCTTTTGTTCTCCAATTCTGAGCACCAGGGAGGGAGGAAAAAAGGCTCCCAACACAAGATCTCAAACCTTAGGTCCTTTTTTCCAACAAGGTGCTCAGTGACTATCCCTAGGCAGGTTCCTTTCAAAAACATTAATCTCGTTTGCTCTCTTCACAGCTCTTTGAACCCTCTGCCCCCAAATCCTCAACACAAAGGCCAGGGTTTAGAGCTTAATTTCAATTGGCCCCCATCCCTCCTTGGGTTTCTGGTTCATCCTCAGTGGAAACCTCTGATGAAAATCCTTTGTTCTCCAAAGCTTGTAGGCATGCCACCATTCTGCACTGAATTCCTCAAAAGAAAAAAGACACACAAGTCTTTTAGTAGGTAAATCCTGAACCACTGAGGCAAAGTCCATGGGTAACTCAGACACCATTTTTTAATCAACAGCAACAGGCCTCTGGGGCTGCTGCATGCTCTCTTGAAAGAGAATCTTCATAAAAGCAGAAAAGCAAGGATAGAGTGAGCAGGAGAAGCCCTACAGCTTGGTGACCAGCAGCCCTGCCTCCTCCCGAGACACCGTTGCCTTGACAAAGTGCATGTCAGCACATCTCTACAGCATCTGCACTGCAGGACTCACGGACATGAGGAGCACCTAGGCAGAGACTGGTTGCTAATCACAAGTTTGAATAAAGAGAAGAGGATCCATCCCTACAGAAGAGGCTTTATTTCTAAAAGTGACCTGTGGAGTCGCTGTATTCTCACTTTGCTAAGTTTTCCATCATCCAAGAGCCGGAGCCCATGTCCAAGGGAAGCTTGGCTGGCAGACCGAGCAGGCTGACCACAGCATCCTTGGACCTGACCGTCCTCTTCTGTCCTGTCATGGTTGGCCACTATCTGCTCATGGACACGTGGCTTGAGGCAAGTTGATGAGCTCAAGCTTTTATTTCTGAAGGCTGAGATTAATCTAAATAATTTATTAAGCTTCCTTATGCTCAGCACTTACAACCCAAATCTACTAGGAGAGCTGGAAAATGGTCAGGCATAAATTAGGCTTAGATTAACATCTCACACAACGCATCATCATAAATTCCAAATGGATAAATGACTTCAACAGAAAAGCTCACCCACAAATAAAAGAGAGGAGCAAAGGAGATTCATTTTGCAATGAGGGACAGAAGAGTTCTTTATCCAGTAAGGGCCAGAGAGGCTCACAGGAGACAAAAGTGGACAAATTTTGCATAAAAGTGAAGGTTGTGCACAAACCAAAAATTCAGCTAGAAATGAAATAGAAAATAGAAAGTTAAATGGAAAATATTGACAGAAGAACTCAAATTAGAACTAAAATATACTAAAAAAAAGGGTCAGGAGAGAGTAATGAAGAGATCATCCTTATGAAACACAACAAAAAACCTTGATGAATTAACAGTAACAGGTAACAACAATTTTATCATAGCACAAAACAGACTTGCCAGTGGAGACTAAGTCAAAGTAAAGACTTCATAAATCATTGAATTATTAAAAGAACCAGCAAACTTGAGGAGTTGGATAACCACTCTAGGAGACAGGCGATAGAAAAACTGAGAATTACTGACCTCCCAGAAAACAGAGAAAAACAAAAGAATCTTAATCCTCTATTCCAGGAAGTAATTCAAGAAAACTTTCTAGAATTAATACACAAAAATAAGGTCTTTCTATTTTTCAAATAAGTTTTATTGATATGCTGTTTCCTACATCATCCCAGCTTTCCCCAATATCCTTCCCCCTCCATCTCCCAGAGAGCCATTCTATATGCCAAATACTACTTTTTAAAGAAGGGAAAAATAAGCCCAACTAATTGATACATTGAAATTGTTCCAAAAACATGTGCAACGTGTAACACATGTGATCTGCCACCTCCAGAAGGGATAGGTTGGGAGTGTCTTGTCCTGTGTCTTCTTTCAAGTCATACTCGATCTCTGTACTTTTACTACATTCACCTTTGATTTCCTAGTGTGTGGTTGTTTTGCATTTAAATTGTTGTAGTAATTTGTATATATTATTTTCTTGACTCTGTTGAGCCAAGAAATTTTTTTCTCTCTGCATCAGTTCATGTCCATCTCCTTATATCTCTTATTTCAACAAAGACATCATTTCTTTTCTTAATTATTAATTTAAGTTTTCAACATTCATTTCCACAAAATTTTGGGTTCCAAATTTTCTCCCCGTCTCTCCCCTCCCCCACCCCAAAATGCCAAGCATTATAATTACCCCTTCCACCAATATGCCCTCCCTTCTAATATGCCTCCTTCCCCTTATCCCCATCTTCTCTTTTGTCCTGTAGGGCAAGATAAATTTCTATATCCCATTACCTGTATTTCTTATTTCTCAGTTGCATGCAGGAAAAATACTCAACATTTGTTCCTAAAACTTTGAGTTCCAACTTCTCTTCCTTCCTCTCTCCCCACCCATCTCCACTGAGAAGGCAAGCAATTCAATATAGGCTATATATGTGTTGTTTTGCAAAATAATTCCATAACAGTCATGTTGTGTAAGACTAACTTTATTTCCCTCCATCCTATCCTGCCCCCCATTTATTCTACTCTCTCTTTTGAATTTATCCCTCCCCAAGAGTGTTTACTTCTAATTGCTCCCTCCTCCCATTTGCCCTCCCTTCCATCATCCCCAAAGACATTTTTTCTTACAGTTTAGCAACATTCCACTATATTCGTGCAACATGACATGTCCACTTATTCCCCCATTGCCTCCAATTCTCCACCATCACAAAAAGTGTTGCTCTAAATATTCCATTGCATATGGGGACCCCCCCTCCCATCACTAGCCTCCTCGAGACATAAACCCAGTAATGGAGTCTTTGTTTCAAAAGGTATGAACATCCTAGTCACTTTATTTACATGATTCAAACTTGGCTCCAAAGTGATTGCATCATTTCACAGCTCCACCAACCAGTGCCCTTGTCATACTACAACCCCTCCCACCCTGTGTATTGCCATCCTTTGTCACCTTTGCCAGTTTGGAAGGCATGTTAATATCTTGCATTTCCTTCTTATTCATAATTTGGAGCATTCTTTCATGTGTGTGAATACTTGGTAATTTTTTTGAAAACTATTTGTATCCTTTGACAATGTATCTATTGGGGAATGACTGTCAATCCTACGTATAATTGGGTCTGGGTTTTTTTTTCCATTTATATCCCATGGGTGTAGCACAGTGCCTTCTATAAAGTGCCCAAAAAGTATTTAATAAATCCTTGTTGGATTGAAAAGTAAACTCCAATATTACAACAGTAGGGGAAAGAATCCTACAAGCTACAAGAAGAAATGTGGAAATAACCTACCAAAGAACATAATAGATGACAGAAGGTTTCTGAAGAATATAAAGAATGCCAAAAAATATGGGAGGTAATAAACAGAGTAGCTGACACATTGAGTACAACTACTGGGGAGTGAGGGGACAGACCTGTGAGTTCATCAGCTTAGGCAAACTCAGCAATGAAATTCTCTGCAATGCTGCCTACCGATTAGCAACTGTTGTGTAACTTGTAGTTTGGGAGATTTGCCTGGGCCAGGGAGAGGGTGAACATTTACAGCCGGAGTATGTCAGCCATTACACTCAAACCCAATGTGTCCCGCCTCCAAGGCTGGCTTTCCGTGTGCTGCGCTTCACTGCCTCTCAGTCACAACCACATAGCACAGACCACGCGGGCCCTGAGTGCCTGCAGGCTGAGCGTGTTTGACTTTACTTCTTCCTCCAGGGTTCTCTGGCATCCCCTTAAGGGGATTAGAGCCTAAGTTCTCTGCCAATGGCTTCAGCTCCCACCAGTGGTGTTTCTCCAGCTGTAGGGGGTGATCCCTGCACCTCAATTTGATTGAAGAATTAACCATCAATTTAGATTTTACACAGAAATATTTATTTCAAATGGTATAATCACAAATATACAAACTTACTCTCCCAACACGTGGGAGTCACAACCTCTGTTCCCCCTTGCACGATCTCGGTCTCTGGGGAGGGGAAGATGATTGTTCCTCACTTAGCTCAGTTCCCCTATGGCACAGCCCCAGTTCCAAGCCTCCAGCTTGAGTCTCGGGCACCCTGGCTCCTCAGAGCTTCCCCACCGGGCTGTCTCATTTCCCTATCCCACTGCCATCCTGGCTCTAAGATTGCAATGTCTCGGACTCTTGGGTCATGGGGATCACCTCCAGCACCTGAAAATGGAGGGGACCAGAAACACAAAACAGAAATAAACACTTTGAGGCCCATTTCTTCGAGCCAAAGTAAAAGAGAGGGAACAAGGGAAGGAAAGTCCTTCACCTCCGACCAGTTCAGTTCATGACTTTCACATGGACTGTAGCAGCTAGGGGTTACCAGAAAGGATTCAAGAGAAAGAGGAAGAAAACAAAATAATTGAAGTCATATTTATTGTGAATGGGTAGAGAAAGCTAATATAATTTTTTGAATGACTATCTATTTTTGTAGTACTATCCCAATTAAATTACTAAAAAATTATCTTACTGAGTTAGAAGAAATAGTACAGTGTTCATTTGAAAGAGCAGAGGGTCTGGAACTTCAAGGAAACCAGAAGGAAAAGATGGGGAGGAACTAGATTCAGCAGTATCAGACCTTAAACCATATTATAAGAGTGGTGTTGAAGTTTAAAATGGGTAATTTTGATTATTTTAAATTAAAATGTTCCTGTATAAATAAAACCTATGTGGTCAAGAATAGAATGAATGTAGAAACATGGGAGAAAAAACTTTCATAGACAATGTCTCAGATAGAATTGGGTCAGAATGTTGAGATGGAGGAAATGATGAGCTGGTGGATTGAGTAAAGTGTGGAAAGACTTGAACTCAAAAAAGATGTTATCCACCTACAGAGAAACAGATGTTAAGTGGAAATGAGTACAATGTGGTCTTACAGATATGTGTTTAACCATATGTGTGTATGTATGTGTATGTTTATGGATATCTATGTATATGTGTGTATGTATATGTGTATAATATACATGATTGTGTGTATATATACATATGAATGTATGTATATATGCGTGTACAGACAAACATACATATATCCTCTCATGACTGTAGCCTTCTTATGGGGGGAAGAGGAAGGGGAAAAAATAAAGTAAAAAGTCCACAACAGAGAACAAAAGACAACAAGGAAGCTAAGAAAAGCTGGACAGCTTTGAAAATACTGGGTAGCATTCATCATATAGATCTTGGTGAAATAGAAGTTTGTTGTTTTATATTGAATCCTCTCATATTGTGCTGAGTACATGGCAATGTGTTTTTTCCCTTATTTTCCATTTAAATAATAAAATAATAAATATAAAAATAAAAAACAATAAAATAATAAAATTTAAATAAAATAAATTCAAGGAAGGA